>VZTG01009888.1:738960-820817 GCA_013397845.1 Melanocharis versteri
AATTGCCTTTGAGGCAATTTGCCATTTGACTTAGGGTAATAAAAAGAGATCATCCTGGTTTATCTGAAAATGAAACGTTTTGGTTTGGAGTACAAATGTTGTGGAGTCCTTAGGAAGAGTAGCCAATGGCCTCAGGTAGAGGCTGGGATTAAAAGAAGGAGTGGGAAGTGAGGAGAATTCTGTCTGCTTCTCACCTTGGTGGAGGAGGTTTCAAGAAGGAAAAGCTTCAACTCTTTGATTAAAAAACAGGGTTTTAAGCAAGGCTGAAATGGTGCAGTGCAACCTGATGATTTTTACATTTCATACCTGGTGTATATATGTATGTATTTGCATTGTGGGAGGAGGGAAGCTCCTATGTATTTGTAGTGTAGTGAAGGGATAATGCATATGCAGAAAAATACTTAGCTGTCAACACAGATTATCTGTGGAGTTACTACTCGTGTAGCTTGGAATTTGAGTACGAATGCTGCCATGTTTTCAGTGTTGGTTTAGATTTATTTGAAAAGAAAAAAACAACTTTTATTGCCGTCTACATAATACCTTGTCTTTATTTTCATTTATAGCTGTCAGTAGATGTTGATGACTTCAAACTCTGGAACGGGGAAACTTATCTTTTTAATTACAAGAAAATGAAAACTATGTAGATGTTAACAGGTTAGGAAGATGCCCTGCTGGCTGTGAGGCAGTCAACATGCATGATTGCCCTCTGCTTTCCTTGTTTTTATTGCAAGTTGAGTGTTCAGCACTTCTCAGTAAGTGGTTGCTTGCACACTTGAAGGTCACTGAGTAAAATCAAATTAACTTCTGAAAACACTTAAGTTGGTTTATTTTTTCTCCTAAATTGTATGCTTTTTCTTTAACATTAAGGTTTTAAAGACCATAAAGAATCACATTTAACACTGTGAAAAGTTAAAGGAAAACACTAGAAAGTGAATTTTCTCATGCAGACCTCTCTTTTCATAACATTATCCCTAAATTAAATGAATCTGAATATTATCTTCCTTTCCTCTGAGCTACTTTTGAGTTGTAGCTTAAAATACATAGAGTACATCATAAGTACATGATTCCTGTTAAATATTCCACTCCTGGCAGTCTAACACTTCCAGTATTTCTAACTTAGCAGCTGAAAAGTCTGTCTGACATCAAGGATGTTTTGTCAGTCTTAACAGCAAGCTTATTAGACATTTTCACTGGATCATACTAAGCTCTGTAGGACTTCTGGGATGGGTCTGTGTTGCCCACAGAGGAGTGGCCAGTCCTATTTTGGAAAAAGCCAAAATAAACATCGGTGGTACTAACGTGGTCAGGCTGTAGTGGCGCATCAGTGTGGTAGAGTGGGATAGCCCTTAGATGAGTTCCCTGGGGGGGATGCTCACAGTGACTCCAGCCTGTAAACGCTCGGTGCTGGCTTGGAGACGCACCAGTGGCAGATTTTCCATGATGGTGGCCACAGCCATGGCTCCAGGAACGCTGAGCCTCTTGTGCTGGCTCCAGCAGGGATACGCACGTACGGCTCGATTCACAAAACCGGCCTTGCTGGGCTTGGTACCTCTTGGGCTGCATGCTGTGGAAGGGTTGGGATTGCTTTATCTTGGATCTTCTTAGTGATTCCCTAGTGGATTTTCTCTGGCAGCTTTGGCCTGTTGCAGCTCTTTAGTTGAAGTACTGTGTCAGTGACAGTGAGGTTTCATGAGGTGACTGAGCCGTTTAAAGGCCTCTGGTGCTTTTCCTCTGGCTCCTTCTGTGTCACCTTTTGCAGCCTGTTCCCTCCATGCCACCTCAGTTGTTCTGGTGAATGCTTTCAAAGTAGTTATTAAGGATTTGTTGCAGTACATTGCCTTCTGAGGGGGTTGTTTTTGTTAAGAAAAGAAATCCCTTCCCTTTCTGTGTGCCAAAAATAGGCCACATTTATTTTGTTCAACTTTTTGTTTTTAATATTCAGGCTCTCCTTTTTTTATTGACTTTGACAGATTTAGAGGACTTAATCTTAGAACTGTCTCAAGAAAACATGCAAAAGTTCATGCTGACTCAGATAACCGTTACGGTTTTTGCTGATTAATAGTTCAATAACAATATGCTTGTTTAAACATTATTTTGAACAGTCTCCCTAAGTGCCTTTATCACAAGAATAATGATGATAAGGTGCTATTAACTTGTAAGTTGAAGATAAAATTTATGAAAGTTTTGTACAGAAACAAATTGAAAACAACCTTCTAAACAAATCTGTTTCCCTCCGTTGTTACTGCTTTAATTACTCTGCCTGTTTTCTGGGTCTAAACTAAAACTCTAAAATCTCCTGTAGCAGAAAATAGGGACTTTCCTTCTTGAAGCTGAGGATGCTCTCTGTCTGTATGATCTCTGATGGTTTTACAAACACAGTCTGTGTGTTTCTCTTTTTGATAAAATGCCTGAAATCTGCAGAACCATTTTTACTTCAAGATTTTATCTCATCTATACAGAGTCAGAGAAGCAATAATCCACATAAATCCCAGTCACATTTCTGGGGCCTAAAACACACTTAAATCACTGGTGTGCAATGTGTATCTCTACTCTCCTGAACAGGGAGTATCTTCATAACATCCTGTCTTAAGTCAGCACCAGAAAATAAAAAGATGAACTTGGTAAAGTAGCCTGAATGAAAGTTCACCCAAAGTGAAACATCCTAAGAATATATATGCTGGCCCAAGGTAACTCCAGTTCATTCATTTGTTTTAAATAAATAAGAGGCTGAATGTTAATGTTTGTTTCTACCAAGTGAGTAAAATGCATTCCATGAAACAAAAATTAATGTAAACTAGCCACATGAGTAGGTAATTTAGTTTCTGCTGTAGTGGTAAAAGTTTTCATTGGTATGAATAGAGGTAATTATTCTGTTTTGATCCATGCATTATGTACATACCCCTTATTAATAAACTTCACTATACTAAGTAAAAAGCTGCTACTCTTCACGGAATATTCCCAGAGAGAAAGTGTGGATTATTGGAGCTGAAATTTGCAATGCTAAATTTGTGATAAGAGATTAAATATAATAGTGTTATAGGCAGTGGTTGAACAAAATTCTTGGAGAATTTCTAGACATACGTGCATATATATCTTAATTTTAGTTATATTTGTGTACATATGTGTGTATGTGCATACACACATATGTACAGTTGAATGTCCTAAAAAAAGTTCGTTAAAAGTAATTATATGTAAAATTATTATTTTAAACTCTGTTTTAGATATAGTTTTATATACAGGCGTATATATAAAGGTACATTTGTCTTTGTATATCAAAGTTGAGTGGTGAATAATGTGTTGATATAGGTGCCAGATTGTGTTCCCCTGTTTTTATTCTGAGCCCATTGTTTTGCATACTTCTCTATCTAGCATCACAGCAAAAGTGCTCTTGCAAAAGTGCTCTTCACAAGTTATTTTATTGAACTGTGTGTTGCATAATTATTCCTCTTAAGTCACACTTCTCCTGATGTGTTTGTTCTGTGCAGGTGCTCTTTCCATACCTGATCACACAATGAATGTAATAAATAACAAAACAAGAAGTATAAAGAAACTCGTGCCTAAGAGATCAAAGGAAACCAGACCATGCAGTCCTTTGGAAATCTTGGCTAGCTCTCTTGTAAATAAAAGTGCTTCTAAAGCAGAAGGTGTTTAACTACTGTATTTATACAGGTTTTGATTGGCAGTTCAGTTATTAACCTCATAAAAACACAGCAACGTAAACTAGTAAGAATGTTTATTCTAGCACTTCTATCTGAAGGAAAATGAAAACCAAGATATAGTGGCTTATTCTTAGTTCCTTTTAAGTATTTATTTTAGGTCTGTGTAGCATAAAAGAATGTTTTTTCAAGTCAGTGAACTTAAACTATTTTGCTTACTGTTCTGGGATTTAAGTATTTTCTAATTACTAACAAAACAAATGTTAGATTTATTGAAGGTACAGAGTCACCACATCTTTATTAAAGGTCCAAACCCCACATCTTCATAATGGTTCTTCTTTCCCCTTCATAGTGTTTTCCATTTCATGCAGGGTAAAAGTGAAATCTGAATTGGGTTTTGTAACTAATTTGATGAGGTTACAGAAAAGTTGTGCCTTTTTGTCACGGAAGAGGTGTCCTGTATCATGTTAGGTCTCAAAAAACAAGTATGCAATAAACTTCTGTATCCTTGCTCTTGGGCTTATTAGCCGATGCATTACACCTTTTTTTTTTTTCCGTTGTTTTTTCCAGGCTGCATTGTGGCCTCCCTCAAAATTGCATGGCCATTTTGCCTTCTATGGCAGCACTGAAATTCTCCTATGCATGTGAAATGTTTTATTGAAAGCGGTTTGTCATGAGTCCTGAGACAGTATGTGATTTCAGGAATTTAACTCTTAGGTATATTCTTTAAAACAAAATTATCTGAGGCAAATTAAAACTTGTATATCATCTCTATTTCTGAAGGAACTTGCCTGTTGCTATTGTCTCTGCCTCTTGGTAAGAATGGTGATGGTTCTCTGGTGGTCATCCAGAGAGACTGATAATCAGGAGCTTTCATAAATATATACTACTTCTGAAATAAAAATTTAGGTGGTTATTTTTATTTCTACATCAAGCTCGTATTTTAAATACTAGTGTACAATGTGGCAAAAAATAATAGTTTGTGTTGAATCAAAGACTAAGTTACTAACTTAACAAAAACTGTTACTTCTCAAGAATTTTGTTGCGAGCAGGGTCTATTGTGTACTGTACTTGCAGTAGCTTGTGATGGCCGGCAAACGCAGGAAGAGAAGAAAAACATTGATCTTTTAAGAAGGCAGTGTTAAAACTGTGGTGGCAGAGTGGGAGGTAGCCAAGTGGAACCATGCAAACTGTAAAGGGATCTCTTTGTCTTATTTCCTTGATTCCCCTTGGAAGTATGACTGCAACACTACATCAGGTCAGCAGTGTTTTTGGATGAGTTAAAACCTCCAAAGTTTCAAGGACATTTCATAACTATTCTGAGTAACAGTGCTTCATTCCCCTTGACCCGTTTAAAACTTCCAAGCTATGATTTGTGACCATTGGTCCTTTCTGTACTCTCTGCAGCTACTGCAAGGAGATTATTAGCTCTCTAGTCTTTGATTCCTTCGAGTGGTTGTAGGCTGCTGTTAGATCTACCCTGGACCTCCCCTTGGTCAAACAGAACAAACCTGGCTCCTTCAGCTTCTTCTGACAGGGCATGTTCTGTAGGCCCTGTCCACCTGGGCAGCTGTTTGCTGGGCTCTCTCTTGTGTGTTCTAATCTCTTCTGAACTTGGCAGCCCGGAATGTGGTGGAGGATTCCATGTGCACCCTCACTGATCTGCTGCTGCTTTCGTCCTCATGAGCACAGTCCCATGTGCGGTGTGTCCTGTGTGCAGTGAGGATGTGCCCTTGGCTCGCACTGAGCTTGGCATCCAGTGTAACCCATATATTTTTCCCCTTAGGCCTGTTGGTTTCTGAGCCAGTTAGTTTTCAGTTTGTGCTGATGCTCAGGGTTGTTCATCCCAGGTGCAAAATCTGTAGTTTTATGAATCATTCTCCTTACTACCACTTCTGAATAATTTCAAATGTTACATATTTGCTTTTGTAATTGTATAATATTATGCTGTTTTGCTGTGTTCTAAAATCTAAGATTAAAAAAAATCCTTTGAGTCAAATATCGTAAATTCTTTGAGTTTTGCTTCCCCTGTAGTTAGGACATTTTCTGTTTTCTGTACCTTTATTGCCGTTACTCTTCCTGTCACGGCATGCAGATGGTTGTCATATAATTTAGTCTTATTAAAGGAGCAAAAAATTAATGTAATTCTTAAAGCATGTCTGAAATTAGCTTTGGTCTTTACCATAACCTCAGCATAAATCAATCTGCCATACATTTTTTCTTGGTGTTTTTTCTGTAGTTGAAAAAAAACCCATTTCTCATTTATTTTGAGTTTATGCTTCTGAAATGTATCTTTGTTAGCAAGGAAATATGCTTCCTATATTGTGAGACAGTATCTAACTGTTCAATAAGTGATAAGGGACAGGGAAAGAACATGAATGTTAAAATGGGCAGCTAAAACCTAGTCTAGTCAGGTTAGCCTAGTTCACTTGCATTGTAGGATTTTTTTATAATTCAGTGATGTCAAAAGAAGCAGATATATAAATGTATATTGTCTGTATAAATCTGTCATTCTGAATGACAGTTACGCCAGTCTGTCCTGGTTGTCAGTTTCTTTCAGCTGCAGTTGTCCTTGCAATGCCAGGAGTAAGTTGGGTTCTGTTTCTGCATTACTGCTCTTTAACTTAAAGGATCATGTGACGTGTGGTTAATGATTCCAATGTAAGGATTGGTGTACCACGAGCATATTTCACAGGAGACAATTAAAAATACTTCTGCAATTTCATTAAAACTATATTCTTGGTCCTGATCTCTCTAAGTGTGTCTTGTCTATATATTTTTCACATTCCAGTTCTATTTTTTCTTTTTAAATGTAGTGTTATTTTTCCCTATCAAATATCTGACCATGCATTTGTCAGCTGACATGAGATGTTAGCAATACTTGTGTTTCAAAAAGAACACCACAAACCCTTGCTGCCCTCAGAAGATTGTCTCCAAATCTCACCTGTGCTATACTCCAAAATGAACGTGTTTGCTGCAAATGTTCTTTAACATGTCAGTTACTAAAAACGGCCTACAAGGTTATAAAGCTTCATTCTTCTGAAAAATAAGTGAAAGAACAGAAGCAGGTAATCTCTGACACATGTCACAGTAAAATGATATGTATGCCCCAGTGTCACAGCAGAATTTTGATCTCCTGGAGTGTTCTCTTAAGTGTACAGCACAGTTTTAAAAAGAGCACTGCAACATCCATGGTTTTATTCTAAAATGTATTTTTAAAATGCAGTTAAATAATCCACCCGCTTATTATGCATAAAGGTGGAGTATTTCTTTAGAAGGACATTAGTTATATAAACATAGATGTTAGCCCTTGAGTTGTGTAGCATCAAGTTGCTACTGAGACAGACACGATGTGTAATCACTGGAGATGTCACAGTTCTCAGCAGCACTTATGAATTGGTCCTAGAAGTTTGATGGTTGTTGATATCTCCACAAGCAAAGCACATGAAAACTTTACGTGATTTTTGGCTTAATTTAAGCCACTCCAGGTTCTGCTCTGAAAAGTGATAAAGCCAAAGAACTGGTGCTAAATGAACGGGAGAACTGCTGACACTCAAGAGTATAATAAGGGCTTCTGAGTTAGGTTATTTTGGAAAAAAGTAAATCTGATTTTTGCGTATTTTATGAAGAAGCACTATCAACTCTCTGAACTGTGTATCGTGCTTAAACCGGACTTTACCTTGAAGTTTTACAGGTTTACAGCCTTCTTTGAGTTTTCTTTATTTTTTTTAATTTTTTACTCCTATCACTAGTTGGTTTTTTGTAACTTAGCTGTGATTCAGTTGTTTTCCAAGTGCGTTATTGCTAGCTATTAAATTCTGTCCTTCCTGTCATCACATACCTTCAAAGTAACTTCTTGTCAATTTATATGACCTCTATATTCTGTGGAAGATTTTCCTTCCCCCTGCTTTTGCCTGCTCCAGAGTCTATTTAAGAGGAAGAATTTGACTCAAGGGCACACAGAGAGTTGTTAGGAGTGGCAGGTGTCACTTGATTCCGTATGACATGGTACAGAAGATACCTCTGTATTACTGTTTCTTGTTAATGGAACGTCTTTTCAGGTGGGGAGAACTGAATGAAACTGGCAAAGAAACTCATGTATGTCTCTCTCTGCATAAACATTCTTTGTCAGTCTTTCTTCTGAGTGCTAAAACATGTCTGCTGTGTCTAGCCATCAAAATGAAACCTTTTGTAATGGGCTGTACACTGTCATCTGGTTTTTGTGCAGGATTGCTTGCATGAAAAAACATTAACGTTGTTAAACTGGAAACTCTCTGAGATGTAAATATTGATCTTCTTAAGTACTGCGGTATTCTGCATGCATACAGTTCTTCAAATTATTTTTACATGTGATTTTAGTAGGATATGAGTGCTTCCATTAGTTTCTCTCTCAGCCGTTCTACATCAAGCATCATTTTAATTACGTACTTGAATGGCATTTTACATTGGGGTGAGGGATTTTATTGTAAGCATCATCAGCCCACTGATAACTTTTCTGTTTCATTACTTTACTTCCTCTCTCAGTAAATAACCTTCCACCAGCTCTTTGGTTCTCAGTAGTCCCGTTTGAAATTCTGGATTGTGAAATTGTGCTTCTTTGAGTTACTAACAGGAAAAAAGAAAATACTATTGCAGAGTCTGTGGTTGAACATACTGTTAAAGATGATCTCTGAAGCAATATAAAAATAGTTTCAGCTGGACATGGGGTAAAATACTAGTATCTTAAGGCTCTTAGTTGCATATGTTAAAAACATATTTTAGGGGGAGTAGATGTAAAATCTTGTGAGCTGCAGAACGTTTGGTTTAGGAATTTAATTATGGTGGCTGTGTTGCCAAAAATCTGTGTTTGAACTGTGTCAGTGACTAATGGGAAGGTAGTTATCTGTATTTTTAATTTAAACCTATTGTTCCCTGTCAGATCTGTCGTAGAATAGGAGGAAAAAAGTTTGTTTCATGAAGACTATTGGCAGTGGCTTTTGGGTTGTTTTAGTCCACATTTACTTAATATGTTCTTTTATAGATATGTGAGGGATTTGTCTTCTTTTAAAGATATGGGTCGCTTATTGCTTATGAAGCCTAACTCACATTTGTGTGTATATGTTCATGCATGAATCTGTTTATATCACTAGCATGCATGGTACATAGGTCAAAGTGCTAGTATTTGTTTTTCAAAGGAGCATGGTTTTTGATGAAATTAATATAAAATATGTGGCTTAGTGTCATGAACAGTTTTGAAGAGCAGAACCATTACTCTTATTTGTTGTTCCAGTCTCACGCAAGTGAGTATTGCAGTACACAAATACTAGTGTGTACATGTTTCCTGGAGCAAAAAGGATGGTCAGCATTAAAAAATGAAATAACTAAATTCCTCTGTTTTATACTGTCTAGCTGTTTTGCTTCCTGCTTATTCCCTGTTGTGCATCTCCTTGCCTTGACATCTCCAAGTAGTGGACTCACGCTTAAATTAATGCTCTGTATTTTGAGCACATTTTTAATTTTGCAGCACTTCTGATAATGTGTAGTGTTTCTTGTTTCCCCTCTGAACTGGAGGCCCTTTACTAGTCTGCTCAGACAGTTGTGTCTCCTTTTTTCTGAAAATGCCTGTGGACATCTTTTCTGCAGATACTGCCTATCAGTGGTTTTGATTAGGCTGCCTTCTCCCATCAGTAAGCTCTGGAGCAGTAAACCAAGTAGGAGGTTATGAAGGTTATGTAAGTTACCCACTTCAGTAGTTATAATTTTCTTTTCCTGTCAAAAAGATTTATGAAACAATGCTAATTGCAAAGAATTTTGAGGCTGTGTAAGGATATTCAGTTCCATTATTTAATATTGATTCAAATGTGGCTGCTGAATTTTTAATACATTAAAAATGGACGTGGGTAAAAGGACTTGTGGGATGCTACTTGTATGTAGTCCTGTCTTAAATCTCTAAGCATTGGCCATCCATTCCATAGGAAACTTGACCCCAATTCTGCTTTTGCTTGTTGCACTCTGTAGCACAAGAGGTGGAGATGTCACAGCGTTTTTGGATAGAATTTTTTCTTCTTAAATACTGAGTTCTTTATGTTTTACATAGGAAAATTCGGTAGGATGGGCTGTTTGACCTGATAGATCTTAGGTTTTGTGCTGTCTCTGGCTTTGCATCTTCAGTTTGCTACATACTATATGTGCAAAAAATTGAAGTCGTTTTGAGGACACTCTTAGAACAAATTACATGGGTGTCTTCTGCTTGAATAACTAGTTATCAGTATTGATGTCTTTAAACCGTCCTCATTAGTGCTTCAATTTTTATTAATTCACAGTTTTAATGCTTCCATGTAATTTTTTAAGCTGATTTTTTTTGTAGCTGTAACAGCTACTGCAGGTTCCTTGCTTTTAGTTCAAGCAATTCACTCTATTGTATATATATTCACAGAATTTTTCTTACGTGTCTAGAGAAAGTTTCCTATCCCTCTTTGAACATTTGTTTCCACCTAACAGTCTGGTTTCGCTGTGTTTATTCTGTGGCCTGTGGCTAAGGCATGTTATGTTAGCTGAGTGCTGGAAGGAGCTGTGCTGATGCTTGCCATGTGCTCGTTTACTCGTGCGTGATTTTTTTTTGTGTCTGCTTATTTTTACGCACATTCAGTCTTGCCATCTCATCATGTTATTTTTCCAAAGCTGGATCTGTTCTGCTTATTGGAAGCTTTGCATTGGAGTCATGCTAACATGGAACATTTATCTTGGTTGATCTTGTGGCAAGCAAACTCTGCAGTTGGCTTTGTTTTTCTAAATGATGGCCTTTCATTTATTTATTTTTAAAGGAAGTCTTTTTTATCTCCATACCATATATGTCTAATTAGAGCTTCCCCACGGTAACATTCAAGTGGTTCTTGCTTAGATGATGCTGAATGGTTTCCTACAAACCATGAAGCCATCCTTTATCTGATCAAAAGACTGTAAAACAAATACCAAAGATTTCTACTTAACTTCTTTTTAGCTTGGATTGAATTGCTGTTGCAGCTTTAACTGTGCTGCCTTACTGGTTCTGGCTAGGGATGGGTTCATGAGGTATTTGTACGTTGCTCTGTTTTGGACATGGTTGCTCCATCTACACAAGCAGAAACGGGGCCTGCAATGTCACCAGTGCTGGAAGCAGCGCGGTGTAAAGAGGGCTAATGGAAGCTCAGACTCTTCTGCCTCTGCATTTTACAAATCTTCTGTGAATCACTACTCTGAGGTGCTTTTTAGTGTCTGCAAGCTGTGAGTATGTTAGTACATGTCTATTAAGTATATTCTATCAGCTATTTAGCACATGAGCCATGCTAAAACAAGTGTCCTCTTCTCTTGTTCAACCAGAATATCATTAAAATAGTGTCAGAATTCAAGCTGTTGTATCTTTTTTTTTTTTTTAGTGTGATTAAGGGCTAAGATCCCTTTTTCCCAGAAAGGCCTGATCAGTTTAGCTGACAGTGTTAGTGAGCACACATACAGACAGTTACTTAATTGTGTAAACTACACTCTTTCACCATTTTTCATGAAAACATTATACCTTATTTGAGAGGAGTTCATTATGTGCGCCTGGTTCTTCTGGCTCTCCAGCTTCACTGTAGCATCAGAAATCCAACAAATAAACGGATATTTTGAGTGTAACTAATTACTGCAGAATGCTAATTGTGACTCTTCTTCATTTGTTTCTGCAGAATGACAGGAAGGGAGTTTTTCTCTCGGTTTCCAAGCCTTTATCCTTTCCTTCTCAAGCAGTTAGAGGTTGTAACCAATACTTTGAACAGGTAAGATGATGTCTGAGAAAACTTTGAAATACAAAGTGAAGTGAAAAGGTTAAACTGAGTTTTGTCACATACACACCCAATGCTGTTGTATGCATCAGTGCTTCTTGAAATGATACAGTTCTAATGTTTTTGCTAAGGCTTTTTTCTTTTAACTTCTGCGCATTGTGTTAAGTCTCTGAAGATTGAACTAATGTTGAGTAATTAAGCGTTGCTGTGTTCTTAGGATCAGATGTTAAGGAACTTAAACTTTTCAGGGAAACAGAACCCGGGTGTTTGAGTGTGTCATGTTTAACAGTGAGGCTTCCCAGCATGTTTAAGTGATACAGGGTCATAGGCCTCATGTAACTCCACATGAGCACTTTCCAGCCTGTGACACACTCACTCTGGGCGAGGTCCTTGATCTTGTTTTAAAGACTCCCCAAATGGTGGCTGAGAGTTACAATTTGATCAATGCAGATGATACCATTTGGGATGACGCTGTTACCTCCAGGTTCATGAACTTTTAAAGTAAACCAGTGCTGGCTTTGTTTTTTCTTAAAATGCTATGATATAAACTGTGGAAGTTGAGCAGCTGATTTATGGGCAAGGTTCAGCTGACTGTTTAATGGGCCCAAGGTGGACACTTGGAAGCAGGAGTTTCACCAGTCATTCCATGTTTTGCAGTCTCTGCTCTAAGAAGAGAGGCTGTGTATATTCTGCACAGCAGTCTACTCTACCTGACGTTATAAAAGGTGACAGTGTCATCACTGGAAAGTTTCGGGAAGTTTTTCAGTTGAAAAGAATGAAAACTGCTGTCTGAAATGTTGGCCTTGAATGCTTTTTCAATGTGGATTAAGACTTGTATCTTATTATTAGTTGTTAAATGAATTGAAAAGTATTGATTTTAACTTGATTCTCTGATGGTTTTTGCCACATGAATTGTTTTTACCATATGACCCTTGGTGCCAATGACAAGAGCTATTCTTTAGTAAAACGTGTTATTTATTAAGCACACATTTTACTTTCAGATCGATAAAAATACTTTTTTTAAACCACCTCTTTGTGACTCAGCTCTCTCAGTTTCCCAGTTCATAGAGAAGCATTATCTGTGCAGGTTTTTAATATTACTTAAAAATGGAGGCAGCTCACCATATTTGGGAATAAAGGAGGCTTGGAATAATGTGGGAAAGTGAAGGCAATTCAGCCATGAGTGTCTTCGTTAGAGGGGACCTTTGCAGAGGAACTGGATGCCATATTTGATCCCAGCAGGGATTGTACTCCCATGTAGTATCAGCCTAGGATAACTCCTTGATGCAGAAGGCTGTTTTGTGGGGAAGAGGCTCAAGACTAGCATGAAGGAGGATGCTTTTTTTTCACCAAATTCTTCTTGCACCTTTTTATTTAGTGAAGCTGAAGAGTTGAAAATCCATCCAAGCCTGTTTCTTTTGCTTTTAATCCTGGGGAGACTGTATCCGTCTCCAATGGATGGCTCACACTCAGCACTCAGCACAGCACCGTTTGTCCCCTTTATTATAAGGTAAGGTAATTTCATGGTGGTTTTTTATGTGATGGGAGTTCTTTCTTGAATCTTTGGAATTTTTTTTAATAAAATGCATTTTTAAGATCCTCTTCAATTTCAATTCTTAAAGGAATAATTGGTATTCATTGGTTGGACTTTCCTATATTATTAATACTTGTTTTGGAGAATGAGAAAGAATATCGACTTATGCAAACCATTGTGTGATGTGTTTGTAAATCTTCATCTGCAAATGCTGTATGGCATCACTGCTGCCACTGAGAGGGTAGATGAAAACTGATGAGCTTGGCAGATTTTAGCAATGCAAGATTTGCTATACAAGCTTCTGGTGGGGTTTTTCAGTCCTGCGGAATGATTGTTTGCGACACATAAATGTAATGTCTAATATATAGATTTGTAGGTGTGTGCATGTATCTCTCTCCATATCCATCCATGAATATACGCAGCTAGATAAAGATATGGATCTGTCCTTTATCTAACATGTTTCTAAGATGACTTTCAAAAATACAGTGTAACTTTCATTTATATATGGTGGTTACAAGAAGATATTCAGCAGGTATTTTGCTACTCTGTATGCCTCCTGTTTGGGATTAGGAGCTTCATAATGGAACCAGGGCTGTGGTGGGTGAGGAGAAATGAGCATCACCAGTATTTGAGAGGAAGTCTTGCTGTCTGTGTGAAAGCTTCAGTGCAGTAGGGTGGGAAACTTCTGTGCTTAATATTGCTCCTCTAGCAGTGAAACCAGACAAAGTTGTTATCCTGAGATGTTTCAATTTTTATTTTAAACTACTGTTTATGTTAAAAAATAGCATCTCTCTGCTTTTTTTTCACAGCAGATGTGATGCATCTCTTGCCTTTTATGATGTTTTTTGAATTTTCAAGAATAAATACTAATTACCATTTTTTATGAAAGAAAAAAACCTGTAGTAGGAGTTTTTAAATGCACTGTGTTTAACAAATATGTTTGACTTTCTGCCATATCTGAATCTTAAATGCTTTTTGGGGAAAGGTTGAAAACTATTTGCTACATCAACAATTGACTCTGTTTTGGTGCCTTTATTAGTGCACTGGAGAATGCTTGTTCGTTTTTTTTAATATAACGTTCCAGCATCATTTTTGTTATCACTAATAGATTCAATTTTGGTAAGCTTTTGGTTACAGCTTTTTAGTTTTGTCTTTGTTTCTGTTATGAGCACTACTTTTTGCAAGGTACGTACACCAGCAAAATAACTTTTCACACTTAGTTAGCTTATTATCTTAAGGTTATTTAAATTCATTTGGAAGATGTGGGGAGAGAATAAAATCTTTAAGCTAAGAACCTGGAACATTTAAGAGACCTGTACTGTTGGACCTAGTTTCTTTTAAACGTATTCCTAAGGAGGAATGGTGTGGCAGATAAAGATGATGTTTTCTGCATTTCCTTTCAATTGATTTTGGCACTGAATGCTGTGGATGCAGGTATAAAACTAGCATAAAATTACTGTGTATTTGTGACAAAAAATTGTAGGTGGGTGTACAGACATTCATTTTCTGTCTGGTTACTTAACAAAGAATTGAAATTTTTATGGTTGCCAAGGGACAATACCAAGGATTCTGCAGAGGTAAATGTATTTATGATACAGCTCAGTGTGGCTGTATTTCTGTCTACAGTTCTTACGCCCTTGTTCTTTGAATGCCATGGCTGTGTTCTGTTCATTCTGACTGCATTTGTTGAAATATACAGGTATGATTTATCTTGGTAAAACAAATATGTTGCTCTTTTCCCTTCCTGTTTTTCATTCTGCAATAACAAATGAACAAAAATAAAATTGTTTCCTATTCATTTGGTTGTTCTTCAGAAGGTGGTAATGAAGGTTATTGTGAAGTAACCGATTAGAGAGGATCAAAGAGATAGTCTGGTGCCAAAGGCCCTGTGCCCCAAGTCATTAAATTGTATATATAAACTGTTTCTTTGAATTGCTCAGCACAGTGTTGTGTTCTATAGCATCTACATATACACATAATTACATGGTAGTCCAGTGCAATTATAACATGCAATTGCCATGCCATACTTTTACCATGAGATTTTTGTTTTGTATGGTGTACCAGTGTCTGTGAAGGATGCAGCCACGCAGTGAGGAGAGAGGAAGGGTGAATGTGACCCATAACTGGTCTCGATACCCCTTCCAGGGCTGAGCCTGCAGTGAAGTGACATTCACTGGTTGCACTGAGAAGATGAACAGAATATTGTGTTTGCAAGCGAATGAGCAGTTCTGTGGACAAAACCGGGTTGAGCAGAAAGAATCCAAGTTGGGCTTTTGAAGAGTTTCACTTAAGCTCGAGTGGAATTTTCCATCTAGTGGGAGTAGAGCTGTGGTTGCTCTGACCGTGCCGAGATGAATTGCACAATATGAGCAGGATTAAATGCTGCAAGGACAAATCTCAATCTCTGTGCACATAGTTGTTACTCCCTGTTGAACTAGGGCATTTGATTACCTATCTGCAGTTCTATTAAGCTATTTTTTCCCCTGCAGATGTTTTATTTGGAAGGGAACACTTTGATTCACAACTTATTACCTCACTTTTTATTTTTTTTAAAAGAGCTAGATAGGTCTGTTTTAATGGTTACTTTCTAAGATGAAAGAACGTACAGCATGTTTTTGATTAACAAGGGAGGTAATCGGGAGGTAATGTTTTAAGTATGAAACAAAAACATAACCTCCCTTTTGCCTCCCTCTCCCTTTTTCAAAGACCTGTAATCTCTTCAGAATGATCTAGAATTGAGTTACCTTCTGTCCTCTCGTACCATGGCATTGACAGAGTGTTTGTTTAGTGTTAAATGTTCTGGGCTGAATGCTCTGAAGGAGTAAAATGGCTATTGCTTTATTAACTTGGATACTTTTTCACTAATAGGAGTCTAGCTCTATATAAGAGTGTGACTTAATCTTTTAGGAAGTTTTGTAAAAATTAGCTTTAAAATGTCAAACAATACGAGGTTTTAAAACCTTGTTGGATATATGTGCCTTGGCTTCCCCATGACAAAACTTAATTCTTAATGAAATTTCCCCTTTAAAACTTCAGCCGGTAGGCAGATTTTAAAGCAGTGCTTCTAGGTATATTGTGTTGCAAGAAATGTGAACAACTTTCCATGAAATTAACAGAGTTATGAAATAGACACTGTTTTCTTGAGCAGAATTTTGTAACTTGCATCTTCATGCAAAATGGAGGAGCTAAATTCCAAAGTGCCCTGATGCTGTTTCCAGTCAGGCACCAGGGTAGATGGCAGTGGGAAACGCATTACAGCTGTCCTCTTTCCCCTTCTGCCCTTCTCCATCCACCACTCTGGACTGATGGGCTTTTGGTTTTGCACTCGAGGGCTTGTCGTTGTTATACGAGGATAATCACTGTGGCTGTTAGTTAATGATAGGGACTAAGATGCAAGGAAAACAAAACCGTGTGTGGTGAGGAAAAAATTTTCTGTAGGATGGAGCATTGTCATTTTTCAATTAAAAAAATAATAAAAAAATGTAAGCCATTCCTAACAGAGTGCTTAGAGAAGGAGAGAGAAAATTCTTATCATCTATGGGTTTTGGAAATAGTGAGATTGAGCCAGGTTTATTTTAGCTTCCTAGCAAGCGGAGCAGCTGACCATGAATTCTGAGGCTCTCTGAGTTTCAGTTGTGTCTTACTATTTCATAAATGTGAGAGAGCTCACTTGTTAAGGAAAAAGACTCCGATGTAGTAGTATTAATATTGCAGAAGGTCCTGTGAATTTAAATTTTCACCAATCAATAGTGTTACTTGCATGTAGGTTGGTCACTTGAAAAAGTTATTCTTTGTTGGCCTGTGCCTATAAGTTTGATTGCTCTGTATTGTGTTTAATTATGTTAAATTATATCCAGTCTATCAGGTGACTGGTTCTGTTCCACTCTAGCCCTATGACAAAGTCTGCATGGGCTTCGTGGGAATGGGTCTAGGAATAATAAAGAAACAAAATTTAAATGTAAAATCAAAAGTGTCTGTGAGACTTTGAGGTAAGTTTTAAATTTTAGATTTAATAAACAGCACAAGAGACAGACAGGTGGTGAAGTTCTAGTAACAAGATCTCCTCAATTTGAGAAGAGCTTGGTGGAAGTAATTCCTGTATATGTATTTTATAAGTTAAAATTGCTGTTTATGTAAGTTGTTTAAATGCAGATTCTCTGGTGTTTGTTTTGTTTCACACATGTACAGTTATATGTGTGGGTTTGGTATATCATCCTGTATCTGCCTTGAAAGCAGCCATCTGATTTTCTGTAGGCTGAGCACTGGTATCTTTTGGTAAGTGGCCAAATGAGGTAGCTGCCTGATTGTGCTAAGTGTACCTCCTCTGCCTTTCTCCTCTTTTCCTTGTGTTTTAGTGTGGCATGGCAGCACAAGGAGAATTAATATTAAAACTTCCCTGGTTTCAACTGTCATTTCTGTAAGACTGGGAATCTTACCAGGGGTCTGATAAGGAAAGAGCTTTTGTGGGAATGCCTTTTCATGTGTTTGTTGTGGCCTTGTTGTATTAAAATAGCTGCTTTTGATTACAGTTGTTTATGAAAGCATCTCCCTGGGTTCCCTTATCAATTGCACATCTTCTCAGTCTTCGGTCTCTGTTTTTTTAATTTGTTTTGAGTTTTTTTTGGTTCCTAATATTTGTTTAGTATAACTGCTCAGCATTATAACTGTCTGCAAATACTGCATTATTTGGAATCCCTGTGAGACTGGGTGCAGGCTCTGACTCATTGGAATGCCCTGTCCTTGTTGGGGAAGCTCGTGGGGCTGACCAGTCATTGCAAGATGAAGCCAGATATCCTTTTTGTTATGGGCAAGGTTCCCAAAACATGGGCTGGCCTAGACATTTGGAAAAAAGAAGCAGTGTGCACCCCTTAAGCATACATTGTTTTTGAGATTTTTATTATATTAAATCTCTTGCTTGACATCTAAAGTGGAAATTTTGCATAGCTGGGGGAGAAGGAGGGAAGGACAGAATGTGTTTTCCCACTGAGCTTATTGCTAATGAATTGGGACTGTCTTAGAAGTCTTCCATTTCTACTTAGTCTATTCTCTGTGCAGTCCCAATTGCATCGTGATTGATACTGATCTGTAAAAATATTTATGGTTCACTGTAAATATTTATTAATAAGAAGGGTTTCAGTCTTTTTCTTCCTTTCAGCATTTTTAAATAACAAATTGTAAACAGGCTGTAATGTTTTCTTATTTGATTAAGTTCAAACTGTAGTGCTAGAGATGAATGCAGAGGGCTTGATGGGCAGGAGGCTGCTCAAGACCCTCTGATCTACTAAAACTCTTTATTCATCTTGTACATTCTTTGCTGTATTCCTGTCTTTTCTCTTAAACTGTGGACAGATGTGTCATATCCAAGTGGTGCTGATGGGAAATAACACAACCCTTAGGTATTCATTATTAATTTCTTATTCCAGTTTTCACTGTGTTCATCAATCATTGGCAGATTATTGTCTGATGCAGTTTAGGAACTATTCACAAACTGCAGGGAGCTGTCAGATTCATGGGAAATAAAGGGTGACATCTAGCAGAGAGGCATTCAAGAGCGCTGAGAGTAAATCTTTTTCCAGTGTTGCAAACTCCTGAAGAGGACCAGTGACTGGGATCCTGGGTTAAAATTTGATGTATATTGAATTTGATGTATACTTACTTGAAACATGATCCAGTAAAAAATGTGATCGGGTGCTGAACTGTCAACATATGATTGGTGAAGTAATTTTATTAATCATTTATGTACTTAAAATTAACCAGTAAGTATTCTGCTGATCAAGATAAGTAACCAAAAAATAACATTTAGCTTATTCTGGAAAAGTATTTGCAGGAAGGAGCATGAAAATGGAGAGAAATAATGCATTAACTATCCAGAGGATGATAAGGGAAAGCAAGTATAACAATATTTTAAAAAGCCAGTATTCTTTAAAAAGAACAGTCTGAGTTTGAGAAGAGTCAGTACTGGGAAGGCTTTTTAGCAATGGGCTAGACACTTTTGGTGGTATGGCTGGAAGGGAAGTGTCTTTGAGGACCCAGATCCTTTGGATGTTTTCGTGGGTCTGGTGATATGTTTTTTAAATTGCTCATATTGCAGTTTTGTTTGCAAGCATCTGAAGCTTTGAAAATCATCACAAGTTGCTGAGACTTGATTTTTTCATTCAACTTCCCTTTCATAGGGTTCAAAATAATGATAGAGTTGCTAAGACAGAAAGTAGTCTTTGTTTTGTTTTTTTTCCCAACTGTTTGGGTGGTAAGTGGTGTATTTTTCTTTCTGTTATTCTTCAGTTGTGAAACATCATGGTAACTGTTCACAAATTAACAAAGTGAAAATATGGTTGTGAATGAAATTGTCTTTTACATGATCTTGAGTAAGAGTGGGATTGTTTATTTTTGTCTGGAGTTCTGTGAACCAAAATGGAGGCTCTACCCTCATGTAACTTCAGTACATAGTTAAAAAACCTAGAGGCTTCCTACCTTGACATAGAATTTGAGATTTCTTGATGGGAATTCAAGAACAGATGCCATTTCAATTGTGTCAACATGTTCTACAGGAAATCTCCATTTGACAAGAACATTTTCTGTTTCTCTGAAGTTTACACACAGTAATAGTTTTCATAGACTCCGATGCTAGAGATCCTAGGTGTTTTGGCTTGCTAAACCACAACAATTCAAGTTTCTGATGTTGATTCAGCTTGGTATCAGTTGGCCACTTGTTTACATTAACCTAGACCTTCGAGACAAGAAGAGAGAAATGTCTATAATTTTTCCTTAGAAAGCCCTTGGAAAAATAAGGAGAAACAGCTCCTGGCAGAGCTTGTGGACAGCTTTCACAAATAAAAGCCTGTGTACTTTCTACATACTTTCTGCAGTATTTATGGCTACTCTGGTTCATTAAGTGCTTGTGTGGAAAATACTGCCCTTACAAAAACATAGGGTTTTATCTTAATTGCCTAAGTTGGAAGAATAAAATACTTAACGCGATGTATAAAGAGACTAGAAGTTTGGGCAACCATTAACTTCACTTTAAAGGAGACAGATAAGAGTTTAGAGGTTTAGTACTGCATAAATAACCTGAAATTAAATTTGGCTTGTTTCTGTCCATGGTTTTGTTCAGACATTTTCTGAGCTACATTTATGTGTTGATTGTAGATCTGAAACCTCCAGGAAACTCTTAGTATTTCTGTAATATTTTCCTGCTATTCAGGGAAATATTGAGAAGCTATATAAAATCTCAGGTTCTTCTAGGGTTTTTTTGATCTTAATCTCAGATTAAAGGACAAAAATTTTCTTCAAGCCAATACAGGTTTCCACAGAGAAATAAGTTTTTTAAATTAAATGCTTTGGATACTTTAATTGTTAAGGAAAACTAAATAACAAAATGGGAAATGGTTGTGTTTCCTTAAAAGCAAAGCACAAACCAAGCAAATCAATAAATTAACAAAAGAAGCTGTAGGTACATGTGTAGCAAATTATCGTTGATATTCTAGGAAACCTTACTCTGCCAGTGACAAATAGGTACTGTCCTGCTGATTCATCCCCAGTATAGAAGTCCAAGTTACTTAATTGTGTGGAAGCATGAGTGTTATTTTTTAATTCTATTTTTGGACCTCACTTAGCTTGGAAACCTGTCACACTGCATTTGAAGTTGCTAAAGGTATTCCTTTAGGAGATAATTTGAAGGGGAAAAAATGAGCTAGTATGTAATCATGAGGAATGCATGCAATGCTCTTGAATCTTAATATCCAAACTCGTTGTAATAGGAGCGGAATCTGTTGCTAAATACTTTTCTCTCTTCTCTTTGACCACCATCCATGTTTTCCCCTGCTCTAATTTCTTGGTTTTAATTCTTGCTTTGGAACTGATGGCATAACTTGGACTGTATAGCTGCGTTGTGGAGGAAGGAGAAAAGCTCTTTCTCATCCTACATACTGTGTCTATATAGAATCAGACAGAAGATTTACTCAATTTTTTCTCAGAGTGCATTTGTTAGGACCTTGTGGCATAAGTAGCTCCAGGGTTTAAAGAGTACCATCTATGTACTTTTTAAAAATTTATATTTTTAAATAATTTTGATCTTTTAAAAGCCCTGGTGGCTGTTAAAATGCTTTAAGCTGCAGGCAGAGGTGGTTGGTTTGAATTGCAAGGCCTTTTCTGCCTCATGCTGCACTCTTCTCCCAAACTCTCTGTGATGATGGTAGGATACTTGATTTGACTTAGAAGCTCAGAGGCCCCTTCTGCAGAATATTCACTGTATCACTAATAAGCAATGACATTGTTAGTAATGCACAGATCATTGTCACTGGCTGTGACAACAGCCAGTAAAACCTGGAAATAGACGCTCCTCTCCTTGTGAGCACTTCTAACAACTGTAGGAATTATTTAATATAATGAACATATTTTCAGCAACAGGTGTAATTTTTCAAATTAATTCTACTCATTTGTTTCTGTGACCTTTATATAAAAGGTAATCCTTATTTGGGTTGTTAATTTGGGTAACATAAAGTCTGTTGAGAGGGAGAAATAAGAAGGGGTAGAAAATAAGCACATAGGAAACACCTGCAAGTTTGTTTTTTTCTTTTCTCTTTTTTTTTTTCCCAGAAGAAGCTTAAGATACTATTATTTACAGCTAGTGTTCTGTTGTTTGTAGCCAGAGTAATAAATTAGATGCTTTGATGTGTGCAGAGGAGTATGGAATCTTTGTGCCTTATGAGAGTTGGTTATAAATCACGTCAGTTGGGAGGGTGGTTCAGGATCTGAGTGTTGAAGCTGGAACGGAGCAGTGGAAATGCACTGAATTGAATCTACAGTTACATGGAGCGAAACCTTCTCAGATTTATTGACTTTTTGTTCTTGATCATGGACTGTTTCAAGTAAACATGTTTACATCCAATTCCTCATGCACCTAGATAAACAGTACTGAGTTCAAGGTGAAATACTACAGTTGTTAATAGCCCTCAGGATTGAATAGAAGTGTATCACGTGAGAATTTTGCAAGTTTCATTCTTGTTGCTGCCTTGTAGTATCATAAAATTAGGTTGGCATAATGTATGTTTTTATACATGACAACATTTTAGATAATTCCTAGATTTTAAAGTCTACTTATGTCAGACCTGCATGTAAAGGTAGTGTCACATACTGAAAACGTTCCCCCCCACCCCCACCCCGGCACCCCAAGAACCTTTGGAATCAAAGGAGATGGAACAGTTTTAAATGCAGGTTTGCACACACATTCATGCTGTCCTGATGGATGCAAGATGCCGTTGCTTGTATTTCCTGCAGAGAGGATGAGCCTGCAGCAGATTCGAGTTGTGCTGTTGCCAGGTGAAGCTCAGTCTGGATGGTGAAGTGCCACGTTTGGAGGTCCTTTTCTGCCAGTGTCCCAACAAGGCAGCTGCCCTCACATAGATGAAACTCATCTCAGGGATGGCAGCGTGCTGAACTGCTACAGGAGGAGTAACCTGAATAGTTTCATGGCCTTAAAATATTTCTTTTCTTAATCTGCTGGGTTTTGCTGCAGATACAAACTGAGTTACTATGATTGCCGTAATTGTGCAGTAATGTTTCTTGATGCAGTTTGTGAGATTGCTTCCTATAATGGTTGCTAAATTCTAGATAAAACAAATTTTTAACAACACAGGTAGTAGACTGTGTTGAAGTGTTTGGATCTTGGTATAACAATGAGCAAAAAATTGCTATATTGGGTTAGAATGTTATTTTTCTGTTGCTCAGTTGTTTTATTTCTATTCAGTCTTTCTATCCGTTTTTGAGAATTGATCCTGTATAGTTTTATTTACAGGTTAGAGGTTCTATCTGAGTGGGATCCAGTAAAAACCAAACTCTCTGTTCTAGGGTGCTGCTAGAGGATGGAAAAACTAGTGTATGTTTTGTCATTCTCCTGGCAAACAACTTGCCTGATTCAGGAATGAAGCCAAGTGCCATCAAAACATGAAAGACGTACACCTAAGTGCCTTCAGGGTATGCAGAAGTTCAGGGATAGGTCACTAGTGGTGACTTGGCATGGCATCTGGCCATGTGCATGTGAAAGAAGGAGTATTTTTGAAATATTATCAGTGCTGCTTCTTGCTGGGGTGTGGGGATTGAAAACAACTGATTTTCTTTGAGTGTTAGATTTGAAAATAACTAAGTATTTTCAATAAATGAGAAGAAACAGTAGGGGCGTTGACCCGTCTCATATTTGGGAAGCTATTTGTTGATGTGACATACCTTCCATGTGTTCCCATCCATGTTCCTATAAAGCAGACACTTCGTTGTTCCTAAACCTTTGTGGTGCTTTTGTTCCTCAGTTCGGGTTTCATAGGCGCGCTGTTCTCAGGGTTCCCGCTAAGGTGTGAGTCCCTGTGAGCGCCCTGCAGCCTGGAGTGTGAGAAGCGTGCGTCAGTGTACAGCAGGTGTGCAGCACAGTGGCAGGCTGCTGGCTGGGTTGCCCTTTGGGCAGGTAGGAGCTGTGGGATTGCGTTTCCCTCAGGCACAGAAAGTTGCAGAGCCAGGTCCACGGAGTCCTGGGGGAGCTCTCCATGACTGGGCACCTGTGTGCCTCCAGCTCTGCAGGAGTACTTCAGGCAGCTGAGAAAATTTTGCCTGTAACATGAAACTATTTTCTTCTTTCTAAATATAGAGCAGTCACTTCTATTTTCATAATAAATTTGATAAAATAATCGAGTGGAACAAAATTTGGCATGTAAAATACTGTATCTCCATATATATAGGTGCATGTGTTATAGGCCTTTGCTGTTTTTACAAGACAAAAAAGTTTAAATCAGGTTATTTAAAAATATTTAGTAACTCATTGCGTTGTGTTTGAGGAGAAAACCCTCTCTTGAAGCATGTAGTGTTGGAAAGTACCCTTGTACACGTTAAAGGAAGCCCTGGCATTTACCCATTTTCCACTCCTCCTGTGAAGACATGTCAGATTCCTTGGGATTTGTAGAAGGTCATAAACAAAATTAAGAAAACGTGGTTCAGCAGAGCTGAAAGAATGGTTGCAGACAATCACTTCTTAGGTTTCAGTTTACTGTGAAGTAGAATTAAAATGTTTTTGTGTTAAAAAAAAGAAGTTTTTTTAGGAAGAACTGAGCTGAATTTCTTCATGCACCTTGTCAATACAGGATTGAAACTTTTCCCTATGGCAGAGCTTCTAATTGGGACTGTTCTGCTTTAGCATCCTGCTGTGAAGGATTGGCCAGTGTGTGAAAAGGAAATGCAAAGATGGTCTTTGTAAAAATCATAATAGAGCATACAACCATATTTGCAAGAGTGAAAATTGCCACAAAAACCTGTTGTTCAGGGGATGGTTCCTCTCTCTAGTTCCTCTGAAGGAGATCTGTGTCTTTCAGGCGTGCCATGGCGTAACATCTCTATTTCAGTTAAGACTGTTTAGTTTCTTAGTGTTCAGAACCCTATTAATTTGGTTGCTGGTTCAAGATGGAACCTGTTTTCTGTATTTCTTTGATGGGAACTAAAGTAAACTATTACTTTGAGTATTGGTTTAAAGTTGCTACAGATACTTGAAAATTTAGAATATCTTTTAATTTCTTTGATTTTTAAATATGGAGGCATGACACTGCAGGGTTTTTTGGCTTTTTTTCAGCAGAGGTCAAAATAATTTTGGTGGGGGGTAATCTCATGGACATGGGATTGTATAAGCTGAAAATACATAGAAAGCAATTCAAGAAAGGGATGAGAGTATTGGAGCAGAGAAGGCCATCTCTCGAGTCATCGTAATCATCTGGGAGGTATCAGAGCATAACTTCAGCCGTACTGAATTTTCCATCACCTAAGACATTTGACCTTTTATGTCTAGACCCTTTCTCAGTTTTCTGGGTGGCTGAATTGCACCTGCATTACCAAAATTGACACATGCAAGAATTACTGGCTTTGAAAGACTTAGCCTAACCTACTTAGCTGATTAAGGACTCTTATTCACTTCAATTCAAATACATGCTACTGGAGTAGTATATGACTGGTTGATGTGTTATTGTTAGCTCATTCTATAAATATTTTCATAAATCTACAGCCAGTCATCAAAAACCTTAATAGCACTAAAAGATGAAAGACTCTTTTTGGCGTTTACTTTATATAGAGTCTTGCATCTTAGCAATTAATTTTAAATAAAAAGTATTTTTCTCTTAGATACTAATTATAAATACTGGAAAATTATTTTCCAATGTGTCTTTTACTTCTTGCCTTTAAATGTGTTCTAAAAACCAGATTTGGCTCAAAATTCAGTAGACACCATTTCTTGTTCTCATGCAAACATGTGATTAACAACATGGAGCTAACAGTTTAAGTCAGACTCATAATACATTTGAGTGTGTGAACATCAAGAAAGATGGTACAGGACTATATACTTACCTGTTTCATGGCATAATTGCATTGTTTCCTTTTTATTTCTTTTTCCTTTATGTAAACACCAGAACTTGTGAATGAAAACAAATCCTCTGGCCTAGCTCTAGTATGACTTTTCTTTCTGGGCAAATATTCTTTCACTACTGAGAAGACTGTATATTAGATTTGTGAGAAATACATTTTAGTTTTCATTGCGTTTTCCTTTGTTCTGTTTTAGGCGGCCCAGTGGTTGGAGCAGGATGGCAGATAACAGGTATCTCTCGTTTCTGCAGGTGTGGGCACTCCCCCGTGTACCGCTGCCGGGAGATGTCCGGCCGGGCCCTCGTTCCCTTCGTTATGGCCAATGAAATTCCACACACGGTGCTGGCCCTGCTGCGGGGGCTCCCAGACTCTGCCACTCACTGCATGCGACAGAACACTGTTCATGGAACCCTGCTGCAAGTAAGCCTGAGAGACTTGTTTTACATCGATTTTTTGTTTTTATTTTGTGGTGGTGTTTTTTTGTTTTGTTTTGGTTTGGTTTTTTTCCTGTTGGTTTTGTTTTTTTTAACTGTAGGGGTTTTTTAAAAAATGTTTTGGTCATACTTGACAGCCAGATAACACACCATGAGTTGTGCTTAACATTCACACACTGTCAAAACATACATGAAGATTGCTTTTGAGTTGCTTCTGTCAGATGATAAATGTGGAATGCACATTTCAGCTGTCATTTGAAGGCAGCAAGCTGTAAGTAGTAACATTTACGTTTCATATAATGTTTCATCTCCAGAGATTAAAGTGCTTGAAGAGCAAATATCCCTATCTGAATGTATTTACAGAGAGATCTGTGTGACTTGCCCAAAATGACTGAGCAAATCCGAGGCAAAGCTGAACTCCATGCACCAATAGCATTGTATATATATGTATGCAGACTTGCTACTTACCCACAGAATTATTTATTACTTCATTTGCTTTTCCTGCTCCACTAATGGCTTCCTGTCAGTGTGCTGTACAAGTTGTGGTAAGCTTTATCCTGTTGTCTTCTGGAAACGTTCTGGAGAACACTTACCAGAAATTTCTTCAATCTCCATATATCATCCCCCTCGTTTACAGCAGTCAGTTCACTGTGTTTCATTTTTAAGCTATCATGGTAATAAGTTACTGATTTTTATTGCCTGTTTTTCACAAGCAACCCTCCAACAAAGCCATGTTGAACACGATCAGCTCTGTTGGTCTGTCTTAGTTGGCAAACTTTCTAGGTACACATTCCTGCTGTAAGCTGTGTGCTGGGTGTGAATGATTGTTTTGATTTGGTTTTTAGTTGTATCTTTTCCAGTATATTATTTCCCTTTAAAATCAAGACGTTCAGGAAATCTAGGAAATGAGTGAAGTTCCTCTAGAGCTGTTAATGTCAACTTTACCTGTAAAGGGTTTCAGGCAGTTGGATCTGGATTTGGATGTTGGTTGGTCACCGTGAAGGTTTTTGCAGCATGTGGGGTGGGCTCCTGCTCTGAAAAGCAGTCGATGCCCCTGATGCATGCAAGTGCTTGGACCTGTGAGCTGCTGTGTCTGTGTGGGAAGGGGGAGATTGCCATCCTCAAATTAGCTGTGCAGCCCTGCTGTGTCATTGCTCCTGAAGTGTTAGGAAGACAGGGTTGTTCCAACAGTAGGAATGAAATGCTTTCTCAGTCAAAAATGATTATAGCTCTAGTCATGAGGTGTGGACTGGCAGTAGTGTATGGAGTTATTGCCTCCTTTTCAGTGAGCTGGGGAAAAAATAATAATAAAAAATAATAATAGTGGAGGGTGGATATGAAAGATGATCAAGTTTTTAATCCAGTATTGCCAACATGATCTTATGCATAGGTGTAGGGAGTTTTCCATACCTATGAGGTGGGAGATATTCCCAGGGCTTTAACCTGATTTTTCATCAGTTTTGAGCAGCTACTAGGAGCTACTACTGCAATTTGTACTGCACGAGGAGGGTCCAGTGCTGTCAGAGAATGATATTCTTCCAAAAAACATCAGTTGTACCGTAACAGTTCAGTGATCCGGTTTCTCACATTTGTCTTGGGCTTTGCTATTATTGCTTATGAATCAAGGGTGCTCAAAATCTTTATTTAATGCTTAATTTAATTCAGTGTATGGCTGACATGTATGGCAACTATCTGTTGCTAGTTTAAAGTAACAAAACATCCAGAAGAAATACTGTAGGGTGGTAAAGATATGCAAAAAATGGAGGCAAGGCAGTGGTATTTGTTGTAGCTCTAAAACACCAATGCCGGGTAGTTCAACCTGTAGTTAGCTTGCACTTCCTGTAAGCGGTACAAAGAAGAAAGTGTTGTGACTTTTTAAGGGTTGCTGGATGCCTGGTTTCAGTTTTCTTTTTATCAGTGTTAATTGGGACTTGCAAATCTGCTGGCAAGGCTCACTGAACTGTAGAAAATTATGTTATGGAGACTGTTGGTTAAAGCACTGTTTCTCAGAAGGCTTACTTGAAGAGACGGTGATCTGGCAGTGTTCAAAACTGTTCGCACTGCTTTTCCGTGACACAGTCGAGGATTTATAATCCTCCTTGATATAAAACTAAAACAAAAATCCCTACTAAAAGGAGCAAGTCTGTACAAAACTCAATAAAATATACATTTTTGCAGCAATACAAAGCCAATATCTTATGAAAATGGAATTCAGTAATTTCATTTGTTCAGTCACATGAAAAGCTACTAAGTTCATCGCCCGAGTTTTTTTTTCCGTGTCCCTGTAGGATCAAGTTCTGAAAAGGAAGGCTGGAATTATTTAGAATTAGGTGGCAGTGCCAGATGTAGTGAATCGTGAAGGTATATTTCAGTTATGTTTCAGAGTTATGTAATCACTTCATCTGTTGCAAGCCAAATGTTAATTTATAGAGAGATCATTCAAAAACAGTTCAGCATGGAGTACTTGTCCAGACATGGCTTGGTTTTCAAAATGCTGAGATTGCCAAGACGTGTTTTTTTTGACAGTGGATGCAGATGTGTTGTGTTTAACTTCAGACCTCTGC
This sequence comes from Melanocharis versteri, assembly GCA_013397845.1. Lineage (NCBI taxonomy): Eukaryota > Metazoa > Chordata > Aves > Passeriformes > Melanocharitidae > Melanocharis > Melanocharis versteri. The sequence goes on from VZTG01009888.1 coordinate 767,311, forward strand.
ATTATGTGAAAACATGTCTTTTTCTCCGTAGTGTTTTAACTATGGCTCAATTTACATAGGAATATGAAAATCCATGAGGATAAAATAATGTTAAGCTTTACAGGTTTTACAGAATATTTCTTTTCAAGAATTATCTAAGAGGGGTGCTGCTGTTCTGTAACACTTGGGGAACTGATTATATTCTTCAAGGAGCAGTTCTGCATCATGAGCAAATGCACTGACTTGAATAAGACAACTGAAAAATCTTTTCTATGCTTAACTTTTCCTTTATGAGTACAATTTCTGCTTTGCTCCATAATTCAGACTGGCATGGGTTGGGGGAAGGCAATCAAGTTTCCAATACACAAGAAAATGCAGAAATTTTGTACTAGCTTTCTTGAATAATGAAACATTTCTGGCTTGTTTTAAGATCTAGGCTTTTTAGCTGATCACCTGAGAGGAAGAGCTTGTCCAGAGCTTTATGTAGGGACTTCTGGAAGAGTATCAAAATTTATGACTAGGGACGTCTTAATATTTGAATCTTTCTGACTTTTGGCAGTTGCCAAGGAACTTACAAATATTTGGGAAGATGGTGAGGTTTCCTTAACAGAGGATCAAATGTTCTTTTGACCTTCTGCCTCTTTGGTATTGGAGTTTCTGCAGTATATGTTCTATCTTTCCAGAAAAATTGACAAATTCAGAATGAACCAAGCAAGGCTGCCTTTTACCTTCACATTCTCAATCAGTCATTCCTTGGTTGTGATTGAGTTCCAGCAGAGCTCCTCTCCTTGTTGTTTCCTCTGCTGCTTTTATGGAGGAGTTGTCATCAGTGCTCTGTTGGAGGCCTCTGGGTGGCTTCCACGGTGCTGTGTTGGTCACCCAGCAGCTGCCAGGGTGGTTGAAGCCCCTCGTGAGGAGCAGGGCCTGGGACACAAGGCTGTTCCCAGCTGTCTGTAGAAGCCCTTGTCACTTGTTCTGCCTGGTTTGGCAGCTTGTAGCAGACAGCCCTGCGGTGTCACCCACACTTCAGTCCTTAACGTGAGCTCCTGGCTGGCTCATCATCCATCCCCAGGCAAAGCTCTGTGCATTCCGGTGGTTCTGTCACAGAGAGGTCAACCCCCATCTTCTCATCTTCCCTACCTGTCCTTCCTAAAGAACCTGTATCCCTCCACTGCATTACCCTGAACATTCAGCTATTGTATCTTGTCTGCATGATCCCAGCAAGATCACAGACTGCATCTGCACACAGACCTTTTCATTCCTCTAATTCTTTAAACCCTTCCTTTGAGTGCTTTGAAGTGAAGAAAAGTTACGGGGACCCAATCAAGATTTGTCCAGAAAACAAAGCAGCACCTTTAATTCATCTGGTTGTGGATTATTTATGATGATTAAAAAACCCTCCCAAATGCATAAACTTTCAGATTGGTTTGCCAAGGAAAGCAGATGTTAGACTTCAGCTTTTGTTTTTATCTTGCGGGAATCAGTTAACATGATTGATGCTGGATTTCAAAGCCTGTGTGATGTTCATAGATGGACAATCCAGTTGTTTTTAGTGCAATGGAATAGCAATAGTATGGCTGGAGTTTTCAGTCACAGTTCTGCACTCATTAGTTTCCAGAAATCTTTTTCACGTTTGTATACTGGAAAAATCTGTACTCTAATGAGAGTGTATATACCCTTACATGCTGTTTATATCAAGGACAATCCACTGGGCAGCTGCCATTAATCACGAGCAGACGTAATTACTGTTAAGGTTTATTTGTTTTTCAAATGAATGAATCTGCACATCAATTGACTCATTATCTTGCGTTTTATCAGTTTGATCTTCTTCACATTCACTTTGGCAAGCCTACAGTTACATATTTTCAGAACATAGGGGATTAGGTCAATGAAAGTTATTAAAAGAGACATTGTGTTTTCATTAACTTGTCTGTGCCTTGTTCTGAAATGTTGAAGGTGCTGCTTACTTTCTAGGGGTCTTGTGTGGATTTATAACTACATGCTGACAGTGTCTAGTTTGAGATTGGGATACAAACCAGTACAAAAAATTTTGCTTCTCTTATTTGGCCATTCTATTTGAAGAGCTTTTTGCATTCCCTTTGGCATTTTTTTGAGCACGGATTAGGAAGAAGAAGGATTCAGTGACTTCTCCCTCATCATTTGCTGCTTGTATATGGAGGGAACTACATGACTTTAAGTGTGCATCCATTTGCTGCCTCCACCAGGAGGTGGATTGCATGGTCCAAGATAAAGCTTTTGATAGAAGTTCCCGGCTACACATTTAAAGAACAATTTCTGTCTGGAACTTGCTTTGTTCGTGATGAGTGTTTACATTTTTGGTGGTACTTTGTACAAGCAATCAAACAACTACATAGAAGAAAATAAAAAAAAAAATCCTCTGCTGGTCTGTCATGTTCTTGCAGGTAGATCCTACCTGTTGTGACTGGTTTTGGTCACTGCTGTAACTCAAAAGTCACAGAAATTTTGCTTGCTCGGCTGTGGTCCCTAGGAGCATTTCTCTCTATTACCCGTCTTCTCATCTGAGGCCTGGCTGGTAGCTTCTCTTCTTCTCACTGCCATCTTCCCACTTAGTCCTGTTACTTTGTCACTCCTACTGATTTATCCTGAGATTTGTTCCCTGAGCATATGCCAATGTTTTGCATTGCAAGAGAAAAACTGTATTCCTTCTCTCTGGGGATCTGTTCTTAAAGACATGCAACATATAACTGGCAGATGAAATGGAGAATTTGTTATGCTTTGGTGCAGGGTTAAAACTTCACGAAGATAAAAATGGAAATTCACTTACTCAGTGTTGTTTTGAGTGTCAGCAATCAGCAGTCATTTGCTCTTCACAAATGGTTACACTTATTATTCAAACTTTCTCCAAACTTAATTTTTATCTGCAAAATTCTGTGGTGTTAGAGCAACTGGCTGGTTCAAAGAAGTGTATGTTTGTTGTGTGTGGGCTTGAGTTTTCCTTGTTTGTTTGTTTTTTGTGATCACTAATTCAGACTGTTCTGTTTGGCATGTCAATGCATAGTCTTGTGCAAGGAATGTTGTTTTGAGATTTTGAACCTTTTTTGTTTCATTTTTGAAACAAGCAACACTGTTGCATCTCAAATCTGAAGAACAGAATGAGTCACATTGACTCAGTTGCATGTGACAGAAATTAGACTTATAGGAGATGCTGGGCTTCATAACTCTTTACATTATTTAACATCCATTTTAAAGATTGGACTTTCTACTGACCAGTGGGACGAGAAGTTAATATAAAACGAGAAGTTAATAATAAAACACCTACCTGCATGGTTGCATAGTGGGTTTTTCTGTACAGGACTTTTATCATAGAATCATGGAATGGTTTAGGTTGGAAGGAACCTTAAAGATCATCTGGTTCCAACCCCCCTGCCATGGGCAGGGACACCTTCTCCTACATCAGGTTGCTCAGAGCCCCATCTGCCCTGGCCTTGAATACTATGAAAGTCATGTACTATTTGTTTTTGTTGGTTTTTTTTTTTTTTTTATTTCTGGAGTTTATTGAATACATCAAGGTTTATGCAGTGATAGAACTTTAAATTATCTATATCAGCTCTTTGGATATGCTGATTTTTTAAATCTTAATGGAGAGCTGGAAGAAGTGATTTAAAGATGAAATAATTTAAAGGATAGTTGGAGCCTTCATTAGAGCAGCAAGAAAATCAGGACAAGAACATAACCTTAAAATAGCCATACTGGGTCATGTAAAGATTTGTCTGAGACAGGGTGTTTCCTCCAGCAAGGACTGATAGTACAAGCCTACGAAAAAGTGTAAGGCAGACAAAGCAGCTGGAGAAACATCTGTGTGTGCTGTCTTAGCTTCCAGCACTTTTGAGCCAGGGATACATGGATGTGACTTTGTGGAAGATAAAAATTCACTGCATGCTTGTACTAATGAAAAGCAGCAATTCATGATGAAAACATCAATATGTTTGGTAGTTTAATTGTCTGGCAGAGTTATATTAAGACAGGTTATTGTTGATGAAAGTAGAGGCTGTCTAATAAATGCAGATGCCTCTTTCCTTCCTTTGAGAGGAGGAGGATTTTAGCTGAAATGGCTCCAAAGGAAGGTCAAGCTTTAGGTATTTGAGATTGCAATCACTCTTGTGTTTTATGAGTTTAATACTTGAATACTTACTCAGAGGACTAAATGCAGTTTAAATAATTTGAAAATAAAGTAGGGAAGAATGATGCATGAAGGAGAACTCACGAGCAGTCACTGGACCTTCCTTTTATTGGACTGGATAGGTAATAAAACCCCACAGACTCCAGTGGCTAGGGTGTGAGAATATGAAGAGACAAATGAGTCAAATACATTTTGAAGGTCACTCTTGGATGCTGGTCCTTGTTGCTGGGTAAAAGAGAGAGATGTACTATTCATTAGTTTCACCTAAAAATCCATAATGTGAATTAGCAGCGGTGTTGTCAGTGACCATATTTTTTTCTTGTTTTGTTTTGAAGACCAAGGATCTCTAGAGTCTGAGAGAATGAATGGGGAAGTAGAGTATTGTTTACTTGGCTTTATTCAGTAGCCTAGAAACATTGTCTGTGGTGAATTACATTTTATTTGTCTTGGCAGTAAAGTTTGAAGTCTAGCAGTTCAATGTTGGCTTATAAAAACTCAATATAGTAAACAAACCTTACATTATCTACTGATCAAAGAAATAAACCTGCTAAAATTATATGTTTTCCAGTGAAGCTTCCTTTCAGCTGTTTCTTTTCTGACCTCAGTTTTTAGTGTTCAAGATAAGCCTTTCTTTTAAGACTAGTACAAACAGAAAAGAGATACTGAAGTGAAGTTGGAAACATTCACTTGTATGTAGCTGACAATAACAGAACAGTTGTCTCATTTCTTTATGTTGTAAATTTGTATTGACTGTTACATAAGGGTACACTGATACAAGGAGGCAGTAAGCATTTGAGAGCGAGATTTATATCTATGAATGCAACAGAAATGCAGCTGAGTTCCAGGAATGGGAGGAGGCAGTGTCTGAAAGAAAATCATTGATGAGATTTTGCCAGAGGTTTTCTTTCAGCTGTTTTTTTAATTAAAAAAAAAACAAACCTAGAAAAAGACAGGTAATCCGACTGATTGACGGGGCAGGCCTGCTGGTTGAACACTGCTTTGAAGTTGCTTTAACTGTAATTAGTAATGCTCCCAAATATTGTCTCTGACTTCCTAAGACATGTCACCACTTTTCAAAAGGACATGGATGTACACAGTTCTTCCAGCTTTATTAGGTCTTTTCAGTTTCTGCATCATTATTGAGTTCCTACAGCAACTAAGGATATGCAAAGATGCTGTTGTTGTAAACCTTGCGGGGTCACATCTTTCTAGTAAAAAAAAAAAGCATGGTTTAGTACAGAATGAGCAACATTGATCAATCAGTGAAAACAAGGCACTACTGTTTTAATTGAGAGGTAACTATGATAATGATTACTCTGGGTTGTGCCAGGAAGACTCTGCCAGTTGCCCCCCCTGTACAGGGAGAGGGATGCCTTGATGGATGCACTGCCTCCCTCTCTCCCATACCCTAAATTTTGACACTTCTTACTCTGGGTATGTTGAGCAGTTGCTTTGCAGATGTTTTGGCCTTCCTGTTCTAGTGCACCTGGTTCCACTCCTTTATGAAAAAAAGCTCCTGCAACTCTGCTAGCAGAGATTTTGGGTGCCTGTGTGTGTGGCCATTTGAGGTACCCTGCCTGGTGTTCATTTACAGCCATAAAGCATCACTAGTGTTCACCTGGCATTTCTAGTTGTGTTCGAGGATAATTGTGCAGTGACTGAAAACACTATCTACAAATGTGGTTATATAAAACAACTTTGATTAGGTGTTTGCAAAGAGGAATCCTCTTTATAGTTACGGCTTTCACAGTGGATTCATTAGTTTGTCTTTAAATGATGGAGATGTGAGAAACAAATAACTGTCAGCACGGTGTTTTACTTTTCATTACTGAAATCTTCCTGAAGAGAGTTGACTATTCTAGGCGCTGGCTGAGTGATTTGATTTAGACCTCCCAGAACAACAGTTGAACTGTTGTGAAGTCTGAATTTTTAAGTGTTCAATTCTGTGCATATTTCTTGCATCTGTTTTGTATTATGGATCTATAAGTATCCCTTGTGATTAGTCTGTCACAGGCAGAGGATGTTTTTACAGTTGGGCAGGGAAAAGTTGAAACTTATAAAGCTTACCGAAGATATGATATTCTCCTAGGTGGTGCAGTGGATTAATTTAGTACTCCATGGAGTTCATTTTTCATCTCCAAAAACATGTTTTCCATCCAACCTGCATAGGATTTTTTCCCCTTCCTTTTGATCTAGGAACTGTGTCTTTAAAACTTTCAGAGCCAAAAGAAAGACAATCCTGAATACACTTTCTGGATATACTTTTAAAAATACCCATCCATGATAACTTCTGACTGCTTGAGGATGTATGAAAAATACTTATGTACGGTGAGGCCTTTTTACTATGCTCTGTGTTTTCAGAAGTTCAGGCTATAGTGAGAAATAGGGGAAGGTGCCTTCTATGGTCTTTGGAAGCTCTCAGCCTGTTTACAAAAGAGAAGAATATCCTCCATGAAAGGAAGAGAAAGCTGGGAAAATAGGCTTTTGAAAGAATGCTGGGTGGGAGAACCAAATGAAGAGGGATGAGTGTTTGTAAGTGGGTAACTACTCAGTAAGGACTTACCAGTGCTGAAGGCCAGGATGCAAGAATCTCGAATTGTGGAACAAAAAAATTGAAAGGAAGAGAGGAGGAAAAACCTGGAAATCTAAGAAAATAAGACAAACCAAAACAAGAATAAGACACTCTTCCAGTGTGTGAAAATCAATATCAAGTATGTTAATGCATCAAATTAGATTTTTTTTTAACTTAGTGTGCTTTTTCTGTCTTAACCAATTTAATGCATGTTGTTTTCTTTAAATATTTGTATGTCACAGGGATTTCTTGCAGTAGTGTTTCTTACTACTGTTTTTTCTTGCCTTTATTCATTTAAGTATTTTTAAATAGCAGCATTTTTGAAGTAGTTATTGTTGTGCTAAAATTTTCTACGAACATTTTTTCACATGGCTGTTTGACTTAAAATGTGTTTTTTTTACTGAGGCTCTAATGGACTGAATCTGAACTAGGGCATACTCCAAAAATGTGTTCCTCCGTTTTTGTTCCTCCAGTGCTGTTCATGCATAGGCCAGAAAAGAACAGTAAATGGGTATCCAGGCTTAGGAAGGGTTATACAGAAATTTGACTGACATAAAGAAATACATGGGACGGAAAGTTTATGTGGGTGCACGATTAACAAGGAGAAGCTGTGTTATGGCTGTATCTAGTGGTGGAGAGTTTATTCAGGGGAGCGGGAGTGGTGCCTTGCCTTGCTGTAAGGGTCTGTCTATGTGTTTTGCTTTTAGGTCAGGGGTGATGTGGGGAGCAAAGCTCTACTGCAGCACAGTTTGTTTTCCACTGTCTACTACATCATGCTCCCAGTTCTGGGGCATTGCTGCTAAAATCCTCAACTAAAAACCAGTGACACTAAACTGGGAGGAGGTCCGTGAGGATGATGAAGGGCCTCGAGGTGAAGCCGTATGAGGAGTGGCTTGAGGTCACTTGGTCTGTTCAGCCTGGAGAAGAGGAGACTGAGGGGAGACCTCAGTGCAGGTGCAACTTCCTTGTGAGGGCAAGAGGAGGGGCAGGAACTGATCTCTTTCTTTTTGTGTCCAGTGACAGGAATCAAGGAAACAGCATGAGGCTGAGCTGGGAGAGGTTTAGGTTGGATATCAGGAAAACAGGAGAGAGTGTGGTCGGGCACTCACACAGGCTCCCCAGGGGAGTGGTCACAGCACCAGCCTGACAGAGTTCTGGGGTTTGGACAGTGCTCTCAAGCACATAGTGTGACTCTTGGGGATGGCCCTGTGCAGGGCCAGAGGTGATAATAATGTGGATTCTAAGTTGGGTGATGAAAAATGTGGCTTCCAGTGGAGTTGCAAGCAGCTCTTGGACTTGCAGTACCCTGCAGAGCCTTCTTCAGGTCCTGGAAACATCTTAGGTGTGGTCTAGCTGCAGAAGAGAGCAAGGGGAGATGCTGAGAGGGTGAGGGATGCCTCTAAATTTATCACCTGTCAAGATCCCTGGTGTTCTCTACTTCATAAAAGGTGCCAGTTGACTTTGGCTCATCATAGTCTCCTTGATGTTTGGGAGTGTGAAAAGAGTCCCCAGAGCTTTAAGCAACCAAAGAATTAATAAGTCTTCTGAAGGAATGATAAGCAGCAGGTGCTTCTATTCTGCCCTCCCTAATTCCTTCTCAGGCTTGTGCCTGTGTTATCTCTACCCTGTTTCCCCTGGTACACTCACTATCCACTCCCTCCCACCAGCTCGTTTTTTCAGATGTTTGCTCCCTTACATCTCTGTTCTGGACTTCATTCTCTCTTACTGAATAGCTGCTGTCGTGTTATTTTGTTGCTTATTGCACTGGAGTAATTACCATGTTGTCAGAAATGCAGGCCAAATATATTTGTATATTGATTTTACTCAGAAGTGTAAACTTCAGATTCTGTACATCTTCACATCTGCAATGAAGTCACAATATCTATTTGGCAAGTAACCTCTGCAGATTGTAGTTGTTCATTCTGGCATGTTTTTATTGTGGAAATTAAGCAATAGTTACTAATTTTTTTCTCAAATGTACATAGGTATTTTCAAAGCTGCAGAAAGGTCTTTGTGACAGAAGTGTGTATTGGGAAAATTTTAAATCTTGAAAATCTGATTCATCCTTTTTTGGTGCAAATGCATCAAAAATATTAAGCCTTCCTTTTTACTTTGAGAAGTCAGTTATAAATTCAACACTGAAACATTTGACATAAATGGAAGATATTGAGCATTTATAGTTCATACCGAGTTTGAGTATGGTTGAATTCTCTTAGCACCCTTTCATCCTTTCAGCAGTCTAAATGCATGCATTTGTTTAGCTTTATAATATTAAATTTATACTCTTAAAAGAAAAAAAAATTAAGGTAGGAAAAGCCAACTTCTCTCGGTCCCCACAAAACACTTTTATAGCAAACAAAATGCCTGTTATGTGCTCATCTCACATTTGTAAAGTGCAAGAAATCTTTCGTTTATTCTTCCAAGTTTCTGTTTCAGTGGTGAAACAGACACTGCTGGCAAATAGAACAGGAAATGTAAAGAGCACAATGTTCACTTTTTTTTCAAAGGAAATATAGATGGAACCATGCTTGAGTGCATGCTTGATTTTTGTACCTATTGAATTATTTTGTGCTGTAATAAATAACTAGGTAGAGCCTTTGCTTTTTGGAATGAAGTCACTTTTGAACCCAAACCAACTCAAGACAAAGAAGACAGGTTGAATCATATTGTCAGTATGTTATGTGAAACGTGCTACATGTTTAATGCTTTTTAGGTTATTATGTTGATAGAAAAGTAAGTAATATCAACATGAAAATACGCGTGTGCTCTGGTGATTCTGGTGTTTCCCCATCTAGTGAATACTACCCACTTCCAAGAAAAGCCTCAGGAAGATGTAGAGATAGACAGAGTAACACTCTGAAAGACTTCACGTATATATCCTGTTGCCAGATTTTTGTTAGACTTTGTTATTTCCTGATGTAACATCTAATAAAAAACATACTCTCTGTGTGTGTATCCTGTCCTGCAGCATAAAACTGCAGCCCATAGAAAATCCTGAAGCATTTCAAAAAGAAGGGATTTGGTGTAATCGCCTTTGGGTACCACTTTCTTATGGGAGCCTTGTTGAGCTCGTAGGATTTCAAAGCTCCATGGCAGTACTAATATTAAAAGTGACCATAAATAGAATGGAATGCATCAAGGGCTTCCAGCAATAGAAACACCTTTTTTTAATTTGCTGGTTTGAGACGATAGTTTATATTTCTGAATTATCATATTGTAAGCTATTATTTCAAAATTAATCTAAATAAAATAAGTTTGTAGATATTAGGAACTGAGGAGGAAACACTGTTCTTATTGTAGTTATTTCTCTTGGATTGTTGTACAATAATTAGAAACATTTAAAAATTATATTGCTGCATCAAGCATCTTCAGTTGTCGGAAGTGAGAAAAGCTTATGAAAGCCAAAATGAGCATTTTATGTTTAACTGTTTTTGAAATATACACAATATGGCCTCTTGGCACTCAGTGATCACTGGTAAGGAAAAAAGTGCTATCTTTGAAACATCACACTGCCTTTAGCAATAAAAGGAGAATATTGTTTTCCCTAAAAAAATACAAAGCGTTGGTAAAGGTGGTAGAGACACAGTATTAAAGAAGGAAATATAACTACAAAGCAATGTAGCTCTTAGACTTGTTTCATTTTCATAATTTTTCCTTTTTCTGAAAAGCCCTATTGTGCTTACAGAGAAGAAAAAAAATTGTTTCTTTTAGACAGATACATTGAATTCATAACATTGTCATTTAAATCCAATTTGACATAAGAGTTAATAGTTCTAATGACATTTAAAGCTGTTTTCAGTCTTGTATAATGTGGCACTTTGTGAATAGCTGAACAAGAAATTAATTTCCTGTGAAGTTGAATTTGTGAAGTTCTGTGATCTGATGGTCCAAATAAATTATCTCATCCTAAATATTTCCTAAGTCAAGTTGCAAATGTTCTTAAACTTATCATGTCCAGCTCTCAAATTATTGCAGCAGTAACTTCTTGGGTTTTTTACTCTCAGTGTGCAGTAGGCTATTGGATTTCCTCAGAAAGGGAGATGTTTGTATCTGCCACAGCCTTTAACACTTCTTCCCATCAACTCTTTGACTTGTTGAGTCTTGTTAATGTTTTTTCCATCAGCCTTTTCCTTTCAGAGGAATTAATGTTCCATCTGAGTGTTATCTTTTAATCAGTGATATTTATAAAGATTGGATAGGACAACAGGAAGAAAGGCTTAGAAGTTGGGAGTCAGTCATTTATTTTTTCATTCAGTCAGTACATGAATGAGGCTTACAATGGGGTTATCTACGTAAAGAATCCCTGGGGTTTTACACAGACAACTTTGTTGAATAGAATTACAGCACCGTGGTTAGCCACAAAAATCCTTGAAACAGTTGCAGTGCTGCAATTACAGAAGCATAAAGCACTTCGGAGGTGTCCCTGGACGAGGCCATTCAATTTCCGTGCTGTGAGCAGGAGGCATTGTCACAGAACTGAATCAGACAAACTTGATTTGGGTCTTTTTCTTTAATTAGCCCATTTTCCTGTGGATAGAATGGGTTATTTTGGGTGACAAGTATGATATTTCCGCAGTTCGTACAGTAACTAAAACAGAGGTGATAAATTTGAGGAACTTTTTCATTTCTTTCACGGTTCATAATACAAAACATTCATATTCAGTATTGCTACTGTATTGTAAGCAATGCCTCTTCACAGGTTTATGTAGTGAAAACTGTAATGTCACCAGGGTTTTATTTTTACCTTTTAATTTGTTCAACAAAAAGCTTTTACTCAGTTGTTATCTGTAACTGGAAGAGAATTCATCCTCCTTAACATCAAGTAAATAAATTTATAAATAGGTGGACTCCCCTTTTGCAGCTGTTTGGTAATTTTTAATGTATTGTAAAGCCAACAAGACTGATCAAGTGCACAGAAAATGCATAGTGGTGTTTGGAGAGGGAAAGAGGGAACTTGGTTTCAAATAAAGTTATCATTTTTTCCAAGTGCAGTTAAAACATGGAATTGTGTGGTAGTAGACTCCTAAACTACCTCTGTGGATTCTCTAACTTCTGACATGTTCTTGCTAGTTTGTTTTGTTGTCTTTTTTTTGCCAAATTGAAATATTTTTAGTATTTGAGTTTATTTGAAGCAGTCATACTTCATACTGTTAAATGTGCTTTATTGTGGCTTTAGTTCTGTAGTAAATTTTACTGGTTAAAAAACGAAAAATATGCAGCTTTATGGGATGATTCTTCAACATAAACCATCAATCCCCAGCATAATCTGTTGATGACCAATGGATACTTTGTGATCAGGATTTAGGACAGGGTGTGGAACAGACACCTCTGTGAAAATGATGATAAGGGAGATGCACACAAGATCTGTGTGATGAGGAGCCATTCGGTGTGTGGCACCTTTTAGCTGCTTTTTATCAGAGATTATGAGCAAAGTACTGGAAACATGAGCGAGAGTAGTGGTGCCTTCCACTCATTTCTGTTCTGCCAAATTCAGACGTGAAGTGACTTGAAACCACAAGCTCTCCCTGGATTCTGGTTTAGTTTATATAAAGGTAGTAAAATAAAGTGTTTAATCTAATAACGGAAGAAACTGTTGATTTTAGTGGGTGATGTTGCAATTGCAGCCACTGGTAAAGTACAGAAGCGACAGGACATGGCCTGTGGAGTGGTGGGTGGAGGTGAGCACAAGCACGACCAGATTGGTACTGATTGCAGAGGGATAACACAGTGAAGAACCCATTGAGATACTCTTACCACTTGTGTTTGGTGTTTATTTGAATGAAAAAGGGTATGAAGTATCCTGATAGTCCCTTCAGTCGCTGATGCAGGGTGCTTTTCAGCTGCCTTGAGCAAATCTGGCATTCAGTGAAATGGGTACCTAGTTGTTGTTCTCACTGCCAATTTTGAGGCGTTAATGCCAGAGGATTTGTGTAGGCTCGTGCTCTGCAAACAGCTTGTGCACAGCAGTCCACACGCAGCTAATCTTCACTAGTCCTCTGGCTGCTTGGTGTTGCAGCTGCCACAGGTCAGCTGGTGGTCCTCCTGGAGCCATTTCAGCAAAAACAAATAAGATTTTAATAATTGGCTATTTTTAAAATAAATTTAAATATTTCTATTTCAATGTCAGGCCTCTGCTAACCTAATTGATGTGACTGAAGGGAATGGGGAGCTTGCTTTCATTAGAAACCTAATTTAGGTTGTGACTAATTAGGATGTTTGAAGTTGTCAAACTTCAGCAGGATGTGATGTCAAAAAAGTGGTGGGCATGGTAACATCTGCCATTGGCAGCAGCGTGTTCAGAAGGCAACAACCTCAGTGCAGTTCAATATCCAAACCTGAGCAGAGGGTTAAGCAGCTTTAAAAAACTGTTCTTAGAGACAATGGGACAGCTGTACTCCTCTGGGATAATAAAATCAAAGGCAAGCATGTGCAAGTGTTGGAGAAGGTGGTCTTGAGTAAGGGAAAGTGTTGGAAGAACTTGATTTTCAAAAAAATATTTTCTGCCATAAAAACTGTTGCTGTTGACATTCCCTTATGTGAAAAAAACATCAATTGCATGCAAGTGGAAGAGAGAAGGGGGAAAAATAACAATAAAGAGCAGATCTTTCTGACCAGCTTCTAATTCCTCTGAAGAGAAGAGCCCCAGGAAATTTCATCATTTTATTCTGGATATTGTCTGTTACTGGTGAATTCACAAAGGCAGTGTTCATCCACTGTGGTGCTGCTGATTGTAAATCAAAGTGCATGATCTTATTAGAGCTCAGAAAATGTTTGGTAGCTTTGAGTTTGGCTCTTGCTGCGATAGCGTAGGATGCTTGTTTGTCTGGGGAAAAAATACTCAAGGCGATGAAGCATTGTCACTAATTAAAATCAGAAGGAATAGTTGAGCCGTTTGGGGGAGATGTAATCAGCTGACTAGCGAGATTAAACTTTGGGAACAAAAGGCAAATATATTGCAGGTAGAATTCCAAATGTTCAAAGCAGAGATGCAAAATTCATAAACGTTGCTCTCTGATTATGCAGTTAGCCCCTTCCTTGCCCTTAAGTTTACCTTGGCTGGGGCACTTGCAGTTAAATGGCACTGTGGAAATTACTGGAAAACATTAACATTAACTTGTTATTGTAAGCTGACATCATGTTGAGCCTGATGGGAAGTGAAAATTTATAAATAGCTTGTCCATATGTGTAAGGCAAAAATCTGCTGATCTTCAGCAGTAGCATGATTTATGTATTTGCTGTAGTTTAAACTTCATCGTGAGTTTTCTCTGTTTCTGTGAACTTCATAGTTTGGGAAACTTCAGGAAGATCAGTGGTCCAAAACTGACAGAACTCTGAGGAAATACTGTTGATATTTTCTGTGCAGTTTTGATGGTACAATCTACGTTGCACTAATATTTAGGTATTCTTCCCTCTGTGTTTTCTGAAGGGCCAAGTGCTTCCAAAAAAGTATACTTAAAGCATAATTTAGGCATTTTTTTCTCCCCACATAAATTCTCATGCCCATGCCTACTATCTGTGAACTGGAACTTATAGGATCTGAGTTGTCTGTCTCTGTTACGCGTCCTTTGTATATTTCAAACAAATCCCTTGCTCTCTGTTTCCTTGCCTGCAAGACTTTATTCTGTGATCTTTTATAATATGGGAAAGGGGGGCATATTGAGAAACCATATGTGATTACATAAGTAAAAGCTTTATTTCTACATAATTCATGGAAAATGAGTAAAGAGGTGTTTTGTATTTCAGGGAGCCAGTCCTCTTTCCTCTCAGATGATCTTCCTTGTTGGAAAGTGGCTGTATCCATATACAGCTGTGCTGAACAGTGCTGCCATGTAGTCCAATGAGACTGAAAATACAGGAGGGCTGTTGGGATGAGGATTGTCTTTTTCTTCTCACGTTGTGGCAAAGGGGGATCCTCTCACACAAATTAATTTCTAGATGTTACTGTAATAAAAGAAGAAAAAAGAAAAAGAGTTTACATGAAATGCTCCTTCCTTTCTTTCGTTCTCTTATGTACTGCCCTTGTAAAGCTGAACTCGTTATTAATGTTTACACCTAGAATTCAGTTTGACTTATCTGCAGGTTAAGCCCACCCATCAGCTGTCTGTCAAGACATAAAGTTACTTTTATTGCATGTTTCAGTTGTATGTTCTCTTTTATAGGGATACTTTTGACAGAGGAGAATTCTTGTGAGTTCTACTTGCATTCAGTTGTGCTGCTCTGTGTCAGAGGAGTTTGGCATTTGAGTTCTGGGTCTGGGCACCAACATGGATGGTGTTTGATGTATCTGCATAGCTGTAGCCCCCAGTGTTCCCCTTGTTACCTGCATCCGATTGTGTGAGAATTTTCTTTCAGGGAGGGACGTTTGCCCTATTGTTTGTACTCAGACAGGTGCAGCAATCGCTACTCTGGAAGAACAATCAATCTTACTTAAGTTCAGTGGTCTTTGAAATGTTGGCTTAGAGTTCAAACAAAAGAGTGCAGTTGGTAATACTGAGATGGAGCCATTAACAGTGACAAAATGCTTGTAAATAAGCAGCAATGGGAGGGAAGTTGATCCTCATGCACAGAGACATGTACAGTTATGACTGACAGTGTATGAGTGGGGAAAAGCTTTCAGAAGTTGTAATACAACCTTGAAAGACATCACCTCTTTTTTTTTTTATTACCATGGTTATAGCCAGCTGCAGTGGGACATTTCATGTGTCAAATGATTCCTCAGACTTTAAAAATACTGAATATTTTTCTTTCGTTTGAGAGACTTGTGTATATATTTTCTCTTCCGTAAGTTTAAAATCATTGGTTGAGAAAAGTAAATTGTTCCTGTAGCTGCAAGTTTTACTTCACTTTACTTTATAATGTGAATTTGGTGACTAAAAGCATCAAATTGATTCAGCTTACTTCTAATTATTTTCTCAGTTTTTGTGTTAATGCAGACATTCCTGAGGCAGAAGATCACCTCTGCTGAAACCAGCAGAGCTGCGGGGTCAAATGGCAATGTACTTCTGAGTACTCTTGATAAACATGTTCATACTGTGTCTCTTACCATGTCAGCTTCTTTGTGTCAGTGGGGTAGCTGACAGTATTCCTCCTAATTATAAATATCCCTCAGTAAACAAGAATGTGTGCCTTGGTCTTTTATTTGCATTTGTTTCCTTCATGTGGACATGTACAGCAGAGCCGTTACGAAGACATAGCCTGGGAAAAAATAATTTCAAATTGTTTCACTGCCACCCCCCAAAAAAAGGAAGAGGGAAAAGAAGGCTGGAGTGTGTATGTGTGTAGCTTTATATCCTTTGGGGTAACTGGATTATGACAATGTTGGGTGGGATTTTAGGATAGCAGAGTATAGATTTGGAAGAAGGGGCTTCGTTGTATCCTTCGTGCTGTTTGTTCTGATCAGAAATACAGGCTGAGGACAATTCTCAACTGCTCCCAGCAGTCTGCTGTGTTCATTTCTCTGGACTTTCAGGTTTTGGTTACGTGCTGTGGGAAGATAATAGGGATGTTTGCAGGGAGTGGAAATGCCACCAGCCACACAGTAGCCTCTTTCATCTCTGGTCAGGCTGGCTGGTTAGGAGGATGTGTGAGACCCACTCAGATTTGCCTTTTCTTTCTTTGCCTTGTCAGGCAGATCTGCCTTTTCTTAGCACTGTCTGCTTATTGGGGTTTTCTGTTTGCTCATCAGCCAGTCCTTCTGGTTGGGTTTCTCTGCCCAGCACACGTACCTTTAGTTGAATGACAGCTAAAAAATATCTTAAATCCCAATGGTAGAAAAGTCTTAATAATGGTAGTGTCAGACCTTATATCAGGTTTCTGTGTGAACAGGCAAACCATGTACTTCTAAGAGAAAATTCACCTGAGCCTTCCAAGTAAAATGAATCTGATGTTTCCTGGCAGCAAACTTCTCATTGTTTTGTTTTCTCCTAATGACAATTTTGAGTCACATACACAAATTTTAAGCTGCAATTCAGTTTCATCCTGATTAAAATAGGAAGAAAAACCTGGAGAAAAGTCTAATAAAAATTGTATTGCCAGAACTTTGATCTGTGAAATTTCACGTTTTTTGAGCTTGTTTTAGGCAAAAATGGGTTTATTTTACCTATGAAGAACACATTTTTAGTGGTGGATGTTTTGAGATACATGTCTGTCATTGAGAAGAAAGCAACTTTGCTATTTTTCAGCATCTTCTAACTTTCTTTAGTTATGGCACATTCATAATTTTCAGATTATTAAATAGCTGTGTTATTCTTGCTGAGTTAAAAAGAGTTAACTGGTATTGTATTTTTATTCATTAATTTAGATGTTTTCAAGCCTTTTTTTACTTCTTAATTCAATCAAAAAATGCTTGCCTTCATTTTAATCAAAATAACTTTTGATTAATGTATAAACCCAGCTTCATGAATTTTGGTGGATATATTTGGAAGAAGGATTCAAGTGCCATAATTTCTTATGAATAATAAAGCAAAACTGGGTAATTAGAAAATGAAATGTGCTGACAGAACAAAGCTAAAATTCTGGAAAAATTGAATTGTGAACCAGCTGTTGCTTTAAAGAAAGAAGAAAAATTTATAGTTTTCATAAAATTATTTGCAGAGGGAAATAGTTGAACTTCAGACTGAGTTTATTAGTCCATACAAAAACAAATTTAAGGAAGCAATATTCATATGCAATCATATAATGTGTCTCTGGCAGAAGTAATAATCTGATCTGTTAGTTGTGAAACTACTATTATATAATGAAAGACTTCTAAGAAAGGAAATAGTAGGAACAAAGGGAGTGATGCCTATAATAATTTGGTATATCTCAATGATCTAGGACTGTGAGAAGAATGATGGCTTTTCTAACACATTTGTTTGTGGGTGACAATTGACTTGATAAACATTTGAAATTCCTCTTCAGTATATTGCCATTTAAATGGGGAAATAATTTCAAAATACTTAGTTTCTTCCACAAATAAAAAAACTTCCAGATAAAAACTTCTCTCATAATTGAATACCTCAGGTGGAGAAAATCGTGAATGACTGTGGTGGAGTTGATGTATCCCCAGAGTTGCTGAAGCTCAGTGTGACAGAGTCTGGGCCATGAGGACACAGAGCACAGGGTGCCACTGGCAGTGCCTGGTGCAGCACCTTTGTGCCCCGTGGTTCTGGACTCATTTTAAACTCTGCAGTGTGTCTGGCTGCCTTTGTCTGGAAGATCAGCCTGGGCTGCAGGCACCGTGTTCATACCATACTCCCTGGTGATAAAACATTATATTTCTTTCCCACAAATACCAATTTTTAACAGAGCAGGGTGGTGAGCAGATAGTTATAAACTCCCCCATCTATTTTTGTATGGATATCTTACTGCAAAACTGGGGGTGGTAGATGAGGTTTTTGGTCCCATTGTAATTATCACACTGGCACTTCATCTTCAAGAAAAAAAGGGGATTTTTAAGACTTGTTTTTCCCTAGAGCTAATTATTGTAACTTTGAACTTTTTTATCATACTGATAAAAATGCCTTCACCTGTCACAGCAGCGTGCCAGTTTTTATCTACACGGTTGTAGTAAAAAAAAATTGGACCTAAGTTTCAGAATACAGAGATAACTTGGCAGTTGTATTTATCATAGAAGAAGAATAAAATTTTATCTGCCTTTAAATGAGAGAAGAAAAGAAAAACTAAGTTTGAGGTTTTTTTCACTAGCATGTTAATACTCAGGCAAAAGCTTTTGATGGAACAATTCTGAAAACCCATGTTTAGCTTAGTAAATCTTCTTACTGCTGCCATTTTGCAAATGCCCTTTTTTTTTTTTGCCTTCTCATGTTACTTCAACCTTCATATTTTGGTGAGTGGCATATTTTTGAAAGCTCAGTATTTACACAGTGTTTTCTTTCAGCTGCTGAAACATCTGTAGTTTTTGTATTTTTTTAGGGAGTTAGAGGATCTATGTTGAGAATGTAAAGTTTCGGGTGATGTCAGTTTGTTTTTTTTGTTTTGTATTCCCCCCCCAGTAAGCACTGAAATGAACACTGGGAGCATTGTTTCAGTCTTGCACTTAGGAATGTGAATATTTGTACTGTATACTTAATTTCATCCAAACATAGCTGAGGGCATGCGTGAAAAAGTTTTTATTGCTTCGGGTCATCTTAAGGGGAGGAAAGCTTAATGTTGCTGCTTCACTGAGAGGTGTGCAACTGTGTAACCTCCTGTTTTTGGAAAATCTCGTTGTTTGAAAAGGCACTTGGTGCAGCAACATTCTGAAGGCTGTGCTTTCTTTCAAATGCAAACGTGTGCTCATGTACACCAGGTATCCACCTACTCATTGTTTTATGTCAGAAATTAAAAGTTTATTATGAATTTCAGAAACCTTAGCTCCTATAAAATTATTGCTATGAAATGTTAATTTTAATTTGTTAGAAAATGTGTCACACTAGATCAACTTCGTGGCTACTGAAAGGTTGTGCTGTATTTGCAGTGTCTCTGTATGTATGCAGGAGAGCTCTTGGCACCAAAAAAAGTTTGCACTAGGTAAATTTTGTGTTTGATAGGAATTTTCCTCCATCACTACATTCCTTCATTATTTTAATTGTGTATTTCCCAGCAATTCAAGCTGATATGAGAGCTGCTAAAGATAATGATCTGCTGCATATCATATCAAAGTTAGTGTGGGGGAAAAAATATCTCTTCCTACTTCTTGTGATTTATATTTTTGACTTAGCTGATGTCTAACCATTTAAGTATTTGTTGTTTTTTTAAAAAAGCAATGTGCATTTTTTTTCACTTAATCATCCTAAGTGGACCACTTGGAAACAACACTTGGAAAATAGCAGATTATGTCTTAAGGCCTGCTTGGGTACAAAGAAAACACCCAACTTTCTCATGTCATGACAGGGCGACACAGTGTTGCATCTGAAAGCACGCTGTTGGGTGGGGGATGGATGTGAACAGGACAGAAGGATATGTGTGCTGACTGACCAGTGGGAAACCAAGCCAGCTGTCTCTTTTTTTTCTCTTCCTTCCCCCACCCTCCTTGCTTTTCCCCCTTTTCTTGAGGCTTCTACAGCTGAAAAACCAGGGTGAAACACTGACAACTCCGAGGAAGATGCTGGAAGTTGGGAATGGTTGAAGAGCAGAACGTGGCTTGACTGGCATGCTGAGTCGTTGGGTTTTGCTCTTAGTGTCACACCTGGGCTGGCTTGGTGGAGTTTGGGTTTTTTCTGTGTTATTTTGCACTAAGTAGTCCTCCCATGCAGGTGGTTTTGCCTGCAGCAGCGTAGGACATGCTAGCTCAGTTCGAGCCTTGTGGACTTAGTGGTCTCAGAATGATTGGTGGAGACCAATCAAACAGTGTCCAATTGCTGGACACTGTTGCTCATCACGAATCCAAGTATCTGGACTTCCTATGGCTTGCACTGTTTTAACAGCTCTTGCCCAGGTTGATGGACAGTCTCTGCTGTCCTGTTGGTGTATTATCCTGGCTCCTGAACAGCCTGCATAGGGGAGGAAAAGGTTTCTGGGCATCAGTGAATTCACCATCTTTAATGCAGGATTCCACAGAACTACAGACAATACCTTGTCTTAGTGGAATGTTGTATCTATTAAAAAGAATCACTGTCAGCCAGTAAGACTTCATAAACCTTCCTCCACAGATAGTGCGAATCTTTGGTAAAACTACCTTTAAAAAAAATCATTAATATATTGCCTTTGTGTAATGAAAAAACAATGCCACATACAGAAGGAACACCATGACCTCACTGCATTTATGTGTGAGGAATTCAGCAGAGGATTTTAAATCATGTAGTATTTTGGACTTGAGGAGAGCCATGCTCTGGAAAGCCTGTCTATTTTATTATCTATATCAAACAGTCTCATAAAACTTGCTACCTCCTCATGCAAACATCGCCTGGTTTGTAGTCTTAGATCGTGGAAACCACGTGGAAGCCAAAGAATGAGGCGTCACCTGTGATGGAAGTGAAGAACTACTGAGGGTAACTTGTACACATTGCTTGTTTGGTTGCCTCTGGTTTTTAGCTTACATAAAGTAAGGCTTTGTATAAAACATGCTGATGTCAATTACAATTTCCAGTTTAGCTTAGGCATTCTAAAATCTTATGCTGAGAAAAGCATTTCTTTGTGGGGAAAGCTTTCCAGGTGTCTAAAATTGGTGAGGGTACCTGAATAAAAGATAGAGGGCTTGCAGTGAAATAACAAGAAAATCAGGATTTTGTGTATTTCAAAAAAAGTCACAACAGGCTAAATTGTAGTTGAACATTTTCTTTGATGGATGCCAGTACTTTTCAAGAGTGCATCAAACTCGTACATGAGTTGCACCTTCTAATTCTACTGTTTAAATATGTCTCATGTCCCGTGATTTTGCCATCTGAATAGTATTGAAAGGATGTGGTTCATATAGAGAATTAACATTCATATAAATAATTTCCAAAAGAGGAGTTTTGGTTGCATTTTCAGTGCTGAATTTCCTACCTGGACAAATTTAAATCCACCAATTTGACCTCCTTAGTATACACAGTTCTTTCTCTTTCAAGACCTTTAGCTTGAACTATCAAACTACTTAGGGTTCCTCTTCCTCTACACAAAAGGCACTTTGAGAGTTGTTTTCAAAGCTGAAGACATTAAATTAATTTAAGCTTTTAGGGAAATATGATAGCCCCTTCGTAATTGTGAAACAGATTTTATGTTATTGCTTAGAGGTAAATCCATTGTCATTCCTGGAAATGAACACAAGCACAGAAGAATAAAATTGGAAAGGTTAAGGTACCAAATGGTTTTCAATTAGCAGAGGATATAAAAAGCAATAAGTGCTTCTGCATACATTTTATTTTCCATTTTTGTTCTTTTTCTTCTATTGTGTCTGTTACTTAACAGGGATTAAGGGCAAGCCACAAAAAATATAGAGAAACAATTGGTAGTAGCAGCTTAGTGCATTGGCTTTCATGAAGAAGGTTAATTTGAGTAGGTACTTAATGCGAACCATTTTAATAAGCAAACGCTTGCACAGGCAAGAGCAGACTGAAGGAGAGGATTCAAGGTAGAGATCTCTGGTGACACTTTGAAATGTTTACGAGCTTGCACTTCTGCAAAGCGTTCTGTAGAAAAAGATCAAGATTCAAAAAGATCTTGGAAAGGCCATCTTAGAAAGATGCAATCGATAAAATGATGTTCAGTTCAGAGGACTTCCGAAGATGTAAAAAAAGACAAAAAGACTTCTCCAGGATGTGTCTTGCCTACAGAGCACCTGCTAACGAAGGGAGACGGGAGTTTATTTCATTTTTCCTGTCAAAGAGCCCCAGTGGGATCTCTGTGTTTAATAAGTGCCTCACTAGGAAAAAATCTGGACTGACTGAACAGTGTCCAGAGAGCAATTGTTTGCCGTGAGGGCAGAGGTGGGAGCAGACAGGAACACCTTACCTCAAGAGCTTGGATTTTGAGGGTGAAAGACTAGAGGAGGTTGCATACAAGTGTTCCGGAATCTGCTTTCTTGGCTGTTTTCAGGATTAGGACAGTCAGGCATTTGTTTCATGGAAGAATGTTTAGACCCTGCCTCAGTGTTTGTATGGATTAGATAGTCTCTTGACATCTCTTCTGTTCTGTTTCTGTGCTTATTTGAAATGACTGCAGCTGTTTTTCCACTTGAATGATTTCACAAAAAATAACCCAGATGAAATTGTGTCAAGTTAATGCTATGTGGCAGTGCTTGTGTTTCCAAAACAAGCAAACAAACAAAAAAATACAACCCCCGGAGCAAGTGACAGCTGGAATGTGGAAAATCAAGATCTGAGATCTAAAACTCTGGATACAAAGGTTTTTCTTTTCCCAAAGTGAAGTGAAGGCCCCAGCTTGATCCGTTAGTCATTGAATTGTCACTTTGCAAATATGAAGTGTTAATACCCTCACATGTCGAGAGTGTTTCCATATAAAATGCTCGCAGTATGTTTCATTTCAAAATATTCATTTTCAGAAATGGTCTGATAATACCTCTTAAGCTTCCTAAATTCTGCACATGGTCAGTTTCAGTAAATAATGGGGGATGTACTTTTTCAATTTGCATAGAAGCCCTTTCTGTAAATGTAACTTTGCTGTGTAAGCAAACAGAATTTCCAATTTTGAGGCAAAATTCCTTATGCTGAGTAAGATCTTTTCCATTAGGCTTCACTCCTGCATCACGCATTTCCATGTGTTTCCGTTTAGAAATTACCTCACCTAGGTGTTTCCTGTTCACTTGTGTGTGTATGGGAAAGGTTAAAACCCAGTGGGATGATACGGGTGGTGTCACTTGTGTCAAGTGTGTGTCATGCACCCTCTGCCACATGCAGGATGGGCACTGCAGGGGCTGGGCTTGGACAGTCCCTCTCCACTGTGCATTTGGTATCAGCTTTCTTATACTACCCAGTATTTTCATTTCATGCTTAGATGACTGTACTTTTTTTTTTTTAGCAAACTTTTTTCTTAACACTTTTGTATATATTCAATGCTACTTGGAAAAACCTGTTTTTAAATAGCAAAGGAGGGTCTCTGAGAACATACATTTTTGTTTTGTTAACTGTCTGGCCAGAAAGCTATGGGTCTTGCTTCCTATTCTGGTGCATTGAATACTTTCCTTCATCAAAGCTTGGACAGTCTATTAGGCTTTTGCATGGAACTCTGGAGGAGAAAGTGCAGAACCCCAGTGTAGGAGCTCAGTCTTTCCAGTCCTTGGAAGGGGAAGGTGCGAGCATCTCCTTGCTCTGTGAAACCCAGCTGGCCACAGTGTTTGACTGGTGCCCGGAATGAAGGTTCTCAGAAACAGGAATAAAGATACTTCAGAGTGGTTATAGATGGCAATTCACATCCTTGTCTCCTTGGTTGTACTTGTACAAGCAGCCCTGTACGAGAGCAAGCAGCCCTGCTGCATCCAGTGTGCTAAGCTGCCAGTCTGCTCCCCAGGCAGTTGTGCTGGCACTGGGGAGCAAATGGCACAGCAAAGAAGTTGAAAGATGCTTAAGTTGGAAAAGTCCAGAGGAGCAGTGTTCATCCACCTGCCTTCTGTTGGCTTCATGGAGGGTAACATCTTCCAGCACTTACTGTTGTTTCATTCTTGTGTGAAAAATGAGTTTTGAAGATGATGCAACTTAAGGATTTAAGGATTCTATCTGCTGCAAGGCCAAGCAAATACATGCTTTTCCTTGAGTCATAGTTGTTCACTTTGCAGGTGACTGTTTCATCTTTCAGTTATTTGAAGGAAAAGCAGTGGCTAGTAACTCTTAGTTTCAATTTTTAATTTTTTTTTATTTAGGTTTTTCACTTGCTGCAGTCGTACCTAGAATCAAACCAGTTTGTTGGTTTGGACTTCCAGCAGGGACTGGGCGACATCGTTACCTGTTGGGGAACCAAGCTTTGGCTGGCTAAAAGGTAAGATAAAACACAAAATACATGATTTATAAACACAGTTTACTAACGTATGGAAGACTTGGTTGATTTTTAAAATTATTATTATTTTAGCAAGGTGGACAGATTTATTTGTGTAGAAATATGTAAAGGTTAGATGCCTTATTGGCTTGCTGATTTTTAAACAAGGCGATTTTTTTTCCAAAAGCAAGGATGAAAAAACATTGTCATCCAGTCTTTAAAGAAAAAAATAACTGTGAATGAACATTCCTAAAGAAACAGACATTTTGAGGATAACTGTTGCTTCTTGGCTAAGAAAAATATGCCACATATATGAGGTTTTTATGTTACTATTTTTCTGACTTTGACCTTTACAGAAAATTAGTAGGAAAATGTCATAGCAATTGTTTAAACTAAAAATGTTTAGCTGCCCACAAACAATCCAAGATAGATTTGGAAACATTTTTCGTAAGTTCATCTTCAGGTGACCTACATATAACTAACTAACTTTTTTCTTTCTTTCCTTTTTTTCCTTTCTCTCTTTCTCTCTTTCTCTCTTTCTCTCTTTCTCTCTTTCTCTCTTTCTCTCTTTCTCTCTTTCTCTCTTTCTCTCTTTCTCTCTTTCTCTCTTTCTCTCTCTCTCTCTCTCTCTCTCTTTCTCTCTTTCTCTCTTTCTCTCTTTCTCTCTCTCTCTTTCTCTCTTTCTTTCTCTCTTTCTCTCTCTTTCTCTCTTTCTTTCTCTCTCTTTCGCTTTCTCGCTTTCTCTCTCTCTCTCCTTCTTTCTTTCTCTCTTTCTCTCTCTCTTTCTCTCTCTCTTTCTCTCTTTCTTTCTCTCTTTCTCTCTCTTTCTCTCTTTCTTTCTCTCTCTTTCGCTTTCTCGCTTTCTCTCTCTCTCTCCTTCTTTCTTTCTCTCTCCCTCTCTCTCTTTCTCTCTCTCTTTCTCTCTTTCTCGCTCTCATTCTTTCTCTCTTTCTCTCTTTCTTTCTCTCTTTCTTTCTCTCTTTTTTTCTCTCTCTTTCTCTCTCTCTCCTTTCTGTTTTTCTTTCCCTCTTTCCTTCTTTACCTCAGCAATTGCTTTTGACAATTCCTACCCATGAGAATTGCCACTCAGAACTTTAAAGGAATTAGTTGTGAACAAAGAGCATAGTCCTTGCATAGATAGATAACTGGGAATATCCCATATTTTGCACTGTGGCGTGAAGTCACCAGTGCAGCTAGTGTGGATCTCTGATAAAACCTGAGTCATTTTCTGATCATCAAAACCAAAATCCTTAGAGGTTTGGAGAAGGGGGTGTCTAGTGGGTGGGGGAAATCTATCAGTGTTAACTGAGTTGGGGTAGTGAAGATGGCGTTGGTCTTTGGGAATTACAGAAGTGTCTCCTCAAAGAGTGAGAGTGATAATCTGGCAGAAAAAACTTGATGCAAGTAATTGGAAAACGGTGCTCATGAACGAAGTCTGGACTTTACCTGGGGAAAGAGTGGTTGACTGAGCAGATTTTTTTGTTTGAAAAAAATTACTTTTGTTCTTGGTAATGCCCCATAGGGCAGGGTGCAAATATCATAAAAAGAATGAAGAAAAATACAGAAAACCTATCTGTGTTTGTGTATTAATCTGTGTTGTATATTTAAATATTGTGTAAATCCCAGAGAAGATGCGGTAGGAATCAGAAGCAGTATAAAGACTGACAACAAGTATAGAACAGTTTCTGCTTGGGGACTGATTAAAGGGGCTGAGTTGTTTTTTTTTTTTGATGACGGAAAAAGGACAACTGAGGGATGTGAAATATGAGTCACATAGAAAGGGACAGGAAATTAGCATTCTGTCCAAGGTGGCAGATGTAAAAGAAACAAACTAATGAAGTTTTTAATGTAATTTTAATTTGGCTATGGAACTCCGTGGTATAAGATAGTCTTGGTTTTAAACCTGTCTGAATTTTTAAACAACAATTTAACAGAGTCCTGGAAGGAAAGTCCAGTGAGGTTACTGAGTATGTAGACATCCCAATTGGCTCAAGAAATTCTTCAGCAACCTTGAGGGTTGAGACAGAGGTTTTGGCAAGTGTCACTATTGTTATGCTTCCATTTCCTGTGCATCTGCTGTCTGCCACCACTGGAGACATCATGGTGGATTTGGTGGACCTTTTTACTTGAATCAGCATAAGCATTTTTAAGTGTTTGAATAAGAATGTTAATTTGCATAACTAAATTAAATTCACTGATATTGTTATGAAGAGTAAAAACCCAAACACTAGAGACCAAATTCAGTAGAAAGATACTCATGCTAAGTAATTCAAACCTCTTGCAGCAAATATGTAAGGGCCAGGGTCTGTTCATTACAGATGTTAAATAAATTCTGTTTCCAAAGAATTTTTTCAAAACCAACACTTCCTTCCTTCCTTCCTTCCTTCCTTCCTTCCTTCCTTCCTTGTGTGGTGTCATTCAAAAAACAAGCAAAGGAATAAACCTCCAAGAACCAACCCAAATGAACAAAGATATTGAAATGGATGGTGTTTTGTGGTGGTTTTGGTGTCCTACATTCAGTGTGCGGCTTTACTGTTGGTAGTTGACTGGGTGAAGGTGAACAACTTCTCTGTGATGAATGGTGAGGTTTGAGAGTCTTGTTCTTGCTTTTCCTTTTTCTTGTTTTAAAGGAGTTTTAGAAGGTTGCTTGGCAACTGAGTTGTAAAACTTAGTACGACCATCTGTGTGGGTTTCTGGGTGTTGGCAGAGCCTATTAGGAAACCAGCACTTTATTTTTGCCCTGTTGTTAGACTTCTTAGCATGCATCTGCTGTCAGAGAGGGTGATGGCTGGCTGGACCCTCAGTCATGTACAGTCATTCTTACCTTCTTCCTGTTCAGGCAAAGAGAGTGAGCACCACAGAGAAAAGTTAATGAATCCCCATCTGGTTTTTCTGCCTTTTTCATAAGGAGGTAATTTACCATGTCACCGATACTGCAGGGCTGTGACTGTTGTAAAAGAGGGTACAAGAGGCACTCACTATTAATCTTAAATGGGTTTAAAAAAAGTTAAAATAACAGGAAAATGGTTTGTGAATCTGGAGAATTATGGGCAAACATCAATTTTCAATCACATTTCTGTGCTAGTTCTGTAGAGTTCTTGTTGGTATTCTTTCAACTATGTGCTTCCTTTGTACTATGGAACAAACTTCTCTGAGAATCTTGAATTACAAAACTTTGGATTGCATATGTAGTTCTTAAAAATGAGGCTCAGTTGTCATGTGTGTGTATTTGGAGGAAAGATTATCGTTCTTCAGTGGTTTCCTGAACTGGGTGGGGGTTTTTTTGTTTGGGTTTTGGTTTTAGGGTTTTCTTTGCCTTTTCAGGGCCAGGATGTAATTTCCTTTCATCAGAATTTATTGGTGTAGAATAGCTCAAGATTCTATTGCACATTCCATGTAATATACTAATCTCTTTTTTCTTCTCCATGCTACGACCTGATTTTCCTTTAGAGAATAAAATAATGGGTCACATTCCCCAAATCAAATTTCATAAAGCATTCACTTTTTCAACTGGTATTTTCTATCTGTTGTGAAGGCAGACTTCTCATACTGATGAGGCATGGTTGCTTTTTCTCCTTGGCTTTTTTTTACATCTTCAAAACATTAACTTTTTTGTGTATTCAGAGCCAGTATTTTAATTTTTGATGTTTTGGTGAATGAGACCTGCCTTCCATCTACTTCTCAAGGTGATGGTTGAATCTTTTCACTTTAATTGTATGTTTATACTTCACTTGGTGTTTTTTATTTTGTTTTGGAATGTACCTGTTTGTTAGTCTAAAGTGGTTCAGTAATCTTACTGCTTTCCTTCACCTTCACACCAGTGTTAGTATAGTGCATTTTTTGGAAATGTGGGAGATGCAGGGTGTTTGAGAAGAACAGAAATTTTAAAAATATATAAAATCTGCTTTGTTGGAGAACTTAGGTGATGGAAAAAAGTGATGTAAATTAGTCTGATGAAAGCTTTAAAATATGCTCAATTTATCAAGCTAAAACTTTGAAAGAGTTCAAAGCTCTGTCATATGAATAAAATTTTTTTTAAAAGGTAGTTTTTAGCTCAACTGCATACCAGGGAGTTACAAGACTAACTCTAGATGCCTTCTGCTTCAGAAATACAGAACGCTAGAAGAGCAGCCTTTAGATCTGGTAATGTGTTATACAGAAGTCCCAGAAATATCTCTCTTGTTTCATTTGTAGCCTTTGGCATGGCAAAGTATTGGTATTGGAAAATTTGTGAAATCGTGTCATCGCACGGCTTTGCTGTAGGATGCTGCTTTTCAGCACTTTGAGTTGGATTTTTTTTTTTTCCGCCTTCCTACTTACTGGAGACCACAGGAGAGGGAAAAGACTTTGAGGTCCTGCCAGAAGTCAAATAACATACTCTGCTAACCTCTAGCCAATGTGCCATTTCTTAGCTGAGAGCTTGTCTGTGCTGGGAGAGTTTACTTCTGAGAAGGCTGCTTTCTTGAAAATAACTTGTGTGGAACAACCTTGTGTAAAACCAGTTGGCTTTGGGTTTTGCAAAGAGTCGCTGGTTCGTCTGGAACGGGCCACCTGCAGTGTGTTTATAACCCAAATAACCCATGCTCTGCAGTGCTGCTGCTTACAGCTCTCTGCTTTATGGTTGGCACTGTTAAAAATACAAATAGGTCCTGCACAAGATTCAACCTCACACAACAAATACATGCAAAAGTTATTTTAGGCACGGGCTCAAAACGAGGTTCACTGTTTGCTGAGATACGTGCTGCTTGGTTTTCTCCTAGCTGACTCTCCGATGATCCAGCTATGGCTGCTTTGAATGAGGAAAACTTCATCCGTGTTTTACAGCCCTACAGAGTATGGTAACTTGCCAAGTTTTGATGGCCGTGGCACTCCATCAAACCTGTTGTATCCCTTTTCCCCCTCTGCTTTTGGCAGCGCTATGTGAGTGACGATAGGCAGATGAGCAGTCTTAGGTCCTTCCTAGGAGGAGCTTCATGCCGGGTGCACTTAGATCATCTGTGTGGAAAGCAAGAGTGTGGCCTCCTTGTGTTTTCAGGACTTCATGGCTCAGACTGTAATCTAAATGTGCCTTTCTTCTCGTTGCCTCTTAGGAGAGACAGCGGTAACTTCTAGTGAGCAGATTATTACAGATGAAACAGCGGCACATGCAGGCATACCTAGACAGAGGTGCAACGTGCCCGTGGCTCTCTGCAGCTTTGCTCTGTGTAGTTTTTGAAGTGGTCCTTATTTGGGAGTTGGAAGTGGTTTTTTTTACTTTCAAAACAGTAAGAAGGCAAGAAGTGGGAAGAATGTAATGTTATGCTCCTTGGCAGAGAAGTCCTTCTCTTCTTTTAGTACTCTTGCCTCTCCTTCTTCCACCACATCAAGACAAACCTTCTTGCCCTTCCAAGGCCATGTCTGCACTCGGCATCTTCCTGTTTTCTAACTTTTCCACTTTTTCTTTTCTACCTTTAAAACCTACACATTGAGAAGTGCAGTTAGTTACCTTTGTTCATTAATGGTCTGTATGCATTGTACAGCCAAGTTCAAAAGTTGAAAATAGTTTTAATGATTGAGCCTTTCTCTGTGGAAGTTTATTTACCAGGTTACAAATTGAAAACTTAAGTTTCTGTCAGCTGGAGCAATAATTCATGTGTGTACTCTTGCACACACAAAACATGAAGGGAAATTTTAGTTGTGCTGTTCCAGTTGAAAACGAAGCATACCAGTATGAATAGCTCACAGAATCACAGACTATGCTGAGTTGGAAGGGACCCACAAGGATCATCGAGTCCGACTCCTGACCCTGCACAGGCCATCCTCAAGAGTCACACCCTGTGCCTGAGAGCATTGTCCAAACCCTTCTTGAGCTCTGTAAAGCTTGGTGCTGACTCACCAGTAATTTGTTAATCTGCACATTCTAACCCATGGGCCTTGTTTAGCCTCGTTTGTCTTTGCTTTTGAGAACAGTCATTGCACGTCATTGTTCATAAATGTATTCCTAGAGGCATTAATTTACATCTTACATGCTTTTAGCGGCTAATTTTGGTTTCTGTGCTGCTCCAAGTCCACTCTTTCACCAGGTTTGATAACAGTATCATTAACACAGCTACAAACTGTTTATTTAGGCAGTTGGTGATTGCTTGTTTTGGAACACCCACTTTCGGTATCAGTAGAGATGTTTGGACTTCAGGCTGAAGTTTAGGATGTACTTTGCGTAAGATAAAATAGTGTTTGACTCTGGTTCATAGGTATATTCCTAACTTAAATAAGAACATTCCAGGAATATTAAAGTTTGGATAAGGTTGTTTAAGGTGTTCCCTCCACAAGTGCAAGATTTGGAGTAAGCAGAATCCATGTACAATTACAGATTTTGGACATAAATCCTCACTTATATCTGAAAATGCTTTTCAATAAATAAACATAGGAGTTTTCATAGCTTTTTTTTCATAAGTAAGCCCCCTGATGTTGATTGTGTAAAATTCATTAAATTTGCATGTGGGATTAATTTGACCTCTCAAGTTTTTTAGGATGTTGCTCAGGAATCACATGAGGTTCTCATTAAGAGAACAAAAAAGAGGACCGCCAGGATTATTTTATCAATCAAGTATGCTGAAAACAACACCAGCAAAACACAGCCTTTCAGTATCATTCACCAAGGACAGCTGGAGGACGAATTAATTTTTCTTAATAGCTGAAACTCAGGATGTTCTTGGTAGTATCACAATGAAAAAATAATTTGTGTAGCTTCTTTTTGGAGCAATAAATTCTCTGTCCTTACCAGGGAAACTAATAACAACATAATCGTCTGGCTTTGAGGGTGATAGAAAAACTTGAATCACCAAATTAGCAACTTTCTTTGGAGACAATGCCTGCTCTAGTGCTGGATGAGCTGTCCCTATAGAATGGGCAAGTGAGGGGACTGTGCACATGGTAATTACTCGGAGAAGATCTCAACAGCACCAAGTAGGCAAGCAGATGCACTGTTACTAATGTTTGTATTTCTATGCGGGTGTTCCTGCGCTTCCAGGAACTCAGCAAGGTTTACTTGGTAGTGCAGGCTTCATTATTATTTTTTAAAATGCTTTCCATTAAATGTAGGTCTGTTGGCCGTGATGTTCATTGATGTGCTGGTTTTGTATTACATGGTTAAAAATGCTATGGACGAAGTTGAATAATTAAATCCATTATTAATGTCTCCTTAAGAAGACAAGAGGGAGGCCATGCATGTTGATTCAGTGCTGCAGATGTGGGCTCTGAGAGAAAATAGATTAAAATATGAATGCTGCCCTCTAAACAAATACACCTCCAAAAACCTCAGTCTTCAGAATACTGCAGAATTTGAAAGCTAATAACCAGAACAACAGGAGAAGATTTAATCTTTTAATCAGCCGCTTGCTGTATGTGTAGGAGTGATTTCCATAAGCCTTGTCGCCTCCATAAATGACAACTGATCATTTACCAGATCACGCTGCAGGTAAAATGTGGTCAGTACAAAGCCAGCTTGGCCTGCATCAGCAACTCTCCAAGGATAGAGCTCCCCATGGACAGCCTTCTAAGGATTATGTAGAGTTGGCTGTATCAAGACTCAGACATCACTGATGGTGCACTTTTTGGCACGCTTAGAAGATATTTTAGCTGACACAACGGCAGGTCACAGATGAGAAGAATCTGGTCACCAGAAGTAGGAATACTTTTGGTGATTTGCCATTCTTCAGCAAGGAGTACACTGGGAGTTGATAGAGAGGGAAAGATACACTGTAAACCCCAAGTTTAATTGCCAGCGTGCCAACCTCAAAAGCTGAGATTCTGGAAGACAGAGTGGGAAGCTCATAATAGGAAGGTTCACAGATCCTGTCCTCAGGTACCAGCTGGCATTATGACATCTTGGACTTAATAAAAATTCTGTCCTGTGTTTATGTAGAGCTAACGATGAAACTCCAGCCTGAAATGTTTGTCAAATTTTGACTTATCAGAAATGTTTATAAAGTTCAGAAGTACAAGAATTTGTGCAGTAACATCCTGTGCATAAACTTGAATATGATGTTCAGGAAACAAATTCTAGTGATCTGTTGGAATCAAAAACTGTATGTAATACTGGTGGCTAGAAAGTAGGAGAATTTGGGGTTTAAATTAATCACCAGGAAGCTGATTTATTTTCTGGCAGCTAAAATATAATTTTTTTTGGCAATAACATGTTATTTACACAGAAGAATAGGGCAGTGTTTAGTAATTACAGGTTTTCCTTTAATATGGGACTTTTTCTAAAATGGTATTGGTAAGTTTAATCATAAAAACAAGTCTTCCTTCCAGGAATTTTAGTCCTTTTCAGCCTTTTCGAAGGCTTCAGAAACATACAGCGTTACAGTAAGAGTGACTTCTTCATTGAAGACCAGAGGGGGAGTAGGCAGTTCATTTAATTAATTGTCGACTTTGAAAATTGAAATGAAAACAGTCATACAAGTTAATAAGATGAATCTCTTCTTCTTCACAACATAGCTGTGAATTGACCTTTGAAGGGGTTGCCCTTGTAATCTTGCCAGCTCTGGTGTCTTTACCCTGATGCTTGAGAGTGTGTCGTGATGTTTTTAGACAAAATACGAAGATTTGTAGGTGACTTTGTAAGCTGTATAATTTTGACTGGAGTTCTACATCAAATTGATTCATTACCCAAATCTTGCTATCCGTTTTTAAAGTTTGGAGCTGAGATTAACCAATCTGAGTTGCTAAGAGTCACTTAAACACTGTATTAAAAAAAATGTTTTTTGACACCTTGTGTAATTATTTATTGTTTTACTGTGACCAGACCTATAATGTACATGTTACATTATTAGGAGGAAATTCTGTTTTGTTAGTTATTTAATAAAGTTATATTCCCATTTGAGAAATAAGATTAGTAATTAAAAAGATTTATGAAGCAGCACTGGATGAAAGATTTGCAGTCTTTCAGACTTTTCTAAAAGCTTGGAGACTGCAAAATGCAGAGCTTTTCTGAGACATCTTACAAAAGGTTTTAGAAATCCCTAAGATAGCTGACTGCACTAAGATACCTGTAGCCAACCTCATACACAAGAGAGATATTGTGTATTTTTATTTAAGAGACATTAATTGTCAGGTTGCATTTGAGATTTCTTAGTGCTTATTGAGAATTTGAGGAAATATGCTTTGATTTTTATGTTGTTAAGTATTTAGTAAATATTGTAAGTTGCTGTATATTAAATAGTGCTTGTTCTGCTAATAGTTTTCTAACATCTGTTTCCTAATGAGGAAAAATATGAGCAAAATAAACTACCTCTTTGGAAAACATTGAATTTCTAGAATAACCAAAAGCTAATGTAATAAACATTAGCACGAACTGCTTTGATTTCATAATCACTAGCTTGTATCTGTCTTATTTATGTAACAAATGCAGTCAATTAATGTTACAGTTGTTGTTGCTCATCTTGAAGCGAGGTGGAAAAAGAGGAATGATCCAAGAGAAAATAGCTGTCAACTTTTTAAGTCATCTGACTGTCATTGAAAATTGGGGGGTTGAGAAGATAATGAGAATCTGCAGAAGTTGTTCATCAAAATTCTTTGGTACTTGCTATAAAGGGGTGTTGGCATCCTGACTTTAATACAGAAATCTGGATGGTTATAAATGGTGCCTTTTAACAAGCAGAAATGCTGTTTAAGGGCCTTTGCAAACCTTAGTGGTTAGAGAAGCAAGAGATTGTCTTTTTCCCAGTGTTCTGACAGAATTGAGGCCAAATGTGTGAGCTTTCCATGTTCTTTGCTCCTTGTTGTTTCTCTTGGAAGAGAAGGTAATTTGCTCCCTAATTCATTAATGTTGATCTTGTTTAAATTAAACAGTAATACAGGAGAAACTCAATTTTAAAAGTTAAGCCATGTGTTCCTGATAGAGTTAAAGCCATGTGTGTGAGCCAAGTACACAGGAGGTCTGTGACCACATATTGCTGATTTCTTCAATAAATGCCAGTTTGGTTTGCGTTAGATCTGCCATCCAAAATAAGCAAACCAATGACTACCTCAAATTCAGCATGACTTAACTATAAAAGGTGAGTCAAACATTTAAAAGATAATATTTGTAGAGCTCCAAGCTGTGAGAGTCTAGGATTGATTTCAGTTGCATAGACCTAAGCTGCAGTCAGCGGTACTTAGAGGAGGTAAAGGCAGAGCAGAAATCAAAGCGGCCCTAGTGCTACTGTAGGTAGCCAAAGCCAGCTGGAGCAAACCCCAGTGTTGCACATGGAGCTTCTCAACCTGCCCGGGCTGATTTACATCACCAGAGAGGGAATATCTCCTGAAGGGTATGCTTCCTCATTCGCCTACCAGGCAGTTCCTTGCTGAAAACAAATAGCTCTTTGTTACTCTGGTCATATAATATTCTATAAGTGCTTAACCTAGGCCTCTCCAAAGGCCTGTGAATGGGAGCCTGTGAATTTTAACAAACTCTTTAGCTCCATTAACCTTTTTCTTTGAAAGAAAGTCCCTGGACTCTTAACAGCTAACAAAAGGTTTCCTCCTGTGAGTGTCTTGAACTCTTTTTAAATTTTATATTCATGTGCCAAAATTGAAAATGCAATTACAAAGAAGTCTGTCTATTCTATTCCCAATTACTTGTTCAGCATTGATGACAAGAAATTGAGTAGGTTTGGAAGACTTTTATTTTCAGGATCTAATCCAGAAATCTGCTATGAAGTGTCAATAGTATGCAAACTGGCACCTGTGTTTTCAGATTTTCTACTGTTCAGCCAGGCCTACCTAAAATAGTAAGAAAAAAAAGACACTTATTTCCATCATACTGAAGATACTGTTGGGCGAGAGCTTTGGGCAATTACAAAAAAATGTGTTAATCCTTTAAAATCTTCAGTCCCTTTAACTTTTTTGACCTGTGTTCTTTCAATGACTTTGTATATTCTGTGGAGTTTTGTGGTCGTAGAATCATAGAATCACGTGGGTTGGAAGGGACTTTCAAGAGCGTCTAGTTTTGACTCCTCTAACATGAGCTGGAGGACACCTTCAACTAGACCAGGTTCCTCAGAGCCCCTTCTAGCCTGGCCTTGAGCACTTCCAGGGATGGGGCATACAACTGCTCTGGGCAATCTGTTCTAGTGCCTCACCACCCTCACAGCAAAGACTTCTTCTTAATATCTGATCTAAACCTGCTCTTTCAGTTTGAATCCATTCCCCCTTGTCCTGTCACTACAGGCTCTTGTAAAGTCTCTCTCTTTCTTGCAGGCTCCCTTTAGATACTGGAAGGCTACAGTTAGGTCAACCTATAGCCTTCTCTTTTTGAGGCTGAATAATCCCAATTCTCTTAGCCTATCCTCACAGGATGCTCTCATCATCATTTCATTCTCCTTGATTAAATTAGAAAGATGTTCGTTCTGCACCTTGTTCTTGCTAAGTAGTAATCCTAAGTAGTAATCCTTTCTGTTCCTGCCTGTTGCAGGAGTCTTCTTCCCCTCCCCCTGCCAGGTCCAGTCTGTGACAGTGCTTGACTTTCACATGTTACTCAGGGCAGACTGCCTTTGGCCTCTCTTTGGTCAGATGTGTTGGAACATTCTGCAGTATTAGCTGTTAGTGAGACTTAATGCAGCAGTCGCTTGTGCCCTGATTTTTATTTCCACCTGGACAGTCGGGCTCCAGGTGAGAGCATTATGAAGCACTATTAGAAGGTGTGGGGCAAGCTCCTAAGTGCAGTAGGATTCCTGGAGCAGGCTGGCTATAAGCTCTATGTCCGAACATAAAGCAACAAATTGAACTTCTAAAAATTATGATTTAAGGCGTCTGGACACAGAGTGTGGGGTGGCCATTGGGTCTTTGGTGCCAGCTCTGTGACTTCCAGATGTGCAGTTGTTACACTAAACTACTGGCCAGCATAGACAAGGCAATGCTTTAATGAGGTATGGATCCATGCCCTGGCATCACTAGCCTGCTATTAGTATAGATGTGTAATAGAATGAATATTGTTTTGATAGCCATTTTATATTTCTGGGTGGACATACCCTTAGATATGAGAGTCCTAGCCATCTCTAGCTCTTCTCCGTTCAGAGTCATGTACAGTTTATCATCTGGAGTGAGCATATGATGTATTTGTTTCCATTAATAACCAGCTTGGAAGGGAAATGAAATAATTTTTGGGTTTTGGACGGAAAAAAGGAATGCTGTTCCAGATGTCTGAAGCTCCCACCTTTGCTACTGCTGTGACTTTCTTGTTTGGAGATGGATTTCCTCAAATCTTGTTTATGAGAATACCACTTCATTGAGTGTTGGTGTTAGAAAGGAAACATCTTGTACTATTCCCACTCTTGTTGCTGAAGTTCTGCACGAACAGGTCGTGTTAAATACGGTGCGTTGCATCGTTTGAAATGTTCAGCATTGTGATTTTTGGCTGTCAGATCTGTTACGTAAATCACAGTTTGATTGTCTTCAAGACTGAGCTTTCTGCTACAGTCTGAACAGCACTGAAGTTTCTTCGTTTTGGAAAACTGAATTTCCTGTTGTGTCCGTCTGGCACATACGGATGAGAATTCACTAGCATCACCAGAGCAACAGAATCAGCCAAGGACAAACGTTTGGCATGTTTTATGCTGGAAAAGTCTCATTTCAAAATCAAAACATGCATATGCACATACTTAAAATGAAGTAGTAAGTACTTAAAAGCTGGACCAGAATAAAAAACATGCCAGTGTTGCTGTTGCCTCTTCTTCAGTGAAAGTTGCATCAGCCATGTTTTGCCCAGGGCACAGTTTCTATGTTGGAAATTTTCTCTCCACTGAAAACACGGATTGATAAGCGAGTCTTCTGTTTTTTAAGGGAGCTGAAGTGCAGTAGGCCCATTATGTTCCTCATATTGACTGGGAACTGTTGTGGCTGCTTTCATCCATTTGTGAGAGACTTCTTGTGGTTTGTTTTTCTTCCGAGCCTTTGACTGATCAGTGCCTCTGTTTTCTCATGGGTTGAGCTCCCAGCTCTGTGAGTATTCCTTGGTGGTGTTTTCACACACATTTGTGAAGAACAACTTTGGCAGCAACTGGATGCCCATGATACAGGAAAGATCTTTGCTTAACCAGGGTGGATAGGAATTAAGTCTGCCTAGTACGACTCTTCAAAAATAGGCCATATGAAAATTGCTTTGGCTTCTTCAAGCTGTGGTTCTTGTTGATGTGCATCTTCTCAGCAGGCAGCTTTTAGCTCTTGTGCTTTAAGGCAAGTGGAAGGAGGCAAGCATGAAGAAGTTTGGGGAGGTATGAACCTAGACTACTTCACTAGTAAGAAGGTGTCCAAAAAGTCTCTTTTTATGCAAAAGGAGAAAAAAACTCTTCTAAACAGAGATCCTGGTAGCATATATTCTGCTGTGGGTTATATGTATGCCTAATATTGGAGGCCATAAAAGAAAGCATAAGTATTTTAGGCTTCCTGCAGAGTTTATTACTGAATGTGAGAGAAATGTTTCTGGTTAAAATTGTCTTTTTTAACAGGTTCATAGGCTAGCTCTCCATAGGCAAATACAGTGCCCAAACTATGTAAGAACCTCAAACCTTTCATTTTTATGTCATGACCACATATCTGACTTGAAAAAGCTTTTTTTTTCCTTGAATTTTAAAGATGTTAAAGTTTAGTATGTTTGTTGGAACATTTTTTAATTAACAATTTTTGGAAAGAGTTTCAAACATCAAGATAAGGATACAAAGGAAGTGCCAGATAAAATAAAAATGAAATACTGGACAGAATTAGTCATACTTTGAGCTTGTGCTGCTTGATTCTGAAAGTTTTTGTTTTAGTAGAAGTCCCATTGGGCTCTTCCGAATAATTTCTGTGTTTTGAACTAGATTTCCTGTTTGTTCACATTTTAAGTTATATTTTTAAAAAATCACGGCTAAATATGTTTCAGTGATAGTAATACAAAGAAAAATGAAGTTGTTAACCTAATTTTATTTTTCTAATTGGAGAGAAAATAGATGTTTGTCACTTGCAAATTGAAAAGGTAGAGCAGAAAGTAGCTTATTACCAATTTCCATTATATACACAAAGTCCCAAATATTCTTGTTTGGAAAAAGAAATACCTGATTTTAAAAACATGTATGCCTCTGGTCTTCATCAGAACAGTAAGAGAGCTACGGCCATTAAAAAGATGTAGCAGGTACCTTGCAAGGGAAGTTTCTCTTTTATGAGCTGTAACAGTAGGATCTGAAGACTTCTTTGTGTCGATGCATTTAGTTACACACGTTATCTCTAAACAAAACAAAGACTTAGTAGTAGTAGTTACAACGAGCTGGTTCGTCCAGTAATAATGAAATGTACCAACTGCCATTTGGTGGAATGGCTGGAGGAGGAAGGTGTTGCCATTCTGCAGGGGAGACTGTCACTCAGAATGGACCAGGAAGTGAAGCTTAGATAACTTGGCCTAATTATTTTATATATGCAGTCTAATCTGACCAGTAGTTTATCTTCAGTAATTAAAATAGACACACCAAACTAGTTTGTTTTACTGCTGTTTCTGAGCATAAGGTTATAAGGATTTAATCTCTAAAAACTTGATTTTTTTTTTTTTTAGGCTGAATCCTTGTTTGGTGACCAGAGCTGCCTATCTTGATGTCCTTGTGATGTTGTGTACTCACCTGGAGAAGTTTCAAAAGCAAGGTAAGTCAAATGTACAGTTCTATACATCAGATTTAATATCTGTATCTATTTCTGAGCTCTCTTGAATCTGGAGAAACAATAGTATATTACTTGTGCTCAAGGTATCTGCTGACTCCTGGAATCCTTTAGCTGCTTTGTAGAAGGAGGCCCTTTATTCTGCCTTCTGCAGGGCTAATCCTAGGTTTTGTTCAGGAGAAGACTGAGGTACAGCTTCATGTCAAGGCTTGAAGTGATGATCTTGCAGTATTCCTAATCCTAGAATGGCTAGCAACAAAAAGGTCCTCTCCATGTTTCAAAATGTTTTTTTGATCCAAAATCCAGATCCTAGACTATTGCTACTTAACCTTTCCAGAAAGCCAAAGAAATGTTCCTTCATGAGACACCTGGAATAGTTTCAGGGAAAGTGTTTTCTAATGTTCAGAAGTTTTATAAGAAACAGCTCTGAGAGCTTCTTTCAGTTTCTTTTTTCATTTTGATTTTTATCAATGGGAATTTTTTGAAGGACCAGTCAGAACTATGAGTGGTTTTAATGTTGTAGATTATAGTTAGCAACAGTACAAAACAAGCTGTGAACAATAAGAAAAACAAAGGTATGGAGGAAGGGACACCCTTTCATGTGTGCCAGTGTGTAGGCAGCCTTCAGTCAGCTGTAAGTAGCTTCCTTGTGGGCCTATTTTGTTAATTTTTTATGAACAAGTGAGTAATAAATTACCTTGTCAGTCCAGGAAGGCAATTAAAGAATAGTTCTGTCATTTCATTAAAATTCTTAACAGTGCATTTAAGTCACTGGAATGGTTCTTTATTTCAGATAGTCATGTTGTGGGCACTGTTAATTATAAAACAAATTCCTTTTGCTTTTTTTTCCTAGACCTTTGGTTGATGTAGTTCCGTTCCAATTCTAAAATTGCTATTGGTGTGATTTCTTGTGAATGTACAGTTCAAATAGTGATAGCGGTTAGGAAAGCACATTGGTGATGAACATGTCTGAAATTAACTTCTTCAGACAGGTTGATGCAGAACTAGCCCTTACAACAGAAGGATAGACATACAGAGTGACTGGGTAAGGGCCACATGCTTTATAGGGAGGAATGCACCACCTTATCTAAAGCAGTTTCAATATAACATCTCTAAGGATAATTTTGTTTTCCTGGCTCTTTACTGAGTTTTTTGGGGCTAAGCTATATCTACCATCAATAATTCTTATATTACAATATATATTTACTTATTTTTGTTATTACTACAAAATAAAGCTTTTTAAATCCTCATATGCCATTGGCCTTAGTGATAATCCTTTGCAGTACATTAAAAAGTCTAGCTGTGTATCACAACTACAAAATAAACAAAAACAACCCCCAAAGCCTCCTTCAACCATATTTGGGCTCATCACCCTTTTACTTTGAATACTCCTGTTTAAAAAAGAGATTCTTTTGGGAATATTAATTTTTACACTTCTTTTAATCATGATCCTCTACTTCTGTTCAGCTCCTTTGTAGTATGAATCATCCTGGTTTTCTGTATTCTCTTCTTATGAAGTTTTTTTAATCTTCTGATTATTCTTGTCAGTCACCCTTCAGCTCTGTTTTTGTATTTTCTTTTAGGAAGGAACAGCCAGTACTCCAGGGGAGGGCTCCTCGTTTTGCTTACTTAGTGGGCATTGCATTTCCTTTATCACTCTCTTTCCTGTTTCAGTTATTTTTGGGGTTTTTTTGTCTGTTCTGGTTTTTAAACAATTGCTGCACAGTTGCAAAGGCTTTTATAGACCTCTCCACACCAGGAAACTCTCCTCCTTTTTTTTAATGCCCCTGACTTGTGAATAGCCCTTTGAGCCTGAGGGACTGCACCATGCTGTGGCTGGATTACCAACTGTAGTGAATTAATTTATTTTTCAAAGCTCATGTGGACTGTACCAAACCTGGGTGCTGTAAGGTACAATTTCTGCAGAAGGAAAGGAATTATTTTTGCAGATTCTCTCTGCTTGGGGATAGTTCATTAGTATTGTTTTGCTTAAAAGTTTCATTCCTACATAGGTTTAAAATTACGTATTTCAGGCAGTGTCTACAGAGAGTAAAAACTTAGGCTGGAAGTAGTGTTTTGAAAACTTGAAGATACATTAGGGACAATTTTATGTATCACAGGCAAGAAGCCCTTCTGAAAGGAAGGAGTAATATGTTTATATTAAATAGAAACTGAGTGTCCCATGACACAGTAAGAGAAAGACTAAACTCACCAGTTAAGACTGAATGTTTTTGAGTCTCTCATTTAAATGTTTTTAAAATATGATTATTATTTGAAGCATTATGCTTTTCTGATATTAAGTATCTTACTCGTATATGCATATCTGTGGTTATGAGCCAATTTTTCTCTGTTCTAATCTTGATTTGTAAAGTTGTTTCAATGAATAAAGGGTGAGGGACAAATCCAAATAAAACTGTTTCTTGATGTGTTTATCTAAGAGGCCCCAGGAAGTGCTGTATATGAGTTCCAGGCCACAGGCTGAAACTGATTTTCATCAACAGAAACGGGAATGCAATGTAATGAGCCTGCAACTGGTTAAAATCAGACCACTTCTAATTGATTATGCCTGTCTGAAGAGGCTACAATTACAAAGAGGTTTTCAGAGTACAGCTCTGCCTAGGCTTTTCCTACATTATGATTATTTTCTGTAAGTGATTTGTTGTTTTCAATTAATAAAATCTGTCTCTTAAAGTGCAGGATAGCCCTTAGCGAATTTACTTCACAAATTAAAAAAACATCAGCTTTAAAATGTCAGCTAAGGAAGGCAGGGAGTAATGGATGCCAAAAGCATCTTGTCCAGCTAAAAATTTACTGCTGGTTAAATGATGATTATTTATCTTAAACAAAACAAAACAACCCAAACCCCATAGTTATTCTGATTTGCTGGACTGGATGGACGTGTTGCCTGATTCGTGTCACGGGGAAAAGACCGTTTTCTTTCCTTGAGGTGACAGGCAAAATCTAGAAGTTTTTTCCCAGCTCCTGATGTGCCTGAAGGTTTTCAGATAAGCTGAGACAATACATAATGCCTAGACTATATGAACTTAAAAATATTTTTATTCTGTTATCAATTGTGTTTGGAAGCAAGCCTTAAAAAAAGAAAAAAGTTAAAATATAAAAATACTATTTTTACCTTTATTGAGAGTAAGGAAAGTTTTTACCAGGTATAAGATTATTTGCTGAGCTAATGTCTATTGTCACTATTGATAATTATTAATAGCATATAGGGAATTTGTTCTTGCAGACCTCTTTGATGTATTTTCTCCACATTAACTGTTTTTATAGACCAGAAATGACAGATGTGTAGGGCCTTTTCATTCTAATGCAGTCCTCTTGCAGAGGATATTCTGGCACTTGTACCCTGCTTTGAACATTACAGGAGGAATAAAATAACATTTGTAGGGGTATTTGAGTGGGGAAAATGACCCAGAGTCCAGGTGAGAACATGTCCAGCCTTAGCTGTGTATGTGATTAATTAATATGAATAATTGATTTATTATGATGATTAATATGAATATGATTAATATCATGTTCATGAATATCATTAATATCATTAATATTATCATGATTAATATGAATAATTAAGTTTTGGTCAGGAGGGGTTAGAAGCAGAGGTCTGTCAGGCTGTAGAGCTCCAGAACCATGTGTGCATCTGAGGTCACGTGCTTTCCTGTGCGCTCAGAGATGGGCTTTGCAAGAGATGGAATACAGGACTCTGCTGTGATACACTATTTCACTAAGTAAGATTCCTCTGTGGAATACATGGACTTCTGAGAGGACCTGTCATAGACATTCCTGCTTTCAGATCTTCTAGAAATTGGTGTTTGAAGCAAATCAACAAGATGAGAGTGTTACTGTGATCTGCAGTGCTGGTAACGCAGGAGCCAGAATGTTGATTTGCAGTGAAAGCTCAGATCTGGGGTGCTCTGTCTCTCTGTAACAGATGAAGAATGCCACAAGACAAAGTGGTCACATTTTCCTTCTCGCTCACGTCTTGAAACCGTTTTCTTGTAGTATTTTATAATTTTGTGAAGAGAAAAGTGGATGCAACTTTCTAGAATCTACTTGACTAATAGATGTGTGTTTTGGCCAGGGTTGTGTTCCAAAACATGGCACTTGTTGATAGAGTCCTGTCAACGTAAGTGAAATAGGATGTAGAACAGAAGAGGGAAAAGATGAAATAAA
Organism: Melanocharis versteri; assembly: GCA_013397845.1. NCBI lineage: Eukaryota > Metazoa > Chordata > Aves > Passeriformes > Melanocharitidae > Melanocharis > Melanocharis versteri. Next base: position 810,240 of record VZTG01009888.1, read on the forward strand.
ATTTTGCTGAGGACAATCCTGCCAAGTTGTTGCTTCATCCTGTATATATGCTGTCAATCTGCTGGCTGGTTTGGCCTGTTGTCAAGTATGGTGTCTTCAAAATTCAAGTTTGGTGGGAAAGAGAAAATATTTAAACAGGAAGTCAAACAGTATGAATCTGTGATTTAGGAAAAGATGACACTTGTAGTCTAACCAAGCATTTTTCCTTTCTCCATTTGAGGTGGAAGAATTTATAAAAGTGCTTGAAATTAGCCAAACTCCAGTGTTGTGGTCAACCATGGGAGGAGTTACTTAGTATTTACATGATTAATCCAGTTCATAAAGAAATCATTTTGGTGTCAAAATGGAGGAGCCAGTATTCTACTCTTAGTGATATTTTCTTCCCTTGAGTTCTGCAAAAACATACTTCCATTTTCTTGCTATCTTCCAAATATCTAAACCTTCTGTAGATGTAGCTTGGTTAAGATTCTTAAATTCTGCTCACGAAGTAAAGAAATGGTTGCAAAAAATACTGTGCACTGCACATTTCTGTGCGTGTGATCAGAAACCTGGGTTATTATTTCAACTGTCTGCAGGTTTTGTCCTCAAATACAACAAAATACTGCTTTAAATAACATACAGTGCAAATACCATTCTCTTGGTTATATTTGTCCTTTTTAATTAGAAGTTATAAAACATCTTGATAGAAATAATATGGATTATCAAACTTCTGGATGCTTTGCAATGCTTTGCAATGCAAGGACAAATTGGTCTTTACATAGGAATTTCTTAAATGCTTGCCTGAATTACATGATTTGTAGGTCTTTTAAATAGCATTTGAAGGCCGTGACCACTTTTTTTTCTGTATCATACTTAATCTTTTCTTATTTTGGAAAGAAACTAAATGGTAGCCAAGTTTTTCCTGCAGGCTAATTTAAACACTGATGATTTTTGAATGGTAAAAATATGACAGGGATAACTAGGTTGATTATTTTAACCATACTTGAATTTTCTTTACCTAGATCCTTAAGAAGTGCGGCCAAAGAATTATTTGAATAAAAACACTGGCAGCTTGTTAACGCGTGTTTTGGTTATTTGGTCTAATTAGCTTAAACTTAAATTCACTCCTAACAAATTGAAAGCAGTTTTTGTTTATTATGTCAGAAATTATATAAAGTGTGCAGGTGTACTGGCTGTGGCACTGGGTAAATATTTTTATTTTTACTTAAGGAAGGTAAAGATATAAAACATATTCACAGGATCATCTAAATGCGCTGTGTCTACCAACATTAAATTAGACAAGTCAAAAGGAAATGTTTTTAGGTACTCAGTGTTCTAATTCAACGCAGACAGGAGAATGAAGAAGTTGAGGGTGGCATTGTTGGAGGTCCAAGACACAGGGAGTGACTGGGAATTGCCTGGACAGTAAAATGCCAGAGGCAGAACAAGTGAGGGATGTTGAGGTGGTCCAGAGACAGAACAGAAGTGCCAAGAGCCATGTTGGTGTGAGACAGAAGAACAGAACAGATGGACCAAGGCTGAAAAGAATTTTTGGAGAAGGGAGATGGACGCCAACAGCTGTGAAGGACACATTGGAGGCAGAACTTGTGGTTCGAATGGAGGAGGAGGAAAGTAAAAGTGTTTTTAGAATGATGGCAGAGACAGTGTTCAGAGGAGGGTTGTGGAGGGTTGACATGGTACTGCTGGAATGCTGTGTTGAGTAGGGAATATGGAAAGGTGTTCCATGAAATAAGTGACTCTAGGGGAAAGTGGAATTGGTCATGTTTATTAATGTTACGTGATAAAATTCTGACCCCATGTGAAGACAGAGACTGCTCATCCTTTCAAAATCAGATTTTAGATTCCAACATGTGCCACTGACTTACTTGCACTGTCTCCATGGGGTTTTATGATTTTATATGAATGCAAAATACTGGAAAACTCAGTGCTGGGCGAGAGAGAAGCTGGAAGAAAAAATAGCTGTCTCAGTGTCCAGATATAATGTTTTTTCTTTTTCCCTTTTTTTCTTTAGAAACTTTCCCTTAAGCTGTACAAAATGCAATGGGATGCTTGTGTCCTCAACAATAAATTATCTGTGGATTCTGTTAATCAGTCATGTTTGTAGTTTTGAATTGTATTGTGAGTTCTGATGCTTAATCTCTGATGTTGAAGAAGTTGCAGATGTCTTTAAAAGAAAACATCCTGCTTAAAATATGCTCTTTTTATGATCATCAGCAGTCACCTTAGTATGTCAGTATAATGAAACAGACTTTTCTGATCTCTTTGTGGTTTTTTTTTTCCATTTAGCAGTGACTTTGCCTAATCCACTTTTAATAAAAAGGAAAAATATGAAAGAAAATACTTTTCCTTAGTATTTGTCTAGGAAAATCTCTTCTTGGCACTGATCACCTCTCAGCCTACTCCCTGTTCATATGATCTGTTCAGATGTCCGTGGATGGTAGTTTGAGAGTGAATAAGGGTTTTAACCTCAGTTCATAAACAGTTGTACTTTCTTGCAGGTCTTGGTGAATGATGATGAATATCCAGATTTTTGATGCTCGCACCCCCTTCCCATAACAATATACTGCAGGCACAGCAGCATTTTATTGTTGCTCTTGTGATTTTTGTCTGCCCTTGCAGAGTGTCAGTAAGTTTTCTGATGCTGGTAGTAGCTTCCCCTCATTTTCCCCTGCTTTGTTCTTTTTTTCTGGAGCCTCTGGTAGGAACATGGAAGGTGGTTTGGATGCTCGAGGGCCTGCATACAGGATTTAATCTTAATATTTATCTAGAAGTGTGAAAATACTTAGAGGTATGCTAATCATATGTACAGAAGGAAGCCCCTCACACTGTGCACCTGATGATCAGGAGAGTTGTCCACTGGGCAGGAGCTAGATAATCACTGTGAAATTACCAAATCCTACAGAAATGTATCAACCCTGCAAGGAGGCGAAGCAAGTTTAGATTTAAATATGGAAGGAATTCAGATTACTTCTCTTGCTTTTGAACAGACTGTAGTGCCTCTGAGATGAAATATCAGCTGAACTGTCCATCAGCTGACACCTTGTTACTCCCTGAGGAGGGACATTTTTCTGTCCTCGCTTTGTGTATCTGCTTCCTCTAAGAACAGACTGAATTGGGCCAGAAGAGAGACAGGCAGGGTGCAGGTTTGGGAGCTGCTAAATTTTGAGGAGGTTTATAACTGGAGATTCATCCAGTCTGCTAATTCCATTCTGCTCCTCTTCCTTTCGTCTTTATTTTGAGATGGTTCTGTCATGTATATTGACAGAACATTACTTGTTCACAAATAGGATTGAAAAAACACCCCTCAAACCTAGATGCCGTGACACAGATGATGTATGCATATGCCAATGTAGGGGACACAAAGGGATTGAGGAGAACCAAGTGGTTGTGTAAGATGCCTCCTGTACTAGAAGCAGGCTGAAATTCTTCCTGTCCCACAAATGAAGCAATCCTTAAGGGGGAAAAAACTAAAATTAAATCCACTTAATTCTTGGGGGCTCTTTTGCATCTGTCAGCATCTTGGAGAGACTGCTGTTTGCCAGGACCCTTCTTTGGTCAGCCGAAATTTGTTCTCCCTTCTCACAGCAGCTGGTCATTCAAACTGTACAGTGATGTTTGTTTGTAAATAGAAGTATGTCGTTACTGTATCTTAACCACAGAGGCTGACATTTACTTTGGGAACCAGTGTGGTTTTCTGGTTTAGTTGGATATTTTGATGTAAGCCAAAGGAAAGAGTTTACTTAAAGCTAAGCAGACGAGAAAACATTTACATGAAAGCCTGGAAAGATTTCTTAGTGATGAAGTTGAAAGCAGGAATATTTCCACTGCATTGTAATAAGACAGGGGCATTCTTTCCTTTTGTACATATTTGTGTGAAAAAAGAGTGTTGGAGAGCATGTGGAACACAAGATGACTGCAGAAGGATTTGCTTTCTGGTGTGCTGAGGCTAAGCAAATATGCAGACAGTCTTATTTTGCTGACAGCCTTGCCATTGAGACATCCAGTTTTAAAGAGACTTTCTGTAAAATAGATGAGCCACAGTGTCCAGTCTTTCACAATTGCATGGGAAAAAAAGAAGTCATCCAGAAGACTTCCAAAGCAGAAGTACTTGATATGTACAGAAAAAGAGGATCTGTTGCCAAAGACTCTTTTATCACAGTCTCTGCAAACTAGTAGTTCTGGGAGCGAGTAGCTCCGCTATGTTTTTTGTATGAAAGTAGTTTCCCCTTCAAAGATGAAGACATAAAGAGAAGTTGTGCTGGCCTTGCAAAATACAAATGAAAGTTTGCTGAGTTGGAAGGTCAGTGCATGGCCAGCTCCCAGAGTCCGTGGTAGGGTCACTACTTTCTCTGGTGCTGGGTTGCAGGCTCTGGCAAAGTTGGCAGCGTTGACACCAGCAAAATAGAAGACACCCTCCTCCCTTCCCCTAATTTTTTTTCCCTCTCTCCTTCCCTCTCTCTCTCTCTCTGTGTCCACCTAACACTACTCTCCCTTTCCCTGCTCTGGAGCTTTGACCCTTCCATCGTGTCAGGTTTTCCATTGCTGCTTGCATGTAGCTTATCTCAGTGTAAAGCAATGTGGACAGGAGATGAAGGCATTTCTCTTGCAGTATCCTTACAAGTACAGCCTTGGTTTGAGGAGCTGAGCCAGCTGATGTGTGTGTTGCTGAAGGGCAGCTGAGGAGGGGAGCAGGTAGGAACCTGATAGGGTGCAGTGCTCCGAAACTGAAGTTGTTTCTCTTCTTGAACTGAGGCGTTTGACCCTGAACCTTTTTCTTTCAGCTGCCTGGGATTGTTTCTGTTGTTAAGCTGCTGTCTGTGGAGTCAGGCTGTGCAATAACTGAGACGAAGGCCTAATCCCTCTCCAAGGCAACCAGACAGTTCAGAAATTAAGGAATTCTGGCCGTTGGATACTTGTTGTGTGACACGGGCATTAATGCTAGTTGATGCTATGATGCCAGTGTGTAAAAGCAGTGTTTGGAAGGGGTTTAGAAATGTAGCAAATAAAATATACAAGTTTGCATTGCTGTGAGACGGAAGTCAGCTGTGTCATGTAGAGGATAATGCTGTGAGCCGGCTTTGCACTGATACTGGAGTTCCTTTGACTGCAGCAAGTCCCTTCAGAAAAGGAACTGTAGCGAAGAAGTGAATGACAGAGCTAATGTTTGGGCAATATGTCTGAAGTTTTTTTACAAATACTAGATTTCTTTGAAGCGTGTCCAGAATTACTCAGAAATGGTTCTGTGCTAGACAGTGTACAACCATGTCAACTTTCTGTGTAAATGTCAAACAAATTAACATGGCTTTGGAAGAATCTGGATATGAAAGGGCAGGATATTTAACTGTAAATAGAAGGCTTAGGGAGATGTCTTCATGGGCAACAAAAGGAATCTGTATTTGTGCTGTGGCTTCATATCAAATTTGGTAATTTAGTCAGACTGTTTGGACAGGCTTTTAGCAGTGCTCAGTGTTTAATTATAAATAGCAAAGTTATATGGCAATGAATTGTCTTCTTGCAGATACTGAAGAAATCTAAGTTTGTTTAATCTTTGTGTTTACCTTTAGTGCATTTTTACATTTAAAAACCCTAAACTTCCAACATCCCCTAGCACCATTGGCACTGTTGTTCTCTGTTCTTTTGTGATTTTCCCCTACTTGAATTGGAATTTTGTGGGTATATCATGTTCATTTTCTTGCAGTACAAGCTATACAGACACTGAACTGGGCAAAAATCCTTGGTTTCAATATTATAAAATGGTTCATTCATGGTGATGATGGAGAAGAATGTTGAACTCAAGGCACAAGAATATTTCAGTCTATGTGGGTGTGAGACAGGACCATTGATGATGTTTTTCTTTCATTTTGTGTCTGCATTGCCAGCTCTGGTAAAGGCCAAAACCCTCTGGTATCCCAGATGGCAGTGGCCTCTTTGTTCGCTCCAGGAGGTGGCCAAACACTGAAGGAGGTTCTCAGGCTGTGCTGGGCCATGTGGGCAAGGTTGCACCAGTGTAAATGGCTGAAATGTCACAGTTCCTGTGTTGATGCATAAGAGGGGTTACAGTGCAGCTCCTTTTCTTCTTAGCTGTGTTAACTGTTCAAAATGAATAAGAACAGGAAAAGTATCCTGGGTTTTTAAATAAGTAAATTCTTTAGATAGATACACACAGGACAGGTCTATTTATCTCTAAGGGGCATCTTCTTAATAGCAATTTTTTCTGACAAAAGCTGTGAAGGCATGAGATTTTCAGTATTATCAGAATGGACTCTGTCATCATTTCTCCTGGTTTCAGTTGCAGCTGAGTAGTCTGACAGACAGCACTTTGTCCAGTCTGGTGTCTGATTTTAGAGCTAACTAACATTTTTTCCCGCATACATTTAATAGTTTATTTGTGTTAATCACTTTCTGCAATGGTAGAAGTGGTAGGCTCGTACAATTTGCAGTATTGTATTACTAGCTTGATTTAAAGAAATACTTACCAAACATGTAATTGGTAAAGATTGCAGGCAATCTGCAAGGTACTGTAGCATTTTTTAAGTAGTTTGAAACTTTCAACTCATGTTGAAAAATCATAGTTCTCAGAAAACTTTGTGTCCTTGTTTCTTTTGATTTAAATATGAATACATGTGATATCTAGCAAAGCTTTTTTATCATTTTGAATCAGTTTAAAATGAAGGAGAACTCTTGATTTTCATTTCATGCCAGAATTTACCTTATGATACCTTTTGCATACCTGATATTTGTCAGCTTCGTGGTCTGGAGCAGAGGGTAACGTCATCTCTTTGTCACTTTACTAAGTGTCACTCTCATTCCAGGAATGCAATTCCTTGACTTTTGGGAAGAGATGAACAGAGTCATTTCAGATTCGGAATTGGTGTCTGGTATTCCCTACTCACCTGCAGTGCCAGGACTGATACAGTATCTCCAGAGCATCACCAAACTTGCAATATCAGTGCTGTCAGTGACTGCAGGCCCTGACATCCCGAGCTGTGGTTCAGCTGTGGCAAAGAAAATGGCCAAGCCCTCACTGTCAGTAGCTCATCTCCTGCGCTGTGAGTTCCACGAAGTGCGTCTGCTGGTGTTGGAAGCAATACTGCTGTGGCTGAAACAAAGAAATTCCAAGCAGATTGCAGAAGGAAGAGGTGTGTTGTGTTTACTCATTGGCTTGGAAGACACTCTTCTCACAATGGCTCTGAAGGAAACAAATCCCCAGTGTTTCTGCAAGGTAAGAAGGTGCTTTTTTATTGACAATTTATATGTTTTCAGTAAATTACATTTTTAGTTTTTAGATTATATTTGTAATTTTCAAAAATACATTTCAAACATGCATTATGCTTTTTAAATAGTAGGTGAGTAATTGGGGTTTTTTTACACTGAACAGAAGCTGTGCAATAATTTTGTAACAGATGTTCTTGTGTAAAAGCAAGAACTTCCTCTTTCCTTTCTTAGAACTGTCCAGAGAGAATCGTTGTGTTCTTGGAGTGGAGTCAGTGTTTTATTGATCTCAAATGGGCACATTTCTGATGAGACTGTCTGTAAATTCTTTGTTTGTGAATTGTGTCTGCAGGTGCTGGAAATTCTTTATAATATGGATCTCAGAAAAGTGCTTCCAAAGACTGAATGCTCTATAAAAATGAATCCAAATGAGTTCTTAATCTGGAGTTTAAACCTTGCAGATATCTCCAACAGGTATCGTCTGTCATGCATGTTGAAATACTTATATTTTAAAAACGTTCAACTTTGAACATTAATATATTGGTTTGGGACTGCCCTTTGATTTAAAAACCCATGTTTCAGAAAAGTGAGTGTGGCTTATTTGAATAAAGAGGGTTATTGAGAATTTTTCAGAGAAGCCACACGTGGATCTGAATTATTAAAAAGGCCCACAAGTCATACTAGCACCCTGTGAATGTCCAGTAGTGCAGTTCCTGAAACAAGAAGTTACTCTGGCTGTCCGGTGATAGCCCATGAGCTTAGTTCTTCCTGAATGGTAATTGGGAAACACCCACTTTACCGTAGAATTAACAATCAGTGTTGATGATCCAACCACACACTCATTTGCTGTGAATCTGCCATCCCTCCTATTCTGGTTTGTGGGCAGATGGTTTGTAGAAAGAGTGACAGATCTCATTTAACTTGTTGGATTGGGAGAAATGGTTAATCCTAATCCTTAGGGTTTGCACTCCTCATACAGAGTGTAAAGTCAGCAGAAAGCACTGAAAATCTGGAGCCAGTTTGTAGTTCCTACTGAATTAGAAGCTGTGTCCATCCATTCGTAATGGAATGGACAAACAGGCTTAGGGTGTTCAGGCTCTAAGGGTATGACATCCTGTTTCTGATAGTTTTTTAAGCCATGTAAATGTTGCAGTCCAGTGTTACCAATGTTGAATGTTGAGGGTATAGAGTGTAGAACAGCATCTTATAGCTGTGCACATTTGCTGCTGATTTGCACTTAATTGTTCAAGTGCAAATGATGATGACAGGGAGTGGTCATTTCTGGGATGAGGGAAGATACTGGTGGTAAAGTAACACTGACTGGTGCTGTTGGAGGGAAATGGCTGAAATAGCTGCCCTTACTGCTCAGGTGTTGCCATTTCCCATGGTGGGAATAGGCTTCAGAAGCCACGGTGCCAAGAGCCGCGTCCTTAGATCCTGCTAGGCAGCAGGGAGGCTTGGAAGCTGGCAGTAGGCATTTTCTGCACTAGGAGCATTTCTAGCAGCTGTGGAAGAGATATTCCTGCAGCTAAACACCAGCTTGAAGAGATGCTTTCGTTCAAAATTTAAAATAATGTCTGGTTTATTTGACTCAGGTTCCATTTTCAAATGTGTTCTTCTATGAGAAGTATGTAAATAGAAAGTAAACACGAGAGAAGTGAAAGTAAGGGCATGTTTCATTTACATATCAGCTGAGAACTTAGCTAACATCTAGATCTCTAATGCATAAACTCCAAGTGCTCAGCTTGAGAAATACCCATTGGTGATAATCAGAAATAATTAGGAGCTGGCTGGTTTTCTTCTAGAGATGAAATGATGACAGAAATAGCTGGCTTTCTGATGTGTCCTTTGCCTTGTTTTCTCAGCCCTGAAGGTCAAACCATAGCTCTCAAATTTGCCTCCAAGTTGATTATCCACCTTTTGCAGAACCAACAGCAGGTAAGGGAAATGGAGCTGGTTATCAGTTTTGTAATCTTGAAGTTTTTGGTGATTGCAGTAACGTGGCTTCTTTTAGATCCAAGCCCCAAGCTTGTGTTTTCTTGTGTCCTTGCATCATTTTTGATACTGTGTCTTCCTCTCTGAATACACTGCCATGTTCTGAAATGAAACAGCCATGAATATCATCTCAGAATATCCCTCTCAAAGTAGTTTCAATTTAAATACATACATAAATATTTCTGATGGAGTAATTTCAGCTTCTGAGCTCATGCAGAATGGTCACTATAATGTGGAAAGGGAAATGCCTGCGGTGTTTAATGCTTGCTCTGAATCCAGCCCATTTACTGAAGTGCAACTTTGTTGTGGTTTCTTGATTTTTGGAGAGCCCACAGAAGAGCAGGTCGGATGGGAAGGCACGAAGCTGAAGCAGTGGTTGGGTGCAGTTCCCAGCCAGCTCAGATTTCTTTTGATTTTAAATTGTCAGTCTGTGATGTCACATGTGTATATGTAGAGCAGTGCAAAGGCAGCTTTGCTGCTAGACATTTTAAAGAATATTTCCAAAGACACAAAAACCACTTAGTGGATATTTTAAAACAAACAAAACTCTCACGATCTGTTTTAAAAAGAAGATATTTTTTCCATACATTGCTATTATTTTTTCATAGAATGAGCTGCAGAATGGATTCATATTATATCGTAATAACCATGTCTCATTATAAAAAACATAAAATCAGATTTGCACACAAGAATTGAAGAACACAAATTATGATGTTAAATCTTTTTGTTAAAGGAAAGGCATAGTGTGAGGACTTAAAGTTAACATAACAAAGAGGAATTAATGAAAAGTGCTGTAAATCTTAACTAGAAATGCTAAAACAACTTTCTCTAATAAGCTTATAAATCATGGGAGATCTAAGATATACCTACAGAGAGAGCTTTTGGCTTTGGGAAAGACCAGGTACATCAGTTTTCCATATAAATTCTTTCTTTGGGCTTGCATTCAGTATTTACATCTGTGGAAGGGATTTTCTCTTGCATAAGGTAAAAGTTAGGTTCTATCTTTCTGTGTCTGCTTGAAATTTGAGTCATTGTAATGTCTTGGGAGATTTTTTTTTGTTGTTTTCACCTGTTACAGAATCTGTAGGACACGCTGTGGCTCTGTCCCTTTGTGCAGTGCAGGTACATGGCCCTGTACCAGGCAGAATGAGGCAGAGTATGACTGAGGTTTCATTTATTCCTCAGTTGATGAGGTGGATTGAGAACTGACTGAATGGCACATCCCAGAGGGTCGTAAGCAGTGTCACAGGGTCTGGTTGGAGGCCTGTCACTAGTGGTGTCCCCAAGGGTCAGTACTGGGCCCAGTGTTGTTTAACTTACTCATCAATGACTGGGTGAAGGGACAGATGCCTCCTCAGCAAGTTCACTGAT
>VZTG01009889.1:25950-61885 GCA_013397845.1 Melanocharis versteri
GCGGGGGTGGTGGGGGTGGGGCTGGGGGCTACTTTCTACTGCTGAGCCAAAGCATTCCCCCCCAGAATCACCCTGTGCATGTTTGTGGGTGTGGAGGGGGTCCTGGGGAATTTGCTTGCATTGGTAAGGGGGGTTGGTGACACCCTCTAGTTCTGTGAATTTACTCTGCTGCCCTTTTCTCTGGGTCCCTTCTGCCCAAGTGCTGCTCAGGGTTCCTTTGGGGGGGATTTCAAGGAGCTGCTTGCCCTGGTGAGGGGACAGCAGATGCAGGGATGTTTGTCTCCCCTGCCAGGATGCAGCATAACCCCCCTCGCCCCAGTTTCCCTCGAGCTGGGTGCGTGTGTCCGGGGCACCTGGGGGTCCCGGGGGAGCTGAACCTGGCTGGTCCCCGGTGTGCTGGTGGCTGCTGGGTCCCCTCAGCTGCCTCAACCATGACCCGGGTGGGAGGGGGAAGTGAAATCCTGCACCTCAGTGGGCCATCTGGCAGGGTGGGAGGGTGAGGATCTGGCTTCGGAGCTGCCGCATTCCCAGGGGTCAGCCCCGTGGAGCCCTGCCAGGGGCTGGGGGTGAGGGGAAATCCCAGTGGATTCCCTGTGACTGCCAGGGTGGGCAGGAAGCCATGGGGGGTGACGGGTCACCTCATCTCCTCTCCGTCCAGTTCTCCCAGTGGCCTCTCACACTGCTGGGTGCTGCTGTGCCCCTTCCCAAAAGGGGTGCTGCAACTGGATGAGCCTCTTGCAGGATTCTCTCACCCCAGGATGTGGCACCCAGGGCTTGGCTGATGGCCCTGGGGGGTCTGGGGAATTCAGAGGGGTGTCTGGCTTGGCCACAATGCAGGGTTTTCTCTCATGCTCCAGGCCAAGAGGAAGCTGGACCTGGAGGGCCCCGAATTTCGCACGCCCAAGGGGAAGGGCTGGACAGTGGCACAGGTCCCCAGCCCTAGGAGTAAGTGATGTGGGGTGAGATGGGGCAGGGGAAGCTAGGGGGAGCAGACCCCACTTCTCTTCCCTCTTAGAACCATGTCCCCACTAGCACTACCTCATGTCGCTTCCAGTCCACACTAAGGAGAGGATGGGGGGTGGTCTCTCATGTCCAGCCCAGTGATACCTCCATGCTATGGCCCTGGCTAAGGAGAGGATGGGGAGGTCTCTTGTCTTCAACCCTATGTAACCTCTGTCCCACATCCAACACTAAAGAAAGGAAAGCGTGCTCTCTCATGTCTAGCCCCATGTTACCTCCATCCCACATCCCAAACTAAGGAGAGGATGGGGGGGTCTCTTTTTTCCCCACAGCCCCCAAGTCTCCTGGGGAGAAGACTCGCTACGACACCTCACTGGGGCTGCTCACCAAAAAATTCATCCGTTTGCTGAACGAGTCTCCCGATGGTGTTGTGGATCTGAACCGGGCTGCCGAGGTGCTGGAGGTCCAGAAACGTCGCATCTACGACATCACCAACGTGCTGGAGGGCATCCAGCTCATCCGCAAGAAATCCAAGAACCACATCCAGTGGATGTAAATGATGCTGGGCAACTGAAAATGGGACACGGGGATGAGGCAGGGTGGGGGACAGGTGGCCTGAGGACACTTAGGGTGTGCTGTGCCGTGCCATCACTCAGGTGCCATCTCCATTGGCAGGGGGACAGGGATCTTTGAGGACGCAGCAATGGTGGCGAAGCAACAAGTGCTGCCTGGGGAACTGGCCGAATTGGCTAGGACAGAGAGGGTGCTGGACCAGCTCATGCAAGACTGTGCCCTGCAGATCCGGCAGCTGGCTGACAACGAGACCAACCAGAGATATCCTTGCTGAGGGAGATGGGAGGGAGGGCAGGGTCTTAGAGACCCCTCTGAGCCCCTTCTCCTCCAGTTGGATTCCCCTGGGCTTGGGGGGTGTTTGGAGGGATGCGGGGGTTGATGTCCTGCTTGCAGCCCCTCCTTTTCCTATACCTCGTCCCTGTCCACGCTGGCATACGTCACCTACCAGGACCTCCGTGCCATCAGCAGCTTCCAGGAGCAGACGGTGATTGCCGTGAAGGCTCCTCCTGAGACGCAGCTGGAGGTGCCAGACTTCAGCCAGGTGTGTGTGGGTGCTGCTGGATCCATGCCACACTCGATGGGTCCCTCTGGGGTGTCCCAAGGACACAGCCCAAGCATGATCCTGGGTGGTTTTGGGGTGTCTCCCTGGGGCTATTAGACCCTGAGCTGGTCTTTCAAGGGTTGCAATGCCCCAGCTGGATCCCTCATAGGTTGGAGGTAGTGGAGTGGGATATGGGTGACCTTCTGGGTGCCCCCCTGAGCCTTACTCTGCCCTCCCAGGAGAACTTCCAGCTCCACCTGAAGAGCATCAACGGCCCCATCGAGGTATACCTCTGCCCAGAGGAGATCACGGAGGAAAGCTCCACCAAGGACCACCCTGTCCATGCTGCCTCCTCCCCACAAGACCATCCCATACCCCTTTACCCACTGAACAGCTCCCCATCAGCCACACAGCCACCCCACACCATCTCCCAGAGCTGGGAGGGCACAGGAACTCCTCTCTCACTCCCATCTCTGCCTCTCCCCATCCCAGGGGGACCCAGCTCACTGCTGGAGATGGAGCCTGGGCTCCTGGGCTCCCCTGCCCACCTTCTGCAGCAGACGGAGGACCAGCTGCCCTGCACCCCCTCCCACCTGGACTTGGGACCCTTCGTCACCTTCTCACCCCCCCTGGAACAGGATGACTATCTCTGGGGGCTTGAGGGCGAGGGTGTCACAGACCTCTTTGAGACATATGACCTGGGGGACCTGCTGAAGCACTGAGTGTCCCCCCAGTCCCCATTGCTTTTGTCCCCTCTGGCCACTTGTGTCCCGAGCATGTGGGGTCTGTGTGGGGTGCCTGGAGAGAGTGGGGTGTGTTGGGGAGTGCTGGATTTTCTGAGGATGTGGGGGAGAGGTGAGCTTGTGTTGCTCACCCAGTGTGGCTTCTCTGCACCCTCCTGAGTTGGTTGTCACCTCACTGGGCTCTGGGAGTGCCCTGGGATCCATCCAGGACCCATCCCAGCATCCTCCCATAAATCCATGGGGCACTGATGCTTCCCACCATAACCCCCCACCACTCTGGGGATGCTGGTGGACTGGGAGTTCCTTTGGGTGCCCCAGATGGGTTAGGGGCACCCTTGGGTAGCAGAGAAACCTCTGCCCAGAATGGGCTGTGTCATGTTTTGGGGTCACTCCAGTTGCTCCCCAGTTAAACTGGTTCTTCATGGTCACAACAGGTCATTTCCAGTGACATTTTCCCCACCACGGCTGGAATATCCTTAAAAAAAAAACATTCAGGCAGCAAAGCTGAAGTCTCCTTTGGGTGAGGGAAGGATGAAGCTCATGTGGCTCCAGCAAATCTCTGGCCAGGACACGGAGCCATATTCCCTGAGGGGCTGCAGCCCCTCTGCCCCAGTCCACACCAGCTCCCTCCAGCCTCTTGGAGCTACTGGTGCTGGGAGTATCAAAACTGGAATGTACTAGGAAGAGGTATGCCTGGAGGAGGCGATGACCTGCAGAGAGGGGCTTGGGAAACAGCTTGGGACAAGCCCTGGGACACAGGGTAGGATAGGGCTTTTAATTGTGCCATTCCTTGCAAAATATCTGTAATTATTGCACTGTATTTATCTGGGCCCCCCCCTTTGGTGTGGGGCTGGCGGGGCTGGGAGGGGTTGGATTTGTCAGTGGGTGTATTTAAGTTGTCCTTCCTTGGGTTGTTGATGCTTCTGTAGGTTGGCTTAGAGATGGTGTGGGTAAGAATGTGTTTTGGCCTGGAAAAACTTGTGGCGCTTGATGTTTTCTGCCCAGGAGGGGTTGAAAGAAAATAAAATTTTGGAGTTATAAAGGGCTGGTTTCCTCTAAGCAGCAAAATGCTGGGATGGTTTGGGAGGAGGGAGGAGCTAGGCTGGTTTTGCTCCTGTTTTCAGGGTAAAATGGCCTGTTTTGGGGCTTTTTAACTGGCCAGCCTGCTCTGTAGGCACTTGTGGAGAAGGGGTTTGGGGTAAAGCTTTGGCTGGAGTGAGGAGAACAGGTCTGACCTGCTCAGATTGGTGATTTCCAGCCCAAATCTGGCAGGGATGAGCCTTTTCCTGAGCTAGAGCCCCTTCAACCAAGAGCATGGGAAAAGCCCCAGGGCTGGGGGTCAGTTCCCTATGGATCTTGGGGCTGGATGGGCTTGTGCACCCCGATTTGGGGGCTGCAGAGCAAGATCCTGGGGGAGCTGTGTCCATGTAAGGTCCTTCCCCATGTGTCACCTGTCATGCTGTGATGTGGGGATGCCACCAGTACCAGGCGATGTCCTGTGGCATGTGGTGGTGGGCGGTGGTACCCAAGTGATGTCTGATGGTACCCAGTGACGGCTGGTGGTACCTGATGTTCATTGGTACCAAGTGATACCCGGTGGTACTCAGTGATGTCTGAAGGTACCTGGTGATGTCTGGTTCCTGGGATCGTGGCACATGTTGGCGTTGCACAGTTCATCTGGTGGCGTGGAGGAAGAGGAGGAGGAGAGCCCCGGACCAGGTGAGTCGGGCGAGGGGCACAGAGTCCCCATCCCCCATGGGGATGAGTGTCCTGCAGCAGCTAAGGGGGTGTCCCCGGGCGATTTGGCCACCGCCCCCCGCTCCCCCCGCGCAGTCCCCAGGCCCGCCAGGAGATGGCAGAGCCACACCAGCCAAGGGACGGGGGGCCCCCTGGGGTAGCGGGGGTGCAGCGGGAGGATCGGGGGCTGCCTGTCTGCTGAGAGGCTCTTATCCCAAATCCCTCCTGCTCCGGTCCTGCCTGGGCTGCAGCCTTTTAACCCTCTGTCTGCCAGAGCCCTGCTGAGGGAGATGTCCCCCCAAACTGGGGGCGGAACACCCCAAACCGTGGGCTCATCTGCTTGCCGGTGCCAGAGGGGTGGAATCTTTCAAGCGTAGCCGTTCACCCAAGGCTTGTGATGGCTCTTCCTGTACCCCATTCCCCCTCAGCACCTCAATAACAGCAGGTTAGAGGGGAGCTTGGGCTGGCCCTGATTAGGCACAGAACAGAGTTTTACTGAGCCCCACTCCTGGCTCAGTAAAAGGGTCGAGGGTCTGTCACCTCCTGATCCACCGTGGGTGAGGGGTGCAAGGGGCATGGCGGGGGGGGGTCTGCAAAGCCCCCTTGCACCCATGTCGGCCTCTCTCCTGGAAAACCAGCCCCAGTGAGGCTTTTTGTCCCTTTCTGTTCCGGTTTGTCACCAGCCCCAGCCCTGTTGTGGGATGTGCTCAGTGTCTGTTCAACCACATTGCCTGCTCCTGGGGTGTCCAGGCTTTCCCATCCTCCGGGAAGAGCAGATAAGCAGGAATGGGACACCAAATTCCATTGAGAGGTGGGACGAATGAGGGGACAGCAGAGGGAACAAAGAGCGGAACAAAAAGCCAAGGACTCCGGTAATTATCCCCTGTCCAAGGATTGTCCCCTCGGGGTGCTAGGAAGGGCAAGGTGGGGGTGACCTCCAGTTAAATCGGTGTTTGGGGCGGACTGGGCGTAATCCTAAACCATCATTGTGTGTGTCTCCATCTACCAAGATGGGGAGAGGTGGTTGTTGAGGTCCCTGGGAGAGGTGAGTACTGGAGTGCTGGGGTGAGGTGGGTTCCGGGCGGAGGTGGGTGCTGGGGTCCCTGGGTGCTTGGGTTAGGTGGGTGCTGGGTGCCTGGGAAAGGTGAGTGTTGGGATTAGGGAGATGATGGGTGCCGGGTGCCGAGGCAAGGCTGGGGGATCCAGCCAGTCCCCAGGGTTTTCCCTTCGTCCCACCACAGCACGGGGGAACCCCTCACCCCCTACGTCCCGGAATGGGGGTCACGGGAGTGGTTCTTGGGGAGCACTGCGGCTCTTCGCCTTTAACGTGCGGACGGGCGGGGCCGCCGCGTGACGGCGAAGGGGCGGGAGCGGGCGGAGGGAGGCTCGGAGCGGCTCCCGGTGCGGCGCGGGGCTCCCGGCGCGGGGCGCGGGGCGCTGAGCCGGGCTGAGCNGGGAACATTCCCCGCGTCCCGTCTGGGAACACCTCCGCACCCATAGGTGCTAGTCCCTTGATGCTTGCGCCTCCCTCGGGATTCTGTTTTTTGGGGCCCACCCTTTCACCCCGAGACTATGCTGGTCGTCCTAAACGCGTCGTTTGGCACCCGCGGGTGGGGGGGCCGTTTGCATCTTCCGAGCAGCCCTAGCCTGCTTTTATGGGGGGCTAAGCCTGTAGAAATGGGTAAAGGCTTCTTTAAAGCTGCAGGTGCCCCCCGGGGCCAGGACATACCCCCCACCACCCCGAAGCCAGGGCGGCCTATTGCCCTCTTTCTAGGGCCGGGGGGCATCCCCACCTGCCCCTCCCAGGGATCAAGGCATCCCTCCCCGGGGCCAGGGCATCCTTCTTTCCTCCGGGACCAGCACACCACCCCTGTCCCACGGCCCAGGACATGCCCCCAGACAATCGGCTCCACATTTCCATCCACTATGGAGCTCCAGTGCTGGAGCCAGCCCCGATGGGATGTGGTGTCGCTGGGGGGTCTCCTCCTTGATCAAAGCCAGGGGAGTATGTTCAACCTCCTCCCAAAATCCTCAGCAGCTTTTTTGGGAAGAGCAGAGGTGGTCGGGTGCCTTCGTTCCCCTTCTCCCGCCTGGACTAAAGGCAGCTTCCAGCTGGTCCTGTGGCTTTTGCCAGCTCCTCTTAGCTAAGTAATGGCTTTGAAGGAGAGCCAGGGCTGGCAGGGAGTGGGAGGCCCCAGGTGCCAGGGCTGCTGGGATACCTGGGGGCAGTGGGATGGGTGTCATGGGCCTGGAAATCTGGGAACGCACCATATAGCATCCTCGTCCCCATTGGCACATGCTGATCACTGTCGTGGATCTTCCTCCCAGTGAGGAAGGGGGAGGCAGCTCCAAACCGGGAGGGAGCAGCAGAAATTTTGTTTGGCTGCTTGGAGAGGCTGCGGTTAAGGGACGCAGGGATGGAGGGGACACGTGTCCCTCAGGAATGGCAGGGGGTCTCTGGGACTGGCTTAGTAAAGGTCCAGCAAGTGTGAGAGAGAGCTGGGAATCATGACTGCTGTCATATGTGCCATGGGGGGCACAGGGCTGAGCCCACCATCCCACTGGAGGCTCTGAGGAGGGGGCCAAACCACCTCCAGACCTTTGGCATCCCCATGTCCCAGCATGAGAGGAGGAGGGAAATTCAACCAAACCAGCTCCATGCTATCCTTGGAGCCCCAAGAGGGCGATAGCATGAGGCAAGGGGGATAATCAGTGGCAGATTTGAGAATCACTGAGGGATGGGAGAGACGCTCTGTGACCAAACCGAACCATGGTCTTTCCTATCACCACCCCACATCCTGGCTGGTGGCTTGGCGAGCAGGAGGGAGCAAAGGATGCTGATCTTACTCCAGTGACTGCTAGGTGGGAAGAGACGACTGTATCCCACCAGGACGCTGGGTCAGAGCATGGCCACATGCACCCAAGGTAGGAGCAGGTACCAAGTTGGAGGCAGGAGCAAGCAGGGAGAGGATTGGAGACTGCTCCTCAGCATTGAGGAGACATCCTCATGTTGGCCAGAGCTACTTTGTGCCTCAGTTTACCTCCTGAGATTAAAGAGGGCTCTCCCTTCCCAGAGGTTTGTGGGACTTCAGGATCCTTGGGGCTACTGCGAAGACAGAACCTGAGGTCTCTGGAGTGGGCTTGGAAGGCCGAATCCAGCCTTTGGTGGTTGGTGATGGGTGCTGTGTGCGTGTCAGAGGGGACTGGGCACCTCTGGGCTGGGGCGGAGTGACGTGGCAGAGGCTGCTGGCAGATGAGCTCCCAGCTCACCCTGTCACCCAGGGCAGTGCCACGTACTGCTGGCCTGGCAGCTTGGCACCCCGGCTCTGGCACCCGTGGCGGCTCCTTTGTTGGGTAGCATGAGCCGGCAGCAGCAGGGGAGGTAGAAGAATGGCCTCCGTTGAGCATCCTTCCTGAGGTCCCCAGGCTGTGAGCCTGGCTAGCTGTGGCGCAGGTATGCATTCATCCCTTCCTCCATCCCATGGGGAATTCCTCCTGCTGCCATCCCTGTTGTGCCAATGTCCTCAGCTGCCCCCTGACCAGAAGCCCTTGAGCTGGGCCTGGGGCATGATGGGTGCCATCGAGGGCTCCAGACATCTCTGCCCCTCCACTCCTGAGCAGCCAAGGACCGTGTTCCCGGCAGCCAGCCTGGTACATCAGGGATGCCAGTGATTCCCTCTGGGTTTGCTATTTACAAATACTTGTCTCTGCTTTCCCTGTGCCCACTGGTCAACTCATGGACCCCTTCCTGATAGTCCTTGTGTCCTTCCCTGGATCATCCCTTCTCTGTACCAGCCCTGAATTCTGCATTCTGCAGCTGTGAGCTGGCACCAGGATGAACTGCTCCGTCCTGGACACTTGAAAGAGCTTCTTCCCACACTTGCCTAGTGATGCTTCCAAAGCATCTCATGCTGCCTCAGTTTCCCCTTCCTAAGACTGCCAGGTTTGCAAGCCTGGAGCATCCGGGCATCCAGTCCTGGCTTCCCCCAGAGGCAGGGAATATCTCTGCTCTGGAGAGCTTGGTGCACCTGGATTTGACACAGAGAAGGGCCATGGGGGGCTTTGGTGCACCCCGGCATTGTCCCCACTGTAGATGCATTGCAAGACTCCCCTGAGAAGGGGTTTGGCTCCCACCACAGCCCCAGTCCCCTCCCAGCCAGTTCATCCTGGCAGCATCCCATCCAACGAGGAGAGCAGTGCTGAAGCCAGGCTGACCCTGCTGTCAGGAAATCAGCCTTGACATCAGTCCGAAAACCTTCAACAGAGCTCAGGCAGAGAGAGAGTGTCTTTATTGTGATTCCTCCGAGGTTTCGTCCCTGCCCTTTCTGCTGTTCACGCCCTCTGAATATTTCCAGCCTGTTATCATGGCTCTGGTACCTGCAGCCAAGCCACCCTTAACCCTTTCCTGATGCTGGGCCACCGTGTGCTCAGATGCTCAGGCTGGCAGCACCACAGCCCCTTGCCCTTGGGTTGAGTGGGGCTGAGTTTGTCGTAGTGCTTGGGTAGGGTTGAATTTGTCGTGATACTCGGTGGGCAAATCAGGGCTGTACAGGTAGGAAGAGATGGGGGGATGGGGAGAGCTCTAAACCAGAGCAGGATGTGGCCAGTGGGGCTGCAGGGAGATTCATGGTGTTGGGGACCATGCGCAAGACCCTGCATGAGATGGGGGGTTTGGAAAGCCACATTCCTCATTGTGGTATTGTTGTGGTTTAGCACACAACCAGCACAAGGGTTCATGGGATTTAGGACCCCATCAGCAGGAGGTGGGTCCTATCTTTGGCTC
Organism: Melanocharis versteri; assembly: GCA_013397845.1. Taxonomy (NCBI): domain Eukaryota; kingdom Metazoa; phylum Chordata; class Aves; order Passeriformes; family Melanocharitidae; genus Melanocharis; species Melanocharis versteri. Next base: position 35,288 of record VZTG01009889.1, read on the forward strand.
TGTGGGGAGCAGGGCATCCTCACACATCTCACCTGGTTCTGAGCCATGGGGATGGGCTGATGTGCTACATGATGCTTCAACCCCTCCTTGGTTGAAATGGTCCCTGCAAGAGCCAGCGAGGCATTTTCCATGGTTAATAGAAGCTGCTGAGATCCAGAGAGCCTCTCACCTCTGCCTACTGTCTTGCTCAAACCCTCCTCTCTGGGGCCAGCCAAAGCCCTGCCTGGCAGCAAAGCCACGGGGACCACAGCCCTGGCCGGAGACTGGCTGGATGCTGTGGCTTCAGCATCCCCAGGCTGCCTCCAGCTCCTTTCCCAGCCCTGGGAGCTTGGATCCCACCCCGCACATCTGCACAGCAGAGCTGCAGCCTTTCCAAAGGCCAGCTGGGCTGGGGGAGTGGCAGCCGTGCTTGGCTAATGAGCTCCGTTTGTTTTCTCTCTTTGCTTTCGCAGAGCCTGGATGGGGACCAAGCTGTGCTCCAGAGAATCAGGAAATATGTGAAAGCCATTCACATCTCTGGGCTCAGTGAGTTGGGCTTTGGGAGGTGATGGGCATTCCCAGAGCGTGGGGCTGGGGGTGTGTGATAGTCCTGTCCTCGACCAGCAATGGTCACACCGGGCAGCAGGGTGGCCATGGGTGCTGGTGAGCCTGGTGGTATTTGCTACCTAGGTGCTACTAGCCCACCAGCTTGGCAACATGCTAAGGTGCCAAAAATTGTCTTAAAACAATATAAAGAGGGAAATTGAGAGCCTTAGGACGGTTGTTTTGGATATTCCTGTGCTGTCTTGCAGCAGGATCAGCCCAGCTTTGCTACAGAGGGCTGGGGAGGTGGGTGCTGGCTGCTGGTGGGACTTCATGATGTAACCTGGCAACGTGCTTAGGTGCCAAAAACTGTCTGAAATATATATAAAAAGGAAAATAGAGAACCTTAGGTAGGTTGTTTTGGGATACTGCTGCTGTCCTGCATCAGGATCAGCCCAGCTCTGTTACAAAGGGATGGAGAGATGGTGGGACCTCACGATGTGACCATGATGTGTCGGGTGCTGCAGGGTCACCCCATATCCCTCTCCGGTGTATCCCCATACAGCTCATGTGGAGAATGAGGAACAGTACAGCGAGGCCCTGGAGAACTTTGGCAACAACCACCTCTCCCAGAACAACCACGAGCTCTCCACCGGCTTCCTAAACCTGGCTGTCTTCACCCGCGAGGTCACTGCACTCTTCAAGAATCTGGTAGGCTGTCCCAAATCCACTTGGATTTGGAATCCCTCACCAACCAGTGCAGCTCCCCTCCTTCCAGTTTAGCTGCCCTCCACTACATGCAGCAATCCCTACCTCCCACCCTGGGCTCAGGGGGACATTCCCGGTGCTCTCAGACCATCTGATACCCCTGTTACTGGATTTGTAGCTTGCTCTCAGCTCTCTGGGGCCATTGACACTGGGATCTGATGGGAAGCTGGGGCTGCTATTTTCATTTTTTCCCTTTTTTCTTGCTTTCTGTTTTTTTCTCACATCAATTGCATCTCTGATCTCGCTTGCCAAGAGTAAATCAAAGCCACGCTGGGCTGCACAGTGGGGCCATGGGGAGCAGGCAAAGGCGGCTGTGAGCCGAGCCAGGAATGGCTCAGATGGAAAACTCAGCTCCTGAATGGAGCTGGGTTCATGCATGCCCAGCAGCAAATCCCTGGGGGGTCCCATGTGGCCCCCGTCTCTGTTCACTTTCAAATCTTCCTCTCCAAAGGGTGTTTTTGGCCCCTGGCTTTGCTTAAGGAGGAAATTGATTTCTGCTGCCCTTCCCCCAGCAAGAATTTCAGAATTTTGGCATCTTCCCCTCCCAGTTACCCCAATCTGGGCCTCCCTGCTCCTCCCCTTCCCTATCCTGGCTGTCATAGCCTGCTGGACTCCCGTGCTCCAGTAGGGCTCTGCAGAGCTGTCCTGATGGAGGAGTTGGACCAGTTCTGAGGGTCCCCACCTCCCGCCACACATGCTGCTGAGTGAGGTTCTGTGCCAAGACCCTGAACCAGATCCAAAAAGCTGTGTTTCCCCTCCTAGAGTCTCCCTGGAGCTCCCCCATTACCCCTGGTTTGGGGGTGGTCCTGTGCCCTGGGGCTAGGTTTTTTGCCAGGTGCTGCAGAGGACCAAAACTCTTTAAAAGAAATCTGAGTGCACTGGGGAAGTCCCGTGTGGGTGCTGGAGCTGCTCTCAGAGCTCTAAAATGGTGTGCTGCTCCGTGGGCTGCATGGATGCCAGGACAGCAGTGGGCTCCCATGTCCCCACCATGGACCCCTGCACAGCACTGGTAGGGATGGTGGTGGCTGCATTGCTGTCCCCAGACCCCAGCAAAGGGAGACATTTTGGGAAGCCCCTTTGATATGGGTGAGCTCTTTGTATCACAGGAGCGTGGAGGGGCTAGTTGTGTCGCTGGATGCTGAGGACAGGGACAGGGACAAGGTGTCCATGGAGGGAGACAGCTTTGTTTTTGGCAGCTGTGGCGCTGGTGTGGTTTGTGGGAAGGGCTACATTCGTCAGGCATCTTGCAGCCAGCTCCAGCAAGCCTCAGCCTGCCCTCTGCCAGGATCCTGGATTCAGCCCCACTTCCAGCCTCTTTAACCCTTCCTGGGGCAGTGATGGAGCTGGGTGGAGGTCCCTGGCACCAAGAAGGACCTGGGGCTCCAGCTCCCTGCCTTCCCCCACCATGGGGTGACCCTATCTCTACCTTCTGCAGGTGCAGAACCTGAATAACATCGTGTCCTTCCCCCTGGACAGCCTGTTGAAGGGGCAGCTGAAGGATGGCCGCCTGGTGAGTCCTGTCCCCAGGGTCATTCATTTGGTAACATTCTGCAGCGAGACCCCTGGTATGGACTCAGCTCATGCCTGTGGCCAGGAGAAGGAAGGAGCCAGTATCAGGGGCTGGAAGGGAGCAGTGAGGGTTGGGAGTAACAGAAATGAGGGGTGAAGACCTGGTAGGGACACCCCTTACACCCAAGGGGTGCAGCAATGCAGAGCAAAGCTCTTGGCCCCTTTAGTGCCACTGGCTCTTTTGCTTTCCCTGACAACTGCCACCCCCTCTTTCCTTTGCCACAGGATTCCAAGAAGCAGATTGAAAAGGCCTGGAAGGATTATGAGACCAAAGTGTAAGCAACACGCTGCCTCTGGCAACATCTACCTAATCCCACTCTGCACAAAGGTGTTTTGTCCCCGGGCTGGAGCCGGGCACCAGTGGTGCCAGTTTGTCATGGGAAGGGTTCTGGTCCAGCTTTTCCCAAAGGAGAAAGGGAGAGGGGCTGGAGAGGGCCTGGAAATGTTTCTCCTGATCCCATCCTCACTGTAGTCTCCCGCATGGGACACCCCTTAGAGCAGGGATGTCCCCAGCCCACCACCATCCCATTCCACAGGGGGAAGATGGAGAAGGAGAAGGAGCGAGCCCGCTTGGCTGGAGTCATCCAGGCCGAGCCAGCAGCAGTGGAGGTGGCCGAGGACATGCAGAAGGAGCGGCGGCTCTTGCAGCTCCACATGTGCGAGGTGGGGACTGTGCCGCGGGGACTGGGGACTGTTCCCCCCCCAGGAACTGAGTCCCAGGGGGACACGGGGGACCGCTCTGCTCAAAGCTGTGTAGGGACATCGGAGCCTGTCCCCGTATCCAACACCAAAGCAGCCCCACCTGTATGCTGTGGGGGACCCTTGTCCATCCCCATCCCATTGCGCCCCTGCATGGTCCCAGCTCAGGGATCCCCATCCCATCCCCATATTGAGGTCCCTGTGGGATGCAGCTCCAAATGGCACCCATGGTGCCCCACGAGGGTGGCCTGGGAGTTCCTTCCATGTCCCACCAGGCCTGCTCCTACCCCTTCCTTGGGTGGCATTTGGGTAAAAATTGAGCTTTTCAGCTAACATCCGTGAGGTTGGCTTTGTGGTTTTCCCCTATCCTCAAAACTGCTCCTGGCTTGGGTGAGGGGATCACGAGTCACCCCAGATCCTTGGCAGTTCTGGGTCCTTGCAGTCCATGCTCAGGAGGTGAGATGGGAATAAGCGAAGGATGGAGGCTCAATTTCAGAGCCCGGCAGCAAGGAGGAACCCGGGTGTCCTGGCTTCAGACACTCAAGCAGCCCCATAAACCTTGGGGGTGACAGAGCAGGGAAAAAGTCTGCCGTGGGTTGTCCCAGAGGTCTCCCATGTTCCCGAGGGCCAGATCCTGGTGCCGCCCCATGCCCGCCCAGCAAGGAACAGGGGTTGTGGGGAGGAGGCTGTGGCTGCCTCGGAGCTGGGACCCAGCCAGATGAGTCACTCCCTTGAATAGCTCCACTGTGGGATAAATAACAGCACATGGAGAGGTGGGAGCTGGAGCAGGGCACATGCATCTGTGTTTCTGCATGCATGAGAGCTGCTGCTGGCCCTGGGAATGGGAGGGCAGTTCTTCTGGGGGACTGAGAGCCATGGGATGCACATGGGTTTATAGGAAAGTGGGTTTTGCTACTTCCTGGGCTGGGAACAGGGTCCTTTTTCAACCCATGGGATGGTTGTGTCTTCCTGTCGTGGGCCATCTCACACCCTCAGGGCTGTGGGAGCAGTTGGACATCGGCCCAGGGGTGCTGGGAGCATCCCTTTGTTCATGGGTCCCAGCCAGCACTGGCTGGGACACTCTGCTGCCACTGTCACTGTGGGATGTGGGTGGCAGGGCAGGGACATCCCATGGGAGCCGGGCACATGTGGCCTTTTCTAGGTGGGACATAGTTCAGGAGTACAGGGCTCCCTGACATTGACTTGGCATCTCCAGCTTGCACGGAGCAGTTTAACAACCCTCCCCAGCCCAGTGACCTGTCAGGGTGTCCAGAGTGCCTGGAGCACAGCGAGACTCCATTCCAGGAGCTCTGTCCCACCCTGGAAAGCCCCCACAGCTCAGGGCTGCCTCCCCTTCCCCTCGCTCCCCACTCAAAACCATTCCAGCAGCTGGAGAGGAGCTTGCAGGGGGAAAATGTCTTCCCCTCCTTATTTTGCTTAGGCTAAACGAGACTCTGTGTCTTTCCTTCCCTGCCTGCAGCTGATGGATGGGTTTGATGCATAAAACTGAAATTCCCCATCCCACGGGGCACCTCAGCAGACCTCCGGCATTGGTATGCTGCAGGTGCTCGCTTCTTGGAATCTGATTTTTTAGGAATAAAAGGGCCATGTCTTAAAAAAACATTTGGCCTTTTTTGTTGTGTTTTTTTTTTTCCTTCACAAGCTGCCTTGAGTTTCGGTTATTTATTAACTCCAGAAGTAATGAGCAGTGGGAGAAACATGCTTGGCTGGAAACCCTGGAGGCCTGCCTCAGTCCTTGAACTTTCCAGGTCTTGGAGGACTTCCAGAGTTAGGTTTTTTGAGGGTGGTCCCCAGCGAGCTGCCTTCAAATCCAACATCATGACTTGACTTCTTGAAACCCAGCCAGTGTTTTAACCTTCCTCCCCATGCTGGGAAGGGAATCAAGGGCTGGGCAGGCTCTTGCTCTTTCCTCTGGGATATTTTCAGCTGGTCCTTGTCTCTGTCACCTAACCAGGTGTCTTCTCCCCCTCCAGTACCTGCTAAAAGCCAGCGAGTCTCAGATGAAGCAGGGACCAGATTTCCTGCAGAGTCTCATCAAGTTTTTCCATGCTCAGCACAAGTAGGTGCCACCTGGGTCAAGATGGTTCATCCCTGGGGCTAGCTGTCACCCTTGGGTGGTCCCACGAGGGTCTGCAGTCTTCTACTCTCACCCCAGATCCATAAAGCTGTTGGTGGAGATACTGGGCAGAGCCCATCACTCTCCAATTTTCTCTGGGGAGTTGAAATGTGCTTTGTTGTCTTGAGGAGCTGTGAATGTGTCCATGGGGCTGGGGGAGGGGCATTGGCTTGAGATATATTTGATTATTTGGTTTCTGGATAGATTTCCAGGGATGAGCTCAGCTGAGCAGCTCTGGCATTAGCCATGGGGCTCGTAAAGAGGGTGTTCAGAGTGAGGATCAACATCCCCTTGCCTTTCCCGTTGCTCTGTGAGGCTGGAATAGCAGTGTGTGGGAGTCATCTCCTCCTGCTCTCAAGTGGGGAAACTGAGGCAGGTTGAGACAGTCACTGTGGTTAAAAGCATGTCTTTGACAGGGACCCTCCAGAATGTGGCTTTTGGCAGCACTGCTCCCCAGTGAATTGAGCTGGGGTTAAACAAGAGGCCAATCCTGCATCCCAAACACCTCAGATATTTGGGGTGTCCAGACCCCATGGTCTGGGCTTGGCCTTTGCTGGGCTCTCTCCAGATCCCTGTAGCCAGGGAGCCACAAAGCAAGCACAGCTTTCCAGGGAGGGGATCACCATGGTCTCCTGCCACATTTTCTCTAAAAACCCTCTTTTTTCCTCCATCCTCCCCATGTGCATCTTAATCACCCTGAACAAACATCTAGTTTCTTCCAAGATGGCTGGAAGGCTGCCCAGAACCTCTACCCCTTCATTGAGAAGCTCGCCGTGTCCCTCCACGCGGTAAGGCCTTCACACTGCCATCCAATGCCCCTCAGACATACCTCCCAGGATGCCACCCCCCTGTCCCCGAGCCAGCCCCAGAGAACACCTGCTCTCAGCGCAGCAGTGAGGGCAGCTGCTCCCTTTCCAGCTCCACCAAGCACAGGAGGAGGAGGTGAAGCAGCTCACACAGACCCGCGATTCCCTCCGCAACATCCTGCAGCTGGAGAACAAGGAGGTGAGACCCCCAGGATGGGCAGGGAAGAGGTGAGAAGGAGCATCGGGAGGGTGCTGGGTACCGTAGGGTTAGTTTGGGGATGGGAAGCAGAAGGGAGAGGGGAGCTGGGTTAACCTCTCCAGGGGCCTGGAGACGTTTGGATGCTGGGAGGGCATGGGGGTGTCTGGCATCCTGCTGGACATACTGCACCCCTGTAAGGACAAGGTCACTTGGGGCATCAACTGCCTCTGTGCCTCTCACTTTGCTTTTTAATTGTCTTTTTTCAGGAAAACTTGAGCAGGAAGAACTCTGGCAGTGGCTACAGTATCCACCAGCACCAAGGCAACAAGCAGTATGGGACAGAGAAGTCAGGATTCCTGTACAAGAAGAGCGATGGGTGAGGATGAGTGTTATCCTGGAGAGCTCCTGGCTTCATCCCGATGTTGTCAATGCGCATGAGAGGCCCCAGAGCTGGAATCCAGCTCACGGGACATTTAGTGTTAGAGGAAGCACAACCGCATGTCCAGAACACCATCAGGCTTCTGCCGACAGCTGCCATGGCTGGTTTGGGATGTGGATGTTCGTGGTTGCAGCTGTGCATCCTCACTCCTCCTCTTCCTCCTTCTCAGGATCCGCAAAGTGTGGCAGAAGAGGAAGTGCGGTGTGAAGTATGGCTGCCTGACCATCTCCCACAGCACGGTGGGGAGCGTGGGGGCTGCAGCCCTGACCCTTCTTTGTGCACCCTTTGGGACTCGGTGTCCATTGGATTTCAGGTTTAGTTTTGCCCAAACTGGTCACAAATCTGCCTGGCTTAAAATTCAATACAGGATGGGACTGGATGGTCTAAAGAAGGTCCCCCGTGTCTAACAGGGGTCCAAAGGTGGTCTCCTATGTCTGATAGGAGTCCATGGGAGAGGAGGGTAGGCTTGGTTGGGGCAGCGAGGTGCACGGTGAGGGTCCAGACAAGCCCAAAGGGGATGGGGCTGCTTGAGAGGGAAGCACTGCCCCCTGGTGTTGGAGGCTGGAAACTGCAGCAGGGACAGAGGGACATCTTGGAGCCGTGTTCTCCTGCAAAGGGTCCCTGTTCTTCTAAAATAGGTCAGACAGGGTCTGATTTGCCTGGTTATCCCAAGAGAAACCATCTGTGGTGGTGGTTGTACTCCAGTGTTGTTGCCACTGGAGATGGTGATGCCCATCCCATCCCTTCCTGGTCCTTTAACCCACCTCGGTCCTCTCACCCTGCAGATAAACCGTCCTCCCGTGAAGCTGAACCTGCTCACCTGCCAGGTGCGGCCCCATGCCGAGGAGAAGAAATGCTTTGACCTGGTGACACGTGAGTGCCTGGGACGAGGTGCTGCGGCTGGGGTGAGGTGTTTGACCTGCAGGTGTAGGCTGTGGTGGGACCTCTCCCTTTTTGGAGTGGGTTTTCCCTCTGAAACACCTTGGCACCCTCTTTAAATGCTTTTAATCTGGCTCTGGGTGTCTTCCCGGCTGTCTTTACAGATGAAGGACTGATCTCTCCAAGGAGATCTAGAACGCTGAGACAAAAAAAGGTTGTGACGGGGCTCAGGTGATGGGAGAGTGATGTGCAGTGACTTAATTTGTAATTAAGCAGCTCCTTTGAAGAGATTTCAGCTGATTCCTGCTGTCTTGGGCATCCCTAGACCATAGAATCCTAGAATGGTTTCGTTTGGAAGCAGCCTTAAGGACTGTCTTGTTCTACCCCCCCACCATGGGCAGGGGCGCCTTCCACTAGACCAGATTGCTCCAAGCCCTGTCTAAGCTGGCCTTGAACAATTCAAGGGATGTGGCAGATACAGCTTCTCCCCTTTCACTTCTCCCCTCTCTCCCCATCCCTGCAGACAACAGGACGTATCACTTCCAAGCAGAGGATGAGCAGGAGTGTGTTGTGTAAGTGCCACAGCCCATCCCTCCTCCTTGATGTGCCGCATCCTGCTCTGCCTTCCCCATCCTCCTCTTCCTCCTCCCTCCTGCCCAGGTGGGTTTCGGTGCTGCAGAACAGCAAGGATGAAGCCCTGAGCAATGCCTTCAAGGGGGATGGGGGCACTGGCGGGGTGGCGGCAGGCACTGGCGTGGATAGCGGCATGCAGGAGGTCACCAGGCTGGTCATCAGCGATGTGAAGAACATGCCGGGAAACAAGCAGTGTTGTGACTGCGGCGCCCCAGGTACGTCAGGGCCTGGGGAGTCCCGCCGCCCTGGGTGTGGGTCAGCCGTCACGGGGGCCACAGCATCTTGGGGGGCTCGCTGTGATGCTGAGCCGTGCGCTGCTCCCACTGCAGATCCCACATGGCTCTCTACCAACCTTGGCATCCTGACATGCATCGAGTGCTCTGGTATCCATCGGGAGCTGGGTGTCCATTATTCCCGCATCCAGTCCCTCACTCTGGATGTTCTCAGCACCTCTGAGCTGCTGGTAAGTTGCTCACTGAGCCTAGAGGTCTCCTGGCCCCTGGGAACCACCCTGTGTGTCTCCAAAACCTCCTGGGATGCATGGTTCATTCCTTCTCCTCCATGCCATCTGTCCCCAGTTTGCTCCAGGGCTTGCAAACTTGCCCATTTCCCCAGCGCAGTGGTCTGGGCAAGGGGGGCTCTGCAAAGCCATTTGCTAAGCAGGGGGCTACTGGCAGCTCCCCAGGATTTTCTCCCTCTAAAACAGATTTCCCTTGCCATAAGAGAGCATCGTCCTGGCAGAGATGCTGCTCTGGGAAAGTCCTGGGTGGATCCAGTGGATTCTTCCTTTCTGGGATGGGATCTGGCTGGAGCAGGGTGAGTGTGGCCAGGAGGGCTCGTGTCCCTCTGTTCTCCTCTCTCCCTAGCTGGCTGTTAACATCGGGAACACTCGCTTCAATGAGATCATGGAGGCCATGCTACCCACACAGGACTGTCCCAAGCCCTCGGCCAGCAGTGATATGTGAGTCAGGGACTTGGGTGTGCTGGGAAGAGGAGGAGGAATAGGAGTGCGTGGTGTGTGCCCTGTCCTTGTCCCCATGTTGCCACTGCCCATCAGCTCTAAGACAGCCCTGGGATGAGGCATCCTGGTGTCACTGCTGGATTGTGGTGGGGATCTGCACCTCTTTGGAGGTTTACCCTTGATCCTGAGGCTTCAGGAGGAGGCAGGAGCACAGGGCTCCACCCCCCAGCTCCATGCCCATCCAAGCCCCCCTTCTGGCAGGGCTGCACGCAAGGAATACATCATGGCCAAGTACATGGAGCGACGCTATGTGCAGAAGAGCAGCCGGGACAATCCCCACAGCCTCTGGGAAGCCATTCGAGCCCGTGACCTCCTGGCCCTGCTCCAGGCCTTTGCTGAGGGGCATGACCTGACCAAGCCCCTGGCCAGCCCTGAGGGTCAGGTGAGGCCTGCACCTGACAGGGAATGGATTTTTCCTCTGGGTGCCTGTGCTCGGGGTTGTCCTGGGCTTTGGGCAGGGATGTGCTGGTGGGAAGATGAGCATCCTCAGGCCCAGCTTTCTTCTCTCCTACTCGTAGGAGATGAAGCATTCTTGAGGCCAGCTCTCCTCTCCCTTCTGTATCTTGGGAGATGAAGCATCTTTGGGTTCAGCTCTCCTTTCCCTTCCATCCTGGGGGATGAAGCATCTTTGGGTTCAGCTCTCCTTTCCCTTCCATCTTGGGGGAGATGAGCATACATGTGTCCAGCACTCCTTTTCCCTCCATTTGGGGGGGAAGATGTGCATTCTTGGATCCAGTACTACTTTTCCCTTCATCCTGAGGAAGATAAGCATTCTCAGGATCATCTCTCCCTCCCACCTCTTGGCAGGATGCAGGCGAGCTGCCGCTGCACATGGCCGTGCGCCACGCCGACAGATCATCCCTTCCCTTGGTGGACTTCATCATCCAGAATGGGTGTGTCCCCAAGTGCTCCCAGTGTTCCCTGCCCCTTTCCCTCATGGGAGGAATGTACAGGATGCTTGTGTGTTCTCAAGCCTTGACTTTCTTGCTGTTGGCCCTGCACAGGGGAACACTGGACCGGGTGACGCAGGATGGGAACACGGCCTTGCACTATGGTGCACTCTACAACCAGCCCAACTGCCTCAAGCTGCTCCTAAAAGGCAAAGCCACCTTCACCACAGGTATGAGGTTGAGATGGGGCTTTTGGGGTTCTTTGGTGGGAGTGGTAAAGCTGCAACCCGGACTTGTCCCCCTTTTGTCCCTTGGGCAGTGAATGCAGCAGGCGAGACAGCCCTGGACGTGGCGAGGAGGCTGAAGTACAGCGAGTGTGAGGAGCTGGTAGGTGGGATGGAGGAATGGGGGAGAAGCTCAGCATGGGGAGAGGGGACCAAGTACTTGAGGAGGGATGGCATGAAGGTGGGGGGCTTCTGGGATTTGTCCCTCCAGTGCCGAGAGCCCTGTGGGCTGCCCCGTCCTGAGGTCCCTCTGACCTGCCCCATCCCTCTGGCAGCTGGGGCAGGCAGAGGCAGGGAAGCTCTCCCTGCAAATCCATGTGGACTATGACTGGGAGCCCCCATCAGAGTTCGCCTATGACAGCGAGGATGAGCTGGAGGAAAAGGTACCTGTGGGATGGTGGTGGGGGGCCTCCACATCCCCAGTGAGGTGGCTGGGGGAGTGCAGACCCTTTTGGGGGGCTGGTGGCAGTGGGACATCCCTGGAGCTGTGTGTACCCCCAGGTGAGCCCCCTCCAGCGCTCCTTCAAGGGCACATCACCACTGGCTACCAGCCCCCTGCCTGCCTGCCCCCAGACCCGCTGGAGCTGCATGGGGATGGACATCACCAACAAGACCTACGAGAGCATCCTGGTGCCCTCGCGCCCTGCACCCCGCCGGGCCCACAGCGAGGAGATCCCCCCGCCGCTGCCCCTCAAAAACCCTACACGGGGCAGCTCTCGCCCCAAACCCGGCCACAGCCCCACTGGTGAGTCAGAGTGGGGGGTCATCATGGTGGGGCTGTGCCTTCCCCCAGCAACCAAGTTTATTGTCCCCATTGTGCCCCCCCAGAGCGCCCTGAACTGCCCCGGCAGGCATCGGAGCCCCACTTCTCTGGGCCAGTGGAGGCACTGGCACCACGCAGCCTGCCTTGTGCCAGCAGCACGGGTGCCCTGGATGGCACCCCCAGCACCCGCAGCCCCACTGAGAGCCAGCGGGCAGCGTACTGGGAGACCCGCTCCGAGACGGACAGTAGCAGCAGTCGGTGGGGGCCAGAGCTGAGTCCCCCACCAGTGCAGCCTCTGCCAGGCAATATGGCCCCCGACATCCCTCCTGTCAAATTCAGGTAGGGACCCTGCTCCAGACTGGGGTTGCACTTGGTGTTGGGGGGTCACTGCATGGTGCTGGTGGGTTGGCTTCAGCCTCTGCCACCTTCAAGGGCATGGGGAATCGCTGTGAAGCAAAGGGGTCCCCACCCTCTGGGGTCTCCAAGGAAATTGATGGTGACCCTGGGATACAGGAGGAGACAAGGGCAGCTGTGGCGATGCTGGATTGTCCTTGGAGACAATGATGCAGATTATTTGGGAGGACACCAAGATCCTCTGCGAGTTATCATATATATTTTTTCTGTCTTTTGGGAAAATGTGGTGGGATGGGCTCATTTGAGGGAGTTTGGGTGCTGGAGACCCTTTCCATCAGCATCCAGAGGGCTGTGGGTGGGATCTAGGTCCCATGGGGGAAGCCCTGACCCCCCTGAGACCTCACAGGAAGGAGGACAGAGAGGGGGAAGGCACCAGCAGAGGGGGGGTGACACTGTTCCTGCTGTCACCCACAGCTCAGAGAGCACCCGCTCGTACCGGCGCATCAGTGGCATGGTGGGCAAAGTGGGGTCGGCTGGGTCCCCCCAGAGCCCTGGTGGCCCCGAGGACCCCGCTCTCAGCAAGGTGCCCCCTGTGCCCATGCCCAGGAGATTTGCTCCGGTAGGTGCAAATCCTCCTCTGCATCCCCAAGCATTCCAGCTTCTCTTATCCTGGGGTGGCAGATGGAGTGATCAGGGGGTCGTATCCCTGTTGCTGCCTTTTGGGTGGCCTCGGGGGGGTCTGTCACCCCCTTTTCACCCCATTTCAGGCCAAGGGGAGGCAGAAGCGGGTGAAGGCAGTGGCTGACTGCAAGGGGGACAAGGCACGAGAGCTGACCTTCTCCAAGGGGGAGGTCATCGTGGTGACACGGGAGGAGGACGACCAGATCTGGGTGAGTCACCATGGCACAGGTGCTGGGATCCAAATCCTGGGCCTTTTCCCCCTCCAGTTCTCTTCTGAAGGAGGCTGGGTTTTTCTTGGGGGGCATGGATGTGGGACTCCTGCCCCATGTGTGCATGGAGGAGGGCTGGGAGGGCTCCCCTGATGTGTCACCACAGCTTCGCCTTTCTAAATCCCTGTTGGAATTGGGCAGGGGAGAAGTTTTGGGGCTGATATCTTGAGATAAGACTCCCACCCCCCTGAACCCTCTTTCTGCACCCCCAGGTCGGCTTCATTGAGGGCGATGGCTCCCGCACCGGAGTCTTCCCCGCCAGCTTCGTCCACCTCTTGCAAGACTGACCAGGTGGGGGTGGCGCATTTGTCACTGTCCCATTGGCTGGGACTAGTGGCAGCTCCCTGCTAGGGGCTTGGTAGAGCCAGGCCACAAGGGACATGTGCTCAGGATCCTGGCATGGGACCACTGCCCTCCAAGGGGGCCCAGAGACACCCTGCATTGGGAAAACTGTCCATGGATGGTGGCGGTGGGGAGCTGACGGGCAGAGAATGGACATGCTCACTGCACTGCTCGGCTGAGGTTTCTGTGCCAGCCCCTGCTCCCGCTGCTCTTCCATCCTTCCCGTGGGCTCTGCCCATCGCTTGGGTTTTCTTCCTTCTCTGCAAGGAACTGGGGATGGAGGAGCTGTATTCGGTGTCCCCCACCCTCTGCCAGATAGTCATAAAGCCTCCTCCTCATCCTGGGGGCAGCCATGGACCCCCAGCCTCCTTCTGTACCCCAACTGTGAAGCCTTTGGGATGGGCAAGAAATGGGAGAGGGGTTTTTTTTTTGTGTCCATCCCCCACCCCAGGTTCTGGGAGCTGCCTGGACTGGTGGGGCTTGGGGATACTCCAAAGCTTCTCCAAAACTGGTAGTGAAATGCCATTCCCTGATTTGGAGGGTGGGGGGATGTTTCAGGTGGTACCACAGAGCCCCTGCCCCATGTCCCTCATCTGGGGTGGGTGCTGGATCACCACCCCTGCCCTGGGGGGGCTCTCAGAGGGGTTTTTTTGCAGCTTTTTCTAGGACCAGCATACCCCTGTACCAGTGTCTCTTGGGAGCCACCTGCCTCCATACCCCCTCAATTTACCCTTCTCATTTCTGTGTCAAATGCTTCATCTCAAAAAAATCTTATTTTTAATGTTTTCTGTCTCTGATTTCTAATAAACCATCATTTTTTTTAAACACCTGGGAGTGTGGGGGGGGGGGGGGGGCACAGCCCCTGCCCTGGCAGTCCCCCGTGGTGCTGCTGCTGCTGTGTCCCCAAGGCTCCCAGTCACTGGCATCTGTGATCACCCTTGGGGCAGCCATGTGGGGCTGGGCTGGGACATGGGCACCTTCCCAGTGTGCTGGGATGGATCCAGAGCAGGATGCTTGTCCTACAGCCACCCCTTGTGGGTGCTGGAGCAGGGACAAGCAAGGATGGCAAGGTTGTTGTCACCTACACATCCCAATGGCCTGTGCCCCATATTGCTGCCCGTCCAGCCAGGCCTGAGGGGCTCCTGGCTCCCACCCCAGGCTGGCACACCATCAGCCAGCAGGGCTCTGCTGTGCTTCAAAGACTGCAGGAAATGTTGGTGTCTCATTTGTCATCACGCCATCATGGAGTGTTTGAAGGGGCCTTAAAGATCATTCCTTCCATCCCCTGCCATAGAGGGGACACCTTCCACTAGACCAAGTTGCTCCAAGCCTGTCCAACCTGACCTTGGACATTTCCAGGGCTGGGGTATTCTCAGTACCAAAATATTCCCAATATGTGGAGTACTCCAATATAAGAGCTATTCCTATATTGGAACATTCCAATACATGGAGTATAAAGATTATTCCCCCAGGGATCTTGCTGCTGCATGACACCAAATTTGGAAAGAACAGAGCTTACACCACATAGCACTGTACCCATGCCCCTCAGCGTTCCCTGGCTAAGCTGTCCCGATGGCAAAGCCGCATCCCGGGCCCTGTCCCTCGGCACCCTGGGCTCCCTACGGCCGCCACAGCCGCGCGTCCCGGAGCGCCCCGACGTGCGCCTCCCCCGCTTCTGCAATCGTGGCTCTCGGCTATATTTAGCCCTTCCCCGTGCTATTTTGCTTTCCTGGCAGGAGTTTATAACTGGCCGGGACAGCCCCACCTCCTTTCTGCTTTCTCTCCCTTCCCTTCCCTTCCCTCCTTTTCCCCTCCTCTCTGCTCCCTCCCACCTGGCTGCCCAGGACCCCCATGCCAGCAGTGCCCAGCTGTGCCTGCAGCCAGCAGCCTGCTCCGCTGCAGCCCCCACCATGGGGCCCGCTGAGGAGCTGGTCCGGATTGCCAAGAAATTGGATAAGATGGTGGCCAGGAAGAGCACGGTAAGGCAGCTGAGTTCTTCAGGGCATATGTGCATATTTATACACATACGTATTTGCATGTGTGCATATTTACACACGTGCTTGTTTACATGCATGTTTGAATGTTGTTGTGTGGCTTGGGAAAGGGGGGTTTGCTCTTCACACCCCTCATGTTGTCCCTGGAGGGGCTGAGTGGGTTTAAGGAGGGCTGCCTGTGTCACCCAAGCCCAGCCTCAGGACATCAGTCAGCACCCAGCGGATTTAATTTTGCCTCTAATTTGGGGCTCTCCTGCACCCCATTGCTCCCAGACACTAGGGTTTGGGGGTGAGGGGAGGTTTATCCCATGGGTGGCAGCTCTAGACACTGCTCGGCAGTGCCGGACTGTGGGCGACAGGTGTTTGGCCCCCAGCCTGTGCACCAACACCTGATCAGTGCCGGGGCCAGAGGCTCATGTACAAGCAAGGAAAAGCTCTGGGCTGGGGGATATAACACCCCCAATGCCCCCAGCACAGCCCCGCCTGTCGCACAAGTGTGTAAAGGGAGGGGAGGGGGTCAGTCGCTCTTTCTTCGGTGATTTTGTGGTTGTGTGCTGGGTGAAGCCAGGATCCAGCCCTGCCACCCTTGTGCCAAGTGAGGATACATCCCGGGATCCTGGTGAGCCAGTTACATGCGCCAAGCCCAGCCCTCAGAGTTAATATTTGACCGTTTCCACTGGCCTTTGCCCCGACAAGCTGCAGGCTCCCGGCTGGGGATTCAGCACTGACGTCTCCCTGGATGTAGTGGCTTTTTGGGATGCCAATGCTTGGTATCAAACCAGATCTGCTTGCTGCCAGGAATTACCCAGGGGTCAAGGGATAGGGGTGCTCCACACCTCTCCTGCTGCACTTAATGATGGGACAGAGCCAGGGTCCAACAGCACAGGAATGTCCCTGCACCCATCAAACTGGGGAGGTCTAATCCAGCCCCTCATGGTGGGAGTCCATGGAACTGGGTCCCTATGCGGGGGGATACCTGGGAGCTGGTGTCTGCTGCTGGGCCTCTAAAAGTACCAAGGCCAAGAAGAGGAGGAAGAGAGGGAGGAGGAGGAAGGCTGGACTATATTTGGCCCAGCTGCCACTGCAGGGGGTCAGGATGAAATCCTGGGGCTTGTGTCCCATGGACCTTCACACCCCTTGGTGGGAGACACTGGGGGATCCCCCAGGTGTCCCTAGCTCCCAGCAGCCCAGATTTTTCTTGCGGATGGGGTTTTCCCAAGTTTTAAGAAAAGCTCCTGCTACCCAGCTGGAGATGTGACCTGGTGCTAGGATGGTCCAGCAGGATCTGAGTGTGGGACTTTCCTATCAGTGTGTTGACACAGAGGGTCAGGCAATCCCAGGGAGCAGCCCAGGGCTGCTTTCGGTTCTCCTGTCACGCCCTTCCTGGTGCTGCCTGGTGCCTCTTCAAGGGCTCCCATGGCTTCTCCCTTCTGCAGGAAGGGGCACTGGATCTGCTCAAATCCCTTACTGGCTACACCATGACCATCCCGCTGCTCCAGGTGAGGGGGTTTGGGTGGGGCCACACCCCATGGGGTAGCTTGTCCTGTGCCCTGTGCCAGCCAGCAAGTCCCTAAGGATGTGTGTGTCCCCAGACCACACGGATCGGAGTGGCTGTGAACTCAGTGCGGAAACACTGCTCAGATGAAGAGGTGGTGGCCTCTGCAAAAATCCTCATCAAAAACTGGAAGCGGCTTCTGGGTGAGTGATGCCAGGGGGGGCAAGAACCCCCCAAAGCCTCAATTCTCCCTGGGCCATCCCCACACCTCAAGCCCTGACGCTTTCTGGGGGGATGGAGTGGGATCAGTCCAGAGCTAGGATGTGCAGGCTCCTATAACCTGTAACCCCGGTTTTCCAACGGCTTGTTTTCACTCTGGGATAGAGTGGAGTAAATCAGTGTGTGCCCCACCAAGGGCTGAGCATCTCCACAATCATTCCACACCCCAAGATGCAGGTCTAGAAGTGCCCTGTGCTGGTTTGGGCTGTGACTGTGACACCCAAATCCTTCCCCCAGAGTCCACCACCACAAAGAAAGAGAAGGAGACAGATGGGAAGAAGGAGAAGGATGCAGATGGAGACAAGGAGAAGAAGAAGGGGCTGGATGTTTCCAGCTGCTCCAGTGAAGGGGTGAAGCATGGCAAGAATACAGCTGAGAAGCACAGGGAGAAGCACAAGGAGAGGTGAGGGCTCCTACCTGCTGTCGGGGGGCACCAGGACCAATATGAGACCACCGTCTGCTTGGTCCTTAAGTGTTCATCCATCTCTGCCTACCTGTGGATGCTGGCAGCACCTCTGGAGACCAAACTGCCTCTGGGACAGCACCAGGGCAGTTTTTGGAGGAGGGAAAAGTGGCAAATTTTTATTTTCCCTTCTCTAAAACTAATTATTCCTTGGATGAGGTCAGTTTGGACAGTGCTCATCTGACCCCTGCTCTCTCTGTCCCTAGGAAGCCCAGCAAGTGTTATTCTCATGCCACCACCACCACCCAGGGCCATTCTGCCCATTCCAGCCCAGAGAGGTACCTGCCAAAGGATGCCCTGACCCTCACGCCAGGCACTGCCAGCCCAGGGGAGGCTTTGCTGGCAGCCTGGGGGTGTTTGGGCTCAGGGGTGGGGGATGCAGATGGACAGGATTCAGCTCACAGGTTGCCAGAGTGTACTGGGGTTGCTGAGAGCTTCTCTCCCTTCCTTTGGGTCTCCGTGGTGAAGAGAGTCCAGTGATGGCCAGAGCCCCACTGCATCCTCCAAGAAATCACCTCTGGATGGCAAAAAAGAGAGGTGGGTTCTGGGCTGGGTGAAGATCAGAGAGGCCAGACCCCAGCCCCTCACTGGGCTGTGGTTGGGGGTGTGGACCCACCACTTGTCCCAGTTGCTGCCCTCTAACATGGGGCTTGTCCTGCCAGGAGAGCCTCTGCTGACTCCAGGTCCTCAACCGTCTCCTCCTCTTCCTCCCCACAGAAGAGACTGTCAGGGGAGAGGTAAGGAGGGGGTGTCCTTGGGCAGCCTGGGGATGCTTTTAGGGTCCCCCTTGGGGATGCCCTGACCATGGAGAGGGTGAGAAGTGGCTGGGAACCCTGATCTAGCCACAGCACTGGGATATTCCCTGGGAGGAGCAAATCCTCACCTGGGGAGATTCCTGTTGCCTTCCAAGTGCTCTCATTGATGTGCTGGTGCCTGAGGTCCCACCACCAGTCCCTACCCCTGGTCCTGCCTGCCCCATCTCTGGTGTCATCCTCACTGTCCCATTCTGTGCCACTCCCAGGAGAGCTTCTGTGGGCACCAGCCTCTCTCCAGCTCCCACCAGCTCACAGAGAAACTCCAGTGACAGCAAGGAGGAAAGGTAGGAGAGAGAAGAAAAGGTAAGAGAGACCCACTCCACTACCAAGGGACCGCAGCAGGTCCCTGTGGCTGTGCCAGGACCCTACCACCTGCCCATCCCCCTCCATGTGCCCCTGCAGAGCCAACAGCAGCAAGGCCAAACCTGAGGTGCCGCGAACCCCCACCAGCCCCTCCTTCTCTCCCAGCCCCTGCTTCCTGGCCCCTTGCTATCTCACGGGGGACTCGGTGCGGGACAAGTGCGTTGAGATGCTGACGGCTGCACTCCGCATGGATGGTGAGCAGTTCTGAGCATGCTGGACCCCAAACTGGGCTGTTTCTCCTATGGGACAATCCTAATAGGAGCATTCAGCCCCAAAAAGAAAGAAAAGGAGATTGGTAGGGTCTCTGATAAGGGGGTTGGATGTGAGGATGCATCTTTGTAAGGTTCAAGATGGGTAAAAATAGATATTTTAGAGATGGAGTGTCTGGGGCAAGTACAGGGGGAGAGGTGAGATTTTTTTGGGGGAGGTACAGTGAGAGCTGGCTGGTTTCACACCTGAAAGTCACCCCTTAACCTCTCTACCCTTCAGACGACTACAAGGAGTTCAGTGTCAACTGTGAGAAGATGGCATCAGAGATTGAAGACCATATCCTTTGAGGGGCTAGGGATCCCCAGGCTCCATCTGCTGAGGGGGCGTACATGGGCTCAATAGGGCTGCTGGGGACAGGACAGAGGGTGACAGGCTCTGGCGTGCTCGTTGCCTGCAGAGGGAGCCCAGACGACAGTTAGAGGATGCTGAGGCTGAGGCTGAAACTGATGCTGAGCAAAGCATCTCCTGAGCACCCCGCTGTGCGGAGGTCTGTGTGTCCCCTCTGGTCAGGGACCTGCCTTCATCCCTGGGGAAATAAATCCAAACCCAGCCAAAGCTTTTGCCATGAGCCTGCTGTAGGTGCTCGTGTCTCCTGCCAGACCTAGTCTGTCACAATGTCCAGGCTGTGCCATGCTGTCAGGGATGCCCACCCCCAACTCAAGGCTTGGGGTTCTCCTGGCAGCCCCCTGAGACTAGGACCAACCCCAGGGTGGTTCCCCTCCTGGGTGCATTTTTTGGTGCATCCCAAACTCTGTGCCCAAAGCTGCTAGATCAACCTGTCCATTTCCATCTTCTTTGGGAGGAGGGAGTAGATCAAGTCCTCTGCACCACGAACTATTGTCCCAGCACAGGGCTTGGTGACAGTCTCTGAGTCCCACTGCCTCACCTGGATGTTAGACATTCCAAGGCAATGCAGTCATTTTCCTCCCCACATCTCAAGCTGTGCTTCATCCTCCTAAAGCCAAGGATGGGGACACTTCCCACAAGGAGGAAAGCCCCACTGAGATCAGCCACCTCCATGTGACCACTGGCCCTGGTGACAGCACCACCCAAGCTGGCATCCCCCCCACCTTGCCTCCTTGATTCCTTGACAGACCCCACATATCTTCCAGGAGCTAAAGAGCACAGACATGAAGTATCGCAACCGGGTGCGGAGCAGGATCAGCAACCTGAAGGACCCCAAGAACCCTGGTCTGCGGAGGAATGTGCTGTGTGGGGCCATCGAGCCTGGCCTCATTGCCCGCATGACTGCCGAGGTGGGCAGTGGGGTGCATGGGGCTGGTCCCCATGGATCTCATCCATGCTGCCTCCGTGGTGCCCAAGTGCTGGTTCTTGGCTTGGTGCTGTCCACAGTGGGGTTGTCCCAGCACCTCCTCATCCCACCCCAGTGCTGGATGAGGCACAGGGAGCATCAGGAGAAAGCTGGCAGCACTGCTGGGTCCCCTCAGAGCCCTGCAGACCCCCAGCCCATCACAGATCTGGCTGTGGGATGTCACACTGGCAGGAATCAGGCTGGAGTGTCCCCATTTGTCCTCAACCAGGGTCCACACACCAGGCTCCTTGGAAGCCCACTTTCCCCTGTGGGGAGACATATCCCTGCAGGCAGCAGTTTTAGTTTGAGGATGGGGTGATTTTTTCATCTGGATGGGTCTGAGCCCTCCAGCAAGCACAGAGAGCAGGATTAATCCTGGTTTGGGAGAGGATGGGGAAGGTGTTGGACTGTGGTACTTGGCTGTGAGCACAGCCATGGCCACACTGACCCATCCGGGCCAATGCTGGTGGCAGGAGATGGCCAGTGATGAGCTGAAGAAGCTGCGGAGCGCCATGACCCAGGAGGCCATCCGGGAGCACCAGATGGCCAAGACTGGCGGCACCGTCACTGACCTCTTCCAGTGCGGCAAGTGCAAGAAGAAGAACTGCACGTACAACCAGGTCAGGCCTGGTCCCCAGCAGACCCTGGTTTGGGGGACACCAGAAGGATCTCCACTGACCTGGTGCTGCTCCACCCCAGGTACAGACGCGCAGCGCTGACGAGCCCATGACAACATTCGTGCTGTGCAATGAGTGTGGGAACCGCTGGAAGGTCTGTAACCATCTCTGGAGAGGCTCTGGGCATCCCAACCCTTTCCTAGCCTTTGGGGCTGGCAGAGCCCCCTGAAGTGGTGCTTTGGGGGCTGGGAGAGGGCTTACCACGTGCCTTGGGCTCTGCTTCTCCTGCAGTTCTGCTGACGCTGCTGGCAATTGGGCTGGAGGGAACATGGTGCAAGACAAGATGCTGTGACACCACACTGGGCAGCTGGGTGGGGGGAGGAGGGGTCGGGGTGGCACTAGTCCCTAAACCCCAGCTCCTTGTTCCCTTGCACTGGACTCCCTCGAACATCCTGGGGAGCTGACCTCCGGCAATGTCAAGTTCACTCGAGAAGGTCCCTGTGAATTCAATGGTTCTTCCCTGCAAATACCTGCCCTTTGAGGTGTGCTGGGATCCCTCTGGGAACAGACTCATTCCTGGAAAGGGAGACTGGTGCAACCTGGGCAGCATGTCCTTCCCTGAGAGAAATCTGGACCTGGATGATTTGGGGGCAGGAGAGACATTGCCCCATGGACGTGGAGCTGTGCCTGGGAGCTGAGGGTGGCAGAGGGCCAGGTTTTAACCCAAACACCTTCTTTGTCACCTAAGTGCACACAGAGGGAGGACATGGAGGGGACAGGGTGGTTGCAGCGTGTCCAGATGCTGTTGGGATGCCACTGCGTCCCTCTGCTCTGTGACAAATAGACCATCCATCCTGGCTTGAAGGCACCGTGTCCCAGGAAAGAAGGAAGGATGGCAGGGAGAGGAGTAAGGAAAAACACCTCCAGCCAGAATAATAAAGGTGTGAGCTATCTCTGCAGCACAGACTGTTTCCTAAGGTGGGTCTGGGACCTCTGTCTCAAGTTTATAGCTCCCAGCTTGAGCTTCAAGGTCGTCCAAGATCCCTCACCAAATTCCAACTCCTCAAATCCACCAGCCCCAGCTTGGGATAAAACCATGGCTTGCTGTTCATCCATCACCTGACTGGTGATTAAAGACCTTTAGTTAAGGCTGGAGCAGCTCCCTGGCTTGGTCTGGATGCTGCAGGCTGCCCCATGGCAGGGCAGAACTTCCACCAACAGCAGGAAGGGTTTTCCAGGGAAAAGGCATCAGGGATCAGCTGGGAGACATCCTTTTGACTACAGGAGTTCTGGGATGAAGCCTTGTGGCACTGAGCCCATCCTTCATTACCACCAGCCTCTTCCAGTGGCAGTGAGGTGTGACGGGGACACAGGAAGGTCATGGTGACCATGGGTGACCACGGATGGGGATGACGGTGCTGCTCCCATGCTTGCATGAGCCAAAGGGTGAGAGCATTGAAGGATAGTGAAGCTGATAATTAACCCATCAATAATTTTTTAACCTTGGGCTGAGGTGTGAATTTTTTCACAGGTGGTGCCATTTGCAGCCAGACATGTTTGGGGGCCTCTGCCACCCTGAGCCCCCTGAGAGAGCTCTCTGGACTGCGGTGCTTGTTAGCACGCTGAAGTGATTAATGAGCCTCCAAGGCAATTATTTACGCTTGTGACAGTGCGTGTGGCTGCAATTAAGGAATATAGTGGATTGTAGGGGATGAATAAAACATCAGTGTGACCTCGAGCTGTGAGGGGAGGGCAGGAAGGGCAGGACTGGGGCTCTCGGCGTCCCCCGGGTGCCTCAGGGCACGTTTGCCTGGGACAAGGTTGAAACAGGGGGATTTGGACCTATATTTTTTTTGCAGTCCAGTCTAATAAAGGAGTTTAAGTGATACCAGCGGGAGCCGGACTCCAAGCATGTTATGATGGATCTCCTGGCATCCCTCTGTGTCCTTCTGTCCCCCTGTGGACTTGTCCCCAGAGAAAACGTCACCCTGTGCCCCCTCCCCAGGTTCCCTGGGAAATCCCAGAGGAGGAAAGGGAGGGGCAAACTGGAGAGTTGGGAGAGCAGGGGCTCCGCTGACATCCGTGCAAGGATGTCCCCCCTGCCGCATCCAGGGAGAGCTTTTCCCCTTACCTGGGCTAGAGGAGCTCGTGGTCCTGAGGAATGCTCCAGGTTCTCAGGGGGTGCAGTATGTGTCCCCCTGCAGCACAGTGGGTGCCACTGGGGCAGGGGTCTGTGAGGGTCTCTATGGTATGCAGCTGTTTACAGGCTGCCTTCCCCAGGCTGAGACTCTAACCTGCTCTACAGGAAGGGCACAAACACGTGGGTGTGTGTATTTCAGAAATACAATTCCCAAACTTTCAGTCCCAAACTGGGGACTGAACCTCCCAGGATATCCTGCCCTACCCTCCCCACCCCTCAGCTCCAGAGGTCCCTGGAGCTTTCCCCTCTCTCCTCCCCAAGTGATGGTCTCCTCCTCCCCTCCACATCCCCCAGCCTGGCAAGGAAGAGGAGCAGGGAAGCTCCCTGGCAGCTGCCCATCCTGCCAGCACTCAGCTCTCTCTTGAACTTTGGGGAAGTGGGCACTTCAGTTCTCATTTCTCATCAGTGCTGGAGAGGTGGAACCGTGGCTACACCAGCAAATGCTAATACTGGTCCCCCCTGCCTTCTGCAGGCAGGAGGTTCAGACAAGAGCCCTCAGGGCCTCTGTCGCAGCTCCAGCCCCACATGGGGCTGGTCATGACCATGCAATGATGGTGAGGCCCTCACGGTCCCTGCCAGGGGTTGATTTACCCACACCTGGAGCTTCAGGTTTGGATGCTCCAAAGCTTCAGCAGAGGCTGGTGCCTCTTCCTGCCTCTCTCTGCCTGTCTCTGCATGAATCACAGAATCATTTCAGTTGGAAAAGACCTCCAAGATCATCGAGTCCAATTGCTCTCCCAGCACTGCCAAGCCCACCACTAACCACATGTCCCCAGTGCCATATTGACACACCTTATAAATCCCTCCAGGTGACTCCAATGAGATGCTCAGTCTTCTATCTGATGGAGTTTTTATATTCACCTCCAACCTGCAACACTTTAAACAAGCCCACAGTGTCCACACCCAGCCAGGCTTCCCTCTGAGGGGACAGCCACTACCAGTGCCACCTGATCACATCCCTTCCCCGAGGACTGCCCTCAGCCACCTCAGGGGCGCCGTGTTCCACAGACTCTGGCACATGACCAGTTTTACTTTGCAATCCTGGCTTGCTCAGGGGTCACCCCCCCCTGCCCCATACTTCAGCCCCCCCCCAGCTTGCCCACAGCACAGGGCTTTGCCGCTGCCCTTCTCCCCCGCATTTTTCCAGCCTTGAGAAAAAAAATCAGCACTTTGCTGTTCTGTGGTTTCCTTGGCAACCCCATTTCCCCATCCTCTCACTTTATGCATCTATAACTCCCCCGGCCCCGGTCACTGACCCCCAAAGCACAGTGGCAGGTGCCTGTGCGCAGGGATGGAGCAGGAGGTGGTGTGTCCTGTCCACCACCAGGATGGCTGATCCTGGAGGGACCCTCAGCCGGGGCTTCCCAAGCACTCGGGCTTCTTGGAAAGAAATGGAGTACCTGGTGGTGGTTTGTGTCTCTGAACAAAACTGAATTAAAGCAGTTTTGGAGCTGGTCTTTACCTATCTGTGTGAGTCCTAGTGCTCCTGCTGTGCACAGGTTGCCCAGAGAAGTTGTGGCTGCCCCACCTCTGGAAGTGTCCAAGGCCAGGTTGGAAGGGGCTTGGAGCAACCTCATCTAGTGGAAGGTGCCCCTGCACATGGCAGGGGGGGGGATGAGATGAGCTTTAAGGTCCCTTCCAACCCAAACCATTCCATGATTCCATGACTGGCAAACTCTGCGACAAACTGAGCAGATTACCCTGCCCATTCCCATGCCTACTTCCAATCAACAGGTAATGATCCCTTAGGCACAGGCGCGCGCTGCCTCCCCAGACCTCAAACCCACATGGAATATTTATCTGGTGACAGCCACAGGCTCTCGGCACAACTCACTTTGCCGTCATCAGTAGACAAGATTCAGATCTCCTGGGAAAACCACCCATCGCTCCCATCTCCGCATCGTGGCTGCTCCCATGGGTGATGACACTGGGCTGATGCTCAGCATGGTGGGCATGGGGCAAGGGGACAGCCCTGCGCAGGAATTGGGCTAACTTCCTTTGAAAAGCAGGAAAACACAGCACTGGGGTGGTTTAGGGAGGGCAGGAATGATGCAGAGGGTGCTGTGTGGGTTGGGGGGAGTCCAGCAAACTCCCTGTGCCTTGGTGACCTGGGAAAGGTGCCCAATGTGCCCCCAATACTTGGACTCCAACAGCTCTTCCCCAAATCCCAGAAGGCTGGTCAGTACCCCAAAAGCCGAGCAGACCCTGCACCAACCTGGAACTTGGTGCTAGATGAAAGCAAGAGCTATAGAGACCCTACATTTTTCAGGGAAACCTCAGCTGTTGCACTTACTTTGAGCTGTGGCTCAGCCAAAGCCTTCCAAACTCTGGGCTTTTTATTCAGCTTTTTGTTTTAATAAACCCCTGAGCACTGGTTTTCCTAAGCACAAGGTGCTGCCTCTGCTACAGGGGCGGGGGAAGATGGGGGATGCAGGGCTCTGGGTCTGTATTCCATAGGGGCGGTTGTCAAAGGATGCAGCTGTATGGTGGTCCCTAAACACATGGAGGAACCAGGCAGGGGTATCTGGCAGGACACTCCAGGCATTGAATGACTCACAAATGGCACTGAAATAGGAGGAAAAAATTCCTCCCTTCCTCCCAGTTCTGGTTCCAGTCCCAGGTTGGGATACAAATGGAATTTCCTTTCTCTTTCATTGTTCTGTCTTCATGTAAGTGATTCAACTGCTTTGGAGCAGCTATGAAAAAATTAGTGATTGCCCAGGACAGCCACATGATCCAGCCTGGATATTCAGCTAAGCCAAAATACTTGGAGCAAAGCCATGGATTTGAGCTGACTGGGTATTTGCTTTGGGGTGTTTTCCCTGAAAAAAAAAAGAGGGGGAAAATCAGTTTTCATCTGCAGTGTTTGCAGTCCATTGGAAGGAAATGATTTGTCGAGGTGTATGGCTGTGATTCTGCACACCAGGCTTTGTGATGATTAAAAGCATCAAAAGAGCCCAACCTAGACCCAGACCTTTATTTCTAAAGTGAAATGTGTTGCATGGAAAATTACAGAATATACTTTTTCTAAAGAAAAACCCCGTGCCCTTTTTTTTCCTGGCCAGAGAGGCTTGCTGAGTCTTCAGAGCACTTTGATCTCAGCCTTCCTAAAATCACAGTGCTTGGCACTGACCTTTTTTTTCCCCTCCTTTGGCTGAATAGGCAGAGAACTGAGCAAAGATCCCCCATTAAAAGCAAAAATCTCTCCACAAAATACAATTTTTCCTCACTTACAGCTGGAATCATGCACACTCTTCCCTTTTGCAGCCAGGAAGGAGGAGATGCCAGGGAAAAAACCCCAATGAATGCTATAAAACCACCCAACTTCCTCAAACCACACAAATTCCCATCTCTGCACTTCCCACATCAGTAGATCGACCTAAATATTGCAGAGAGAAAAAAAACGCATAGGCTTTTTTGCCTGACACTTTTTTCCTCCCTGCCTGGAGCTCTCGGGTGCTCAGCAATTAGGAGCTGCAGATTAATCTTGAGTGATATAATGAAGAGCCAGGTGGCTGGAGGACAGAGCTGGTGA
>VZTG01009889.1:61910-72720 GCA_013397845.1 Melanocharis versteri
GGGGGGGCGGGGGGGTTGCTCCACAGATTAACATGGTTTAGGACAGGTTTAGTGCAGGTAGAGCACCCAAGGTGATGGGAAAGAGGAAGGGCCTGGGGGGCTCAATGGGATATTCAGGCTCATCACCACTCTGTGGTCCTCTGCATCTAAATGCATGGACCAGGCAGGGCTTGTGTTGCAGAGGAAGAATGATCCTTGCACATTTTTTAACCATGACTTGCTTGTCATGTCCCCAAAGTATCTCTCTACCTGCTTTACACCATCCCAGAGTTTCCCAGCCCCTGGTTAATTATTTATTGAGGAGAAATGCCCCAGGAGGGCAGATCGGACAGGTCCCAAGCTCTTCCTCCAGCCACATCTGTGCCCCCTTTCACAGTCATAGAATCGCAGAGTTCTTAGAGTGTGAGGGGACCTTAAAGCCCATCCAGTCCCACCCCCTGCCTTGGAAAGGACACCTCCCACTAGACCAGGTTGCTCCAAGCCCCGTCCAACCTTTCCTCAGACGCTTCCATGGATCCAGGGGCAGCCGCAGCTTCTCCAGGCAACCTGTGCCAGGGCCTCCCCACCCTCACAGGGAAGAATTCCTTCCCAATATCCCATCTAACCCTGCCCTGTGGCAGTTTAAAGCCATTCCCCCTTATCCTGTCACTCCAGACCCTTGTAAATAGTGTCTCTCCGTCTTTCTTGACAGCTCCTTCAGGTACTGGAAGGCCACAATTAGGTGACCTCAAAGCCTCTTTTCCAGGCTGAACAGTCCCAACTGTCTCAGCTCTTTGCCTTTTCTCCAAGGTCCCCGGAAGCCTGAAAGTCGAGAGCAGCTGGCACCAAGGGCCACATTCTTCCAACAAACCGCCTTGTCTTTCCAAAATGAGAATATAAATAGCTCGTCCTGTAACGACGCCGTTACCCAGAAGCCATGCCACCAGCACCGGCCACTTGCAGCAAACCCATTACCCACAGCAGCCAATTTATTCCCAACTCTGGCAGGGTCAGCAACCACCAGGGAAGCAAATGCTAATTAATAGCACTGTGCAAAGCAGCCTGTCCAGGCATGGCATGTAATTAGTGAGCCAACTGCACCCGCCACAGTGCTGGTGCTGTGGGGAAAGGGGCGAAAGAGCAGCCACAGAGGAGGGACCCCTGCGGCTCCCAGCTATAACTCAGAATGAGGGCACTAATTGCACTGGGGATGCGTGTGTCATGCTGCCATCAGCAAGGCTGTGACACTCCACATGTGTCCTTGCATCTCTCTGATCCCTACACCACCCTCCCTGATCCAGCCCCCATCCCTGCTGTCCCCTCAACGTGCTCCCTCTGCCCAGCCGTTTTGCAGGTAAACGTGACATTTCCTCGGGGCAGGAGAGGTGCTTGGAATATAAGAACTCCTGGTGGTGAGAGATGCAGAGCCCAGGGAGGAATTGTGCTAATGCCCTTACATCTCTGCCGTGGTGAGTCATCCAGGCCCTCTGAGGATCCCGGCTGTGCTTGGATACGGAGAAGGTAGAAGCAGAAGGCAAGACGAAAAATTGCTTCACTCAGAAGATATCTTGGTTACAGCAAGGAATAAAAATTGTCCCCTTGGCACCCACACCCAGCTCTGGTCCCACAGCCACGAGGAGGAGGGGGTGTTGTGCTGTTGGGTGGGCAAGAAGGGCCTCATTTGTGGGAGAAACGGGAACACTTAGCCTAGAACATTCAAGTTGTTAATAGAGTGCAATTATTATTGCAAAGGAGGAGGATGGGTCCTTCCATCAGGCTGATGGGAAAAATCCATTCTGGGATTGGGAATTAGGTTGGAGCATCACCTTGAAGGTGATTACAGGCAAACACTGACTCCCTTCATCCCTGGCAACATTGCTGCTCCAGTGCCCCCAGTCACTCTGCCACATCTGTACAGATGTGTGTGTGTTGCTCCTTGATGGGGACAGGGGAACAGCTCCTGCGAACTGTGGTCACCCCTGGCCATGTTTTGCTCCCTACTGTGCCATGGGAGGGCAAGCCAAGAAGGGCGTGTTAAAAACCCAAATAAAAAAAAAATCCTTTAAATCAACAACATTTTATCTAAGCCAACACCTCCCCGAGCCAGGGTTGCTCTCCACATGGCTCTGCCTCCACCAAACCTGGCAGTGGGAAGGGATTTACACATAAAACATCCTCTCCCTCAAACTGCTGAAGCTGAAACCTTGGGAGAGAGGAAAAAATCTGTTTCCAGCTGTTTTCCTCTCCATGTATATAAGTATCTATTGGCAGAGCATTTCCTTCTGCCTAAGGCTTTCATTGGACATCAGTTATTTAATATTGCTCTTTTAAATCCTTGTGTTTGGCTCTCAGCTGCTTCACGCTTCTCGGAGCAGAAATGTCGGCACTTTGTGTTTAGAAAATATATATCTATATTTAGATAGGCAGACAGATAGCTGTGGAAGAAGAGCTGTTCCAATCATTAAATCACTGCTTTCAATTTTTCCTTATTACTAGTCTTCAGTTAACCACAGGCTGGGCTGGCCAAGTGCTCCCCGGGGACAGCCCAGCTGAGCCCAGCAGGTTTGCAGCTCTAAAAGGGGTCTTGAGAAAAAAAATGTCCCCAATTTGATAGTCAGAGAGGAAATCTTCCCTGAAAATGTCTTCCCAAGGCAGAAGCATTCAGGAAGGGGACAATGATGTGGCTGGAGTCTGAGCCTGGGTTCCTGCTAGGCTGGGATATTTTCGGAGAGGAAGAGTGGGAGCAGGTGGGAGGAAGGGCCAGCACATTTGCAAGATGCAGGGGGTGAAAAGGAGGTTTTTGTGCCTTTCAGATGAAGAAAGAAAAGAGGGAGAGAAATCACCTTTTCTGATC
Source organism: Melanocharis versteri (assembly GCA_013397845.1). Lineage (NCBI taxonomy): Eukaryota > Metazoa > Chordata > Aves > Passeriformes > Melanocharitidae > Melanocharis > Melanocharis versteri. The sequence continues at coordinate 64,744 of VZTG01009889.1, forward strand.
AGCTGTCTGAGGTTCTGCAGGCTGGAGAGGCTGGAGGAGGGGGAGCTGCCTTTGAAGCTGGGAGAGGCTGAGCACAGCAGCCTTTGCTGTCACTGCTCTTCTTCCTCTGGCTCTTTCCTGTTCCTTCATCCTGGATTGGGAGCCCACCCTCAGCATGGCCAAAACACCCAACATTAGGATGTCAGTGGTGCTCTCATGGCAGGATACAAACAGAGCCAGAGATTTCTTCTGAGACCCAGCACTGTTGGATTTCAACTCCTTTCTCTGATGCCTCCTGCTTTTCCCTGCGTAACACCATGACCACAGAAGAGCCGTGCCACCCCACCTTCTCTCCAGAGGCTCCCAGTGCTGGCTGATGGACTGGGAATGCTGGCAGAGGCTCTGCCCCATGGCTTGGCATTGCCCCTGGCAGCAGGGAGGGAAGCAGGTGGCTGTCTTGGAAAAATCCAGCATTGGGCAGCCACCATGTGTGTCCCTGTGGATGGAGGGCGTGCTGCCCTCCCTGGGTGCTCTCCCAAGGCCACTAGGACCAGCCAGGGCAGATGGGAGCAGGCACCTGATGGTATCATGCTGGGAACTGAAACAAAGCAAGATCCCCAGCGCTGACGAAGGGCTGGAGGAGGAATCCCTGAAGGCAGCTGCATCAGGGGGGACATCACCAGGAATGTTCATCGCCAACCAACAAGTGATGCTGTTGGCTTTTCTGCTGGAGATCCATCTTGGACAAGTCAGGGATGAGCCAGGTAGAAAGCAGGCAGCTGGTGACCAAAGAGCTTTGCTCGGTCTCTGGCCACAGCTGCATCCAGCCTGTCTCTGGCTGATCCCAGTTCCTGAGCCCTTCAGAGCTTGATTGAAGTGTTAAGGGAAAATCCTGAGGTTTGCTGAGCTTTTTTGGGATGAGTCCCGCCCCAGCGTTGAGCCGTCCATGACCCCTCCTGACATCCAGGACCGAAACCATGCAGGTGAGGGATGCTGCAGCCAGATTCCCTGAACAACTCCTGCCTTCAGGACCTGCTGAGCATCTTCAAAACCTCCCAGGATCCAGTCATAAACCTGAGCATCACTTCAGGACCTGCTGCCTGTGAGCCCACACTGTGAGGGGACACACTCATTGCCCTGTGCTGCCCCACAACCAGGCAGCCGCCCCACCCAAACCAGGCACAGGATAAGGAGAGATCCGAGATAACCAGGAAAAGAGCCTTAATCACATGTTTGAAACACCCTGTAACCACCATTGCTCCCATGCCATTGCTTCCCTGACCTCCACATCCTGGCAGGGAATGACTGGCACAAAACCAAAGAGCTGGTGGGAGCTGATGCTCTTTCTGCAGCTCCTGATGCCTCTAGGTCCAAATCACCCAAATCTCAATCCTTCAGCCTCAAACCAAACCTGATCCAAACCTTCCTGTGCTTTTCCACCAGGTTTCCACTGAAAGGACGTTTCCTGTCCTCTCCCAATGCCAAACCAAATCATCCCATGGACTTTTGCAGGAGCATGAAAAATTGGAGAGAAGACCCGGGGTCTGAGTCCAGAGCAAGAGGCACTGAAGCTGCGCTCTGTGATTTGGCACAGTTAGAGAGCAGCAGGATTGCAGCTGACCTGGATTCCCAACATCAAAGACAACACCCGCTTCCTCCCCAGCATCTCCAGAGCCCTCCAAGGAGGTGAATCAATGAGCTGAACAGCTACGTGTCCATCCCATCCTGGCACTGCAACCCAGGGTTGCAGGTGGTGGCAGGACCATTTCCCCTACATTGTGGCTCAGAGCTAAAAAGCTGCAGAAAACGTAACATTTATATGCTGAGAAAGAAACCTGCCTCCTCCATGATCAAGGTGGTCAAAGGTGGCCCGGGGGGTTTAAGCCACATCTGGTGTGGGTCTAATCCCCATCCTATTGGTACAGTAACAGACACTGGCAAATCTCCTGTTAGACTCACAGGAGACAGACAAACAGACCTTATCCCTTGGAAAACCCAGCCCTAACACTCCTCCCTGTCCCTTGGTAGTGCTACATATGTGTCTGCCCATGTGCACAGGGTCCTTGGCCCTCCAGCACGTCATGACCAGCCCCAGGCACCAGGACACAGAGTCCCCATGTCTCAGTCTCAAAGGACCTGCTCCCTGTCCAGGAAAACCCAGCCCCTCAGGGAGCCCAGGGGTCACATTGACAGCAATTCCTTCCACCAGCAGCAAAAAGCTTTATTTTTCAAGCCCGTCTCCATGTGGGAGCAGCATCCCGCCCTGGACTCCCCCCTCCCCATGATGGTTCATTTATGAGATGACTCACAGGTTGTTAATTCTCCCGACGCACATCGGATGGAAGCAGCGCTGCCACCTCCGAGCGCCAGCTGAGGGGGGCACAGCTCAGGCTCCTAGCTCCCCGAAATGCAGGGACATGCTGCCAGTTCCCAATCAATGCTCCATTGTCAGACAAAGGCAGCACAGAGGGGGGCACTGGGGTGGTGAAAATCCCTAAATAAGCAACAATCAGAGAAAAAGGCTCCTCTGGGGATTGAGTTCCCCAGGGATGAGGTGTGATGCCCATCCTTCCTTCGCTGCCAGCACAGCTTGGTGCCCACGAGCCATTCACTATCTCTGTCCCCATCCCTGTCACTGCCTTGGTGAAGAAAAAGGGTTCATTAACCCCTCCGATGAAATAATCATCACTTTGGAGGCATTTTTCATGGAAAAGGATGAACCAGCAGATGCACTCTGTATTTGTAAGGAGCCCTACTGCCCACAGCCTTGGTTGGGAGCAGCGCGCTTGGGGCAGGCTGGCACTGTCACCAGCTCGAGCCTGACGGGGGGACAGCCCCTCTCATGTCCCGAGAAGATCTCGGGGATACTGGTGGCATCACCCTCGAGACCTCTGGGAGAGGGATTATTGCCTGCAAGCTGGTGAGCAGAGATTTTCCATTCAGCCTCTGGACTCAGCTCTGACTCTGGCCATCTCAGTGTGCAAACACCGGCCCTCAGAGACAGCCTCTCTACACACCGTGCTGAGGAAATAATGCTGCAAACCCCCGCCTCACATGCAGCCATGCAGAATGGTGAGGCAGAGAAGAATCTCATCTAATTTTAACTCCCCTGACGGATGGGCTTTGTTCTTTGCAGCAGCTGCCCCGCAAGGTATGAAAACACTCAGATATGTTGATGTGGGAAAACAAAACACACAAATCAGCCCATTTTCCTCTTCAAGGCCGATTTATCTGGAGCTGTCAGTGGAGGGGAGGGGAAGTGATGAGCCCTGGGGAGATGGGGGAGCAGCCTGGACTCGCAGCTCGGTGGTTACCAGTGCAGTTGGTCTGATGCTCATCAAGCATCTGGTCCATTCTCTCCCAAGCCCCAAAACATCTCAGATCTACAGAAAAAAAAGTGACATTTTCTGCTGCAATTCCCCAAGGTGTGATTCTGCCCATCCTTATAAATGAGGGGAGCTAGATGCCAATGGAGCCCCCCAAAGTGGTTCACCATGAGCTGAGCTCCATCCTGGTGCCCCCATCATGCTGACTACTTGGTTTTCTGAGTTGGGATGGGTGGGATTGGGGAATGGTGGCAGCAGCTCAGGGAGAGGAGGGGAGGCTGATAAATCCCTCTGCAAGGGTTGACGCATCACTTCTATAAGGGGAAGGAAGGAGGAAGGATGGAAGAATGGAAGGATGGAAGGACGGACGGACGGATGGATGGTGCAAACACAACCCTGCTCTTTTCACATGTCGTTTTGTGGGAGGTACAGCCCTTACCTAGATTTCCAGCTTTGTGGTAGCCTACATCCCATCTCCAGTTTCCCATCTTTGACCTGGAAAATCCCATCAGCTCAGCCTGATGAGGCTCCTCCTGTTTGCACTGGCTCTGCTCTGCCCAGGTGTGCCTTGTTAGCCCAACTCTCTCCTGCACCATGATCCCTCTCCCAGCTCCTCTTACAAATCCTCCTCTTTTTAGGCTTGACCTGCAGACCCCATGATGGGTTTGCACCCCCAAGGGCAGGTGGTTTCACCGTCTGGAAAGGAAGAGGAGAGGAAGGCAGCTGGTGGGCTTGACAGTAGCCATTGCCACCACATTCCTTCCTTCCTCCCAGGAAGGGTTGCATTCACCCCCAAGAGCAAAGCCATGCTAATAATTCCCTCTCTTGGCAGCGTGCAGGTGAAACATTCCAAAAGCTTTCCAAGCAGCATCTGATTTTGACTTCTAGGGTAGTAGATTTGGTGAGGGTTTTATTCATTTGCTGTCCCAACAATTTTGGCTCCTCTTGAGCATCCAGGGATGTGATGTTCCATCAACAGAGCCCTATAAAATGGTTTTGTGAATGTGAGTGGAAAAGCAGGAAATGGGATGGTGAAAATGGTGCCCACACACATGGTGTGTGCCTGTCTGTAGGTACCATCCAGCACCACTTCATGTGGGATTTAGGAAGGGTCATGGGCAACGTTGGGACCAGGATGCAGCACCTATGGTGGCATTTCAGCCAATCCATGTCCCCCCAGGATCAATTGTAGATGCTGAGCTGCAGGTCTGTGAAATATTTGCTCTAAAAACAAAACTCTGCACAAATAAAATCCTGCTTGTGTAGCAATGGGAGGCAAGAGAGTGGCACAGGGACTGCAAGGGAAGCAAGAGAGCCCATGGTGTGACATTGAGGGCTGCTCCTCTTGCCAAAAACCACCCTTACCCCAACTGAAAGCCAATTAACCTGGTTTTCCCAGCACTGCTTCTTCAGATTTGGGGCAAAAATCCACTAAAAATGGAACACTTCCATCCCTGGAAGTGTCCAAGGCCAGGCTGGATGGAGCTTGGAGCAACCTGGTCTAGTGGAAGGTGTCCCTGCCAGTGGTAAGGAGTGAAATTAGGTGGCCTTTAAGGTCACTTCCCACCCAAATCATTCCATGATTCTATGAAGATAGGCACTATGGAGGGGGAATAAAAAATGGAGTTTCCCCTCTCTGGATCACAGCTCTGAAATGTACAGGCAGGACTCAAGCTGGCTGCCAAACAGGAAATTATATCAAAATATCTAAATATTTTTATACATTTATATTTTAGATATTTTTATATTTCTATCATAGTTCTATACCTGGCAGAACTGCCCTGGCCCCCACCTCAGCACAGGACACAGCCATCCCAGTGTCACCAGAGCTCCAGTGCAAGGCTCTCCCTAACAGTATCATGGCAAGGTGAGAGGCACTTAGAGAGTCTCAGTGTCCTTCTGAATTCCCCAGAATCTTCATGGAGAACTCATCTCCCTTGTTTCCTCCTCCATTAACCTCCAGAGATTGCCATGGATTTTGACTGGAGTCGGACCAGAGCAGATCCACAGCTCCTGCACATTATTTTTATGTCAATTTTAATTAAAACCAATAAATTCCAGAGAAGAGGGTCTTCTCACCATGAAATACACTTTGTCAAGTTTGCAGTCTCTGAGTAAATCAAAACACTCCCATTAGTGGCTCCAGCTGTAAATCCCCTTGGATGGACCTCGGCTAACCAGGCAAAGGAGCGACATGAATTGCACTCCTCAACAGCCTCAGCATTGCTCTCACCACCTCAATTTTATATATTATTTATTTTTCAGGGTGTGGGGGAGAAAATAAGAGTTAAAGCATTGCCACACAGAACTTCCTAAGAGGAGCAATCCCCGCAGGAGAGCAGGACTATATCCAAGATGACAGAATCACAGAACGGTTTAGGCTGGAAGGGACCTTAAAGCTCATCCTGTTCCGCCCCCTGCCATGGGCAGGGTCACCTTCGAGTAGACCAGGTTGCTCCAAGCCCCGTCCAACCTGGCCTCAGACACTTCCAGAGATGGGGCAGCCACAGCTTCTCTGGGCACCCTGTGCCAGGGCATCACCACTCCCTCAAGGAAGATAAAGTGGCGTCAATCAAACTCGGGATGCTGGCAGTCAGAACCTGCCAGACCCACCAGGCTCCATGCACTGCATGAGGGTGATGCTCTCTCCTTCAACATGCCTCCTCTGCCTCAGTTTCCCCAATTTTGGGAACTCCATCCATGGCAGCAGCCAGGCTTGGCAGCTGGAGCAGCAATAAATGAGAGCAGGCAGATGAACACCAAAGCCTTTTAAAGATTTTCCATTTGTTTTATGTGTCCACTGGGTTTATTTTTAACATTCCAGCTGAAAAAAATTTATAAAGAAATGCTGGAGCTGAGCTGAGAGGACATGTTTGCTGGAACCTGCCAGGATGATTAGTCCTTTGCAGATAACCCGTTGGAAAAGGGTCAGTGTGGGGGCTCTGGCCATGCCAGGAGCCACGCAAAGGGATGAGTTCTCTTCCAGAGAGCTCCTCAGCTATGCTAAAAGCTATTTTACACTCCCCAACCTGATGTTTTCTTCCCACTGGGAGAGATCAGCAGCCAGCCGGCATTGGAGCTGGGCACAGCAGATACTCAACACCTCACTCTGGATCTGGGAGGCTGTTTTCACCCAGGAAGGTGTTTAAATCCCGTATTCTGGACCACACACAGGTGCAGAACATCCCCGTCTGTCCTGCCTGGGCTTGTAAAACCATTGCAGGAATGGGAACACCCTCCAGGTAAGGAGGCTGATGCATCCAAAGCTCAGGACCCAAGATACACATATTAAATCCATCCCTGTGCTCCCAATTCCTGCCTTTACCCATCCCACCAGCCCTGTGGGACAAAGCCAGGACCACAGCCACCTCACACCATGAGGACAGAAACCCACAGCACATTGTTCCTGCCTCCCTGCTCTGCAGCCCTGGAGCTCGTTACCATCTGAACCATGGGATGAATGAAAAGCCATTAATTCCCTCCTGGGCGTTTTTATGAGGCTCTTGATGAAATGTCTGGATGCTTCAGCACTGCAGGAGTTTGATGCTGGCAGAGCTCTGCGCAGACTGAAAACCCCATCTCCAGGGTTGAACAAGCTGCTGGCCTCTCCTCCATGTCCTGTGTCCCCTGCTCAGTCCCGCTGGAGCCAAATGTACCCAAAATTGCAGGAAATCATCCTCTCTGACTGAGTCTGCTCTGTCCCAGGCCACAGGCCAGTGAATTAATCCATCCCCAAAGCAAATAGGAGATGGGGACACCCCAAATGCATGTACCCACAGCCTCCACATCCAGTGGGGCTCCAGGAAAAAGAAGGCTCCTGCCTCTCAGCTTTGCAGACCCTGAAAGGGGGGAGCCTTGCCAGAGGAAGGCGGTCCTGCCTCAAGGCTGGCAAGGGTTCTTGGAAAGCGGAGGGTGACCTTCAACATCCCACAAAGCCCAGCTCTGTTAAGCAGGTGCTGCTGCTGGGTCTGTGTTTGCACCTTCACTCTGCAGCATCTCCCTAAATCCCTCAGCCTGCAGCAGCATCCCTCCTAAGCCCCCAGGAACCCTCTTTAGCCCCCCCAGCATCCCTAGTTATTTCCTTCCAAGAATTCCTCCTAAATTCCCCCAACATTGCTCCCCAAATCCCTCCTCAGCATTCCCACACCTTTCTCCCCCCAGCACCCCTCCAATTCTTTCCCTCACCCCACAATATCCCTCTTGAATCCCCTTGCAACACTCTCCTGGACCTTCTCAGAACCTCCAAACTCATCCAGCACTCCCTAACCCCAAAACACATGGTGGGGAGAGTGAAGGAGAGGAAGAAAAAGCAGAGGGCAAGGGGGAGCTGGAGATACCCCTGCTTTGCTCTGTGGACAAGGGGGCTGTTTGTCCCCCTGCTTTCTTATAGACGCAGAAAACCCCAAACAGTTATAGCGCCGGGATCCATCGCACTCCCTCTCCATTCCGGGGACCCCCGGATGCTCGGGGCCGCCCCCGAAGCCCTTGCCGGCTCCGGGGATGGGCGACAGGCAGGGATGGGGGGGAGGCAGGGACCGGGAGGAGTTTGGGGGAGAGACAGGGATTGGGAAGGCAAGCAGGGAGGGGAGGTAGAGGAAGGCATGGGGGGGAGGGGGTGCAGGTAAGGAACTGGGTGGTGCGAAAGGAGGCAGGGACTGGGGAGAGAGGGGGT
>VZTG01009889.1:72760-88507 GCA_013397845.1 Melanocharis versteri
GGCGGCACCGGCCGGGAGCGGGGCTCGAACCCGAGGCGCTCGGATGCGCCCGGCCGTTCCAGCAGGGCCACGGCCGCCCGCAGGCCATGGAGCTGCCCATGGATGTCACCATGGATGTGCCCGTGGAACTGCCCTCGGTGCTGCCCACGGCCACTGCCACTCCCTGGGGCAACGGCACCGCCTGGGCCCCCCTGCCCGGACACGGGGTCAACGACACGGACCCGCAGCGAGCCAAGAACGCTACATCCATCCTCATCGCCATCGTCATCACTGCGCTCTACTCCGTGGTATGCGTCGTGGGGCTGCTGGGCAACGTCCTGGTCATGTACGGCATCGTCAGGTGAGAGCTGGGCACCCCGGCCCCTGCCCACGAGGGGTAGGGTGTGTGCAGGGAGGTAGGGGGCACTTTGGGTGAGTGGGTACCAAGTGTGAGAGCACCGATAGAGCCAGGGTGTGTCAGGGGTCAGTGTGCAGCACATTGAAGGTGTGAGGTGGTAACACTGAGTGTGCACCAGGAGGGAGTTTGCACTAAGAGAAAGTGCACAAGGTTGAGTGTGTGCTGCGTGTCAACCAGCAGCAAAAGTAAGTGTGCACCAAGTGACTGTGGAACGGTTGTGAGTGTGCACCAGGTACGAGTCTGCACTGGGTGTGAGTTTGCCCCAGGTATGAGCGTGCACCGAGTGTGAGCCAGCAGCAGGAGGAGGGTTGGGTATGCACCGGCTGCTTGTGCGCAGGCAGCATCGAGACGGGTGTTCCTGATGGGTGTGATGTGAGTGTGAGCAGTGCGTGCGCAAGCTGTGCAAGTGTGGGGGGGTGCAGGTGCTGTGCGAGGGGTGAAAACAGAGGCCATGTGTGCCTGGAGCAGCTCGGGGAGTGCAAGGGAGCTGTGTTTTGCGGGGGGGGGGGGGGGGGGAATGGGGGAGACAGCACGACCCCAAGCGGGTGCCCCTTGTCCTTTGTGAGGAAGAAAAGCCGCAGGGCTGATCACACTGCGGGCTGGGAGCTGCCCTATTTGCAGGGTGGGTCCAGACCCCCCTCCCGATCCAGGTGCTGCCACCCCACTCTATCAGTGGGAATTACCCACCCAGCCCATCCCCAGTTCCTTCTTGTGCCGGCACCTCCTGCAGCTGCCTGACTTCTTTCTTTCTCTAACAAAGAGCAGAAACCGCATGGCCCAGCCCCACCTCCTACAACAGCTGAGCTGTCCTCTGGTCCCCTCAGCTTGGGGTACCATCTCCAGCAGCAGAGAGACCCACTTTGGCTCCATTCAAGACCTCGGCACCTGTGGCGAGGCTTTCCCTGGGCAAAGATGGGGTCTTTGGGGGTCTCTGCACCCCAGGACAAGCAACATGACCCAAATGCCCCCCAATTTAAAGACGAGGCATGGCAAGATGCTGCTGTGTCCTGCCAGGCACTTGCACTAAGGTAAAAAATCTCATCAGTCCCTTTGTCTGAGACACTGCTTGGTCCTACCTGGATAAGACGGGTTGACGTGGAAAATGGGACCACAAAGCCAAGTCTTGCAGAGCACAAGACCAGTGCCAGCAGTGAGGGCTGACAGAGCCCCTCCCCAGCCCTGCCAGCAGCAAAGGATGGGGCTGTGCTCACAGTCACACTCTGTGAGGGCACAGACCCCAACACCTCCAGCCTGGCGGGAGGGAGAAGAGTCGTCTCACTGGGTGCCTGGGCTTCTGCACTGGAGGGGGCTTGGTCCTGGTGGTCCTGAATTTGTGGGGTAATCCCAGTTCCCATTGCCTCAGGTGGTGCTGTAACCGCAGCTTGGCCAAAACCCTACAACCAAACCAGAGCTGGTGGCTGGATTTAAACAAACCCCCCAAATCCACATTTTTAACTACTTCCACCCTCCTTTCCACATCCCTTTCAGTCCCTAGCTATTGTTACAGGAGGTCAGCACAGCCTGGCACTGCCTGTGCACAAGTAAATTTGGTGACTCACCAGAGGGAAGGAAACCATCCTGAAACGTGTCCATGAGCCACTCTGGAGTGCCCATCACCCTGGTATCAGGCTCTGCTGCCCCTGCTCCCCACTCTCTGCAGGGCTCTGCTGCGTGTTTTTAACCATCCAAGAGGGTGGGCAATGGGGAGTGGGATGGGGGAGTCACTCGGTGACCCGACCTGACCCCTAACAGGATTTTTCATCCACTCAAAGTGGCATTAAAAATGAGCCCTGGTCTGAAAAAGCAAATTGAGGTAATTGCAGCAGAGACAGATGTCATGAGAGATGTCAGGATGAGGGATGGGTGTTAGTAGACCCCCTCCAGCCAGTTCTGCTCAGAGAGGAGAGGGAAGGCATTTTAAAGAGAGTGATTTCATATGCAAACAACAGCCTCCCTATTTTACTCACTGAGTAACTGCATGTTAGCCAGGCTTTAGCAAGCCTGACAGCCACAGATCCCATCACCACAGCTTCTAGCCCCCCATTTTCCAACCGATGATGGAATTAAACACAGAATCACAGAGTGGTTTGGGTTGGAAGTGACCTTACGAAACATCTTGTTCCACTACCCTGCCATAGGCAGGATTGCCTTCCACTAGACCAGGTGGCTCCAAGCCCTGTGCAAGCTGGCGTTGAACACTTCCATGGATGGGGAATATCTCCCATGAAATAAGCAAATATCATCCTCCAAGCCTCTGGGACAGGAGAGGCTGCAGGGACGTGTGCCTTTGCCCCTTCCATGGCCAAAGCCACCTGGAGTTTCCCAGGGGTCCTTGTCAGAGTTGCTCCATGTCGTTAGGGTTTAGGCCAGGACTAGGGGAGACCTGTGTCCATGCAAGAAAGGGCTATGAGATGGGATCAGCTCGGATTTGGACCTCACTGCCAGAAAGATTCTGGGTGTTTGCCTTGTGCTCTTCTCCCAGTGCCACCTCCCAGTGCCCTTGGGGTCCAGGCAGGGTGTCCAGGCAGTCTGGAAGCACAGCTGGAGCACATCCTGGGGGGTCAAGGACCTCAGGGACCACACTGAGTTTGCCACAAGTTCCATGAGTGCCAGGAGCTGGCAGATGCAGACACAGGACCCTGGTATGTAGCTCTGTGAATGGACACACCACGAGCCGAGCACAGCCAAACCCAAAATAAATCCCTTTCCAGAGCAGCCAAACCCATCTGCATACCTGGAGGGAGCCCAGCACACCCAGCACCCTCCCCACCACAGCTCTGGCTAGCACTGCCATTCCCACCGCATTGTCAGATGCTTTTAAAAATACCCCTGGAAACAATTTGCAGCTGTGAGCTTGGGGCTGCAAATGCCCTCATCCCCACCGAGCCCATCAGCCCCCCACCAGCTCCCACATAGGCTGCAGGGACAGCTGGGTGCAGGCTTTGTCAAGCCAGGCTCTTTCAGGCGATGGCTTTTAGCAGCTCCAGGAGTTTTTCTTTCACTTATTATTCACTTTTCTTTCACTTATTTATTTTCCAAGAGGTTTGGAGAGGGTGTCCCTACTTGGGAGTCGAGACTGGAATGCGTAGCTGCCCTGTGCTTGCCCCATCCCCTCCTATCTTTTCTCTCCATCAACACCTCCCAGATTGTTCCGTTCAAGTGCATAACTTCCCAATCAAGGCACTCACTTAATTGCAATGGGTTTGGCAGCCTGGGGAGCTCCATCAGCAGCAGTGGATGGTTTGCTCTAATGTGGGCAATAAACCTCTTTCCTGGAGCAGCAGCTTCATTTGCAGCTCAGGAGGGTCACCAGGATGGACACCTCACCCTGTGCAGGGGGTTGAAACCTCAGTTCAAGCCTGGAGGGGGCTGAATCTTGCCCCAAAACTCCAGTGCTGGAGGCTAAATTGCCATCCTTATTATCCCAGGCATCCCTATCACCATCCCAAGTCATCCCCATTATCCCAGTCAATGCCATCATCCCAGTTATGTCTTTCATTATCCAAGTTATTCCCATCCTCATCCCAGTTATCCCCATCACTCCAGTCAAATGCATCATCCCAAATATTCCCGTTATCATCCCAGTCATCTCCATCATCATCCCAGTCATCTCCATTGTCCCAGTCATCCCTGTCACTGCTTTGCCCTCACCAGCCCCATCCTGCCTGGAGATGGGTGACAGCTCTGGTCCTCTAGTCCCCCACCCCTGGCACATCTGGCAGGGGGTTGGGAAGTGCTTACCCAGCACAGCCGAGCACATCTGGCAGACCATGGAATGAATAACAGATTTGTTTACCATTTTACTCAAAAAACAGAGACCAAAGACATGTGAGTCTACCTGAACTGACTGTTTGTTCACATAAGAGAGGCAAAACCTGACAATACCACAAATTCTCAGCTTTTTGTTTAACCTGGAAGAAAACTTTTCTGCAAAAGCGCTTGGAAAATAACACTAAAGAGAACTGAAAAGGACTTTTCAAGGACAAGACATTTTTAATGCCATATTTAAATAAAAAAAAAAGCTCAGCTCGAATATGTCCACCCTTGGGCAACGGGCTGCCATTTGCAGCCGTGGTGAAGGAGACGGGAATGCTCTTGGAGCTGGGAGCTGGGTTCAGCTGCTGTTTTCTATTTTCTCCCAGAGAGAAATGAGTTTTTCAGCTCCAGTTCCCAGTTCTATTGACAATGGAACCTAGTGGGTCTCTGTCCCCACCAATACACACTCCTGACTCTGCTGAGATGGAGAGAGGGTAAGGGGAAGGGATTGGGTACCACCATCAATCCCAGGAGCCTCTTTCCCACACCAACCTGCTGTCCTGGGCTCCAGCCAGGGCAGGACCACCTGAGATGGGAGCTACTCAATCCCCCCACCTCAATTTACTCCATGTACCCCCAACAGCTGTGCCAATTATCACAGAATCCTAGAATGCTTTAGATTGGAAGTGACCTTAAAGCCCGTCTAATTCTATTCCCTGCCATGGGCAGGGACACCTTACACTATCCCAGGTTGCTCCAAGCCCTGTCCAACCTGGTCTTGGACACTTCCAGGGATGGGGCAGCCACAGCTTCTCTGGGCAACCTGTGCCAGGTCATCACCACCCTCATATCTGATCCAAACCTGCCCTGTCAGTTTAAAACCATCTTACCCCTGTCACACATGTAAAAAGTCACTTTCTATCTATTTTATAAATACTCCAAGGAAAACAACCTTCTCATCCCAGCAACAAAGGAGTCCTCTCCCCCCTCCGTGCCCTACCCCTGTGCTGCTACAGGTAGGTTTAGCCATGCACAGAGATGGTTTTGTGCAAACTGACCATGTTGTTAATTCATTAGGACGCATCTAAACAAGCTTGGGGCTAGGGAGGATGCTCTGAGCAATTGGGATTTGCTAGAAGGGAGCACAGGAAGAGTTGGAGCTGCTGGTATAGCCCTGCAAGGAGCAGGGTCTTCCACAGAGCCACTCCCACCCCACACATGTTGCCCTTTGGGGGCGCCCAGCAGATCCCTCCGTATCCATTTCCAAGCCACCACATGATTCAAAGCATCCCTTTGACCAACACTTGCAGGACTGGATGCTCCTGGGAGACACACACACATACACACACATCCCTGCTGCTCTGGCATCCGCCATAGCTTTCCCTCATCCCTTCAGGAGCAGCTTGGACATGAGGGACCAGGCATTTCTCTTGCCATGCTGTGACAAGAAACAGAAGCAGAGCCAGCCCTTCCGAAATGCCCTGGGGGACACAGCCAGGCTTCCCCAAAGGCTCTGGAGCTCCAGGCTGGTTAATTGGGCTGCTTCCAGATGGCCTGTTTCCGGGGGTAATCGATCCAATTTCTGCAAGCAAACTTGACAGGGAAGCAGGCTGGATAATCACAATTTACTGGGTGGAAAATCAGACGAAGGAGGGTTGAGTGGATACAGGACATTTTGCAACTGGTTCAGGGAAATTGAGTGAATCAATCTCATTGGGGAATTGAGTTCTCTGGAAAGTTCTTTATTCCTTTGAATAAAAGCAGGCATGGAATGAGTGTCACCGCCCTGGTCAAGTGCAAGAAAACCGCTGCGCCAGGAGCCATGCCATGCTTTGCAGGTCCCAGCTCAGCACATGTGAATGTCATCCCCTGTTCAGGTACCAGGATGTGGTGTGTGGCTCCCTGCCCATGGCTGGGGAGTGGAATGAGATAATCTTTAGTGTCCCTCCCAACCCAAACCATTTTGGGATTCTGTGATTTTATGACTTCAACACACAAGAACACAAGTATAGTATCATAGAATGGCTTGGGTTAAAAGAGACCTTAAAGCTCATCCAGTTCCATCCCCTGCCATGGGCAGGGACACCTTCCACTAGACCAGATTGTGCCAAGCCCTGTCCAACCTGGCCTTGGACACTTCCAGGGCAGCCACAGCTTCTCTGGGCAACCTCTGCCAGGGCCTCGCCACCCCCTCACAGGGAAGGATTTCTTCCCAATATCCCATCTAATATCCTGTCACCCCAGGCCCTTGTAAAGAGTCTCTCCCCATGTTTCTTGGGGGCTCCTTCAGGGACTGGAAGGCCACAATTAGGTTACCCCAAAGCTTCTCTTCCCCAGGCTGAGCAATCCCAGTTCTCCCAGCCTTTCCTCATAGCAGAGGTGTTTCATCTCTCTAGTCATCTTGGTGGCCTCTCCTGGACTCACTCCAGCAGCTCCATGTCCTTCCTCAATGTGCTCCCTGGTGCACCTGGAAAGTTGCTGAGCACATTGGTGCTGCAGAAAGGCACGTCACAACACTTTTGCCCATGAAGGCTGGTGTCATCTCATGAGCAGACAGGCTGTGCCCCCTCCTCATCACATCAAGTGCCCTGACCACCTGTAACATCTCCTTTCTCTGCCACTCCAGGTACACCAAGATGAAGACAGCCACCAACATCTACATCTTCAACCTGGCGCTGGCCGACGCACTGGCCACCAGCACACTGCCCTTCCAGAGCGCCAAGTACCTCATGGAGACCTGGCCCTTCGGGGAGCTGCTCTGCAAGGTCGTGCTCTCCATTGACTACTACAACATGTTCACCAGCATCTTCACCCTCACCATGATGAGTGTGGACCGCTACATTGCCGTGTGCCACCCGGTCAAGGCCCTGGACTTCCGCACGCCGGCCAAAGCAAAGATCATCAATGTCTGCGTCTGGGTGCTCTCTTCCCTCATTGGGGTGCCCATCATGGTCATGGCGGTCACCAAGTCAAAAGGCAAGTGTCTCTGGGGACATGTCCCCTCCTATCCCATCGGTCCATCCCAGAAGTGACCTGGCAAACTTGACCTCTGGTCCTGTAGCAGATCTGTGGTTAGTAGTGGGCACCTCTCCATGACACCATAAATGTGCCCTGTCTTGGAAAAAGCATCATGGTGTTATTTCTTATCTTGGAAACTGTCCCAGAAATTGTCCTCCCTTCCCCTTAAGGGTAGGGATGCCACACCTTTCCCCATCTCCAGTCCAACCCGTGCCTTTCCCCAGCTCCTGGAATGCAAATCAGGTGCCTAAAAACACCCCCAGGGATGCTGCAAAGTCTCCAAGTGGCAGAGATCTGCAGCTCCTGTGTGGGGATGCTGACCCTTGGCTGCTGGGAAAGCTCTGGGCATCTCGAGGAAGTGGACAGAATTCAGTGGAGGGTGACATGGGGATGTGTCCACCATGGGGGTTGGGAGAAAGCAGGATTGGCCTTGAATGGCCCAGGAAGCTCTGCAGGGAAAAGGTTCCAGGGCCACTGCACCCACTGCAGCCCCTCAGCATCTTGTGGGCAGGGATCTGATGGCACAGAGCTCCTGGGGAACCTCTGCCAAGAGCAAGTACGTAGGAATGCATCTCCCTGGGGTTTTAACAAGCCATGACTGAGCAGAAGGCAGAATATTCTCAGCAGACACTCTACCAGCTCCCTCTTTGACCCTCCTCTCTCCTACAGATGGGATGGTCCTGTGCACTCTCCAGTTTCCTGATCCTCCCATCTACTGGGACACCGTGACCAAGATCTGTGTTTTCATCTTTGCCTTCCTGGTTCCCATTTTGGTCATCACCATCTGCTATGGGCTGATGATCCTTCGCCTGAAGAGTGTCCGGCTCCTCTCAGGCTCCAAGGAGAAGGATCGCAACCTGCGGCGCATCACACGCATGGTGCTGGTGGTGGTGGCAGCCTTCATCATCTGCTGGACACCCATCCACGTCTTTGTCATCGTCTGGACACTGGTGGACATAGACAAGAAGAACCCCTACGTGGTGGCCAGCCTGCACTTCTGCATTGCTCTGGGCTACACCAACAGCAGCCTCAACCCCGTTCTCTATGCTTTCCTGGATGAAAACTTCAAGAGGTGCTTCCGAGAGTTCTGCCTGCCTTTCCGAGCCCGTGTGGACCAGAACAGCTTCTCCCGCGCCAGGAACACCACGCGGGAGCACGTCTCCACCTGCACCCCTTCTGAAGCCCGCAACAAGCCAGCATGACTAGACATGGGCAGCCCCCAGCGGGGCTGCCGGGGACATGGAGGAGATGAGCTGCGCTCAGAAGTCACCCAGGTCACCACCACGGAGTTCTAGCAGAATGGTGGCCTGGGCGCTGCTCGGTAACACTGCTGGCTTTGCATACAGACTGACTGCAAAAGCTTTTTTCATCCTGGGAAAGAAGAATGGGAGAACTGGGACTCACCATGTTATGTAGGGAGAGGACCAGAACAAGAGGCAACTCAGGCAAAGATGCTCTGCTGCTGCCACCACCTCAACCAACAGCAGGGGCTGTCACGCTCCAACACGTGGCTATCAGCAGAGCCCAGGGCACCAGTACTGAAATGTCCATGTGCTTCTCCTCCTGCACAGGCCAGGATGATACCGCAGCCCATGGCAAGAGGGGAAACACTCCCATGGCAGAAGGGAACTGTGCCAGGAGGTGATCATAGGATCACAGAATCATTCAGGTTGGAAAAGCCCTCCAAGATCATCAAGTTCAACTGTTCTCCCACCACTAGCCCATATCCCCAAGTGCTGCATCCACACAGTGATGGTTAAATCCCTCCAGTGATGGTTACTCCACCACTGCCCTGGGCAGCTATGCCAGGGCTGGACAAACCTTTCAGTGAAAAAATGTTCCCTAATATCCAACCTAATCCTCCGCTGGCATGACTTGAGGCCATTTCCTCTGCCACATCATGGGACCTCATTCCATCCCCCTCTGAGCTGTGTCCAAAAGACAACTGGAGATGAGAAGAGAAACTTATGCCGCTTCAGAGACACTGTTTTCAAAAAGCTTTGTGAAAGCTCCATTGTAAAAACTCTCCTGGAGTCCCTCAAACTGGGACTGCTCCCAGAGAAAGCTTTCTACTGATAATGTCATTACTGTGTTATTTAGAGACCTCTGACTGCAGCTAAGGCTGCCCTGGACATGGATGTGATGCTGGGAATATGGATATGGCCAGGGGATGGAGCAGGGCACGTCTGAAGCTGATTCCATATCCACATGCCAATACCAAATTCCTTATGCCCAGCATCCATCAGGGTGACAGGGAACTGATGAAGTCATTAAGCCCAAGAAGAACCTCATTAAGGGAGTCATTTGTGGGAACTCAAGTTGCTTCTCGAAGTGCTAAAGTAATTAGGATGGAATAACAGGCTGCACCAAGGGCTCTCCCTCCCCTGCCCAGCAGGAAAAGTATGAACAATAGCGCTGCCCAGATTTCCATAGCAGAGACAAAAAGGATAGGATGGGGTTGTGGGTTGCTTTTTTAGAAGATGACAAAAATATCGCCTCCCTTTCACAATTCCCCAAGCAGGGACAGAGGTTGTGCAGGCACCTAGAAAAGACCCACAGCCCACAAGAGGCAGAGATTTGGGGATTTCAGCTCTCATCTGAATGGAACAGCATCCCTCCAAAGGGATGGCTGAACTTCAACTCCCAGTGCATCCTGCAAGAACCACCATCCATGGACTTCTTGACCACATTATCTGCAGCTGAACGATAACTAATGGGTTCTCCCGCTCCCTGAAGCCCCACACCACATTCATGAGCCACCACTTTTCCTTCCTCTCACCTTCCCAGTGTCATTGCCAGGTGATCAGACAGCCCAAGGAGGAGGATGCTTGGAGGAAGTGGTAATAGCATTGAGAGAACGAATTGATACAGCTGGAGGAAGCAGGCGAGCGCCCAGATGCACCTGGGGCTCATGGGCTGGATGCAGAGCTTGGCTTGTGTCTGGTTTCTCCAGCTGTATCAATTTAGGCTAATAAAAGCCATTACCTCTCCTCACCAGCCCCACCTTTTTCCAGAACTGTGGAAATTGCAGCCCTCCTCATTAGAAAGGCAGAGCCCACGAGGCAGTCAAAACCAATTTCTCTTTCAAAGGCATCAAATAGGGTGAAATTGCCCACTGGGGTCTCAAATCAATTGTGCCGATGAACACGAATGATCCTCCCTGACTGCCTGCACCGTGTCGACGTGCCACAGGCAAAAGCTTCTTGCTCAGTGCTGCATCCACCTGGACATCTCCAGCTAATGTCTAGGGCTCTTCAGAAGCCCTTTGCAGGCATGAATGGAGTGCTAGACTACCGGCATGGCCACACTTGGGCTCCTCACCCCCTGCTACCAGAAGCCCGTCTGCTCATGGAGCATCAGATAAGGGAAAGCACAATCAGTTCCAGGGCAGGAATTGGAGGGAACTCCCTAGGGTCACATAAAGCTGAGCTTCAGCTCTATGAGAAGGGGGACTAAGGTATCCAGAAGGAGACCATCCTTCAGCTCTCCACCTCTACCCACCCTGGGGCAGAACCCTCAGCAGCATGTGGTGGGTTTGGAGCTGGTTGATGGCAAGGACCTGGCCATGGTGGGATTTCAGGATGTCCCATGCTGTGGAGCAGGACATTTTGGAGTTCTCTCCAAGCCCAAGCATGAAGCTGAACTCCAGCCTGATATCTCAAATTGTGGGGCACTCCTAAAACATGTGATGACCCCATACCATTGGTATCTTCAAGCTGTCTTAGCCAGTGCCTCAGTGCTCCCTAAAAACCAACCCCATGTTCAAGGCTGGGAATGGCACAACGGAGAGCAGTTTCCCACAACAGCACAGGGAGGAATGGGGGACACAGAGGACGTGAACCCCAGCATCAGGGGTGGAGCATCCTTGCTCCGGCACAGCCCAATTGAGGACATGTCATTGTGTTGGGGGGGCCAAGAACCCCCCACCCATGAGTGCTGGGAACTGCAGGTTGAGTTGGGGCTTCACGAGCAACTCGGCCACCCCACAAAGCTCAGCCCCCACTTTTCCCATCCCCACAGGACCTTGTTTTTCATCTGCCGAATTCCCAGCCTGCTGGAAAATGTGACTGCCGTGGCCTTAAAGCGGGTTAAATGCTTCAAGTCATTACTTTTTAAAATGCTACCATGCTTGGGCAGAGCTCAGAGCCCAGGACACAGCGAAGAGTGTGGCTTTCCCGAGCTTCAGGTTTGCTGACTTAAAGAAAAATAGAATATTCCTGGGAAAAATGGGTGGCAAGCAGCACACCAGAACATATGGGGTGATGTGGACCTCGATCATCCCGTTCCGGCAGCATCCCAGCAGGGATCTGGGGGCTGATTCAACTTCTTCCGACCTAAAACTCAGCTCCTCCAGCCCCTCGTTGAGGCTGGGAAACTGGGGACAAATCCTAGTCCAGAGAAACAGCACTGGGAGATCCTGCCTGCCCGGACTGAGCCATGCTGTAGCCAGGATTCTCGGAGGAACTGTCTGTGTACTTTTCTAAATATGTATCTATGTCTGTCCATAGCTGTATGAAATTAAAGTGACCCCAAGGCCTCCCATCACACCTCCCACTACAGCAGCTGCTCCATGTGTGATGGAGCTGAACATGCCGGATGCACAGCACCTCACAAAGTAC
The DNA here is from genome assembly GCA_013397845.1 of Melanocharis versteri. Classification (NCBI taxonomy): domain Eukaryota; kingdom Metazoa; phylum Chordata; class Aves; order Passeriformes; family Melanocharitidae; genus Melanocharis; species Melanocharis versteri. The sequence goes on from VZTG01009889.1 coordinate 84,551, forward strand.
TTCAGCTACTGTTTCCAGCTCCAGCCCTTGGGACTTTGGCCTTACAGTGGCATTTCTGTACAGGAACCCTGCTTTCTAAAACCTAAAATAATAAAGTGAAATAAAATCGGAGATAGGAAGGAGTTTCCAACTCTCTTGTGACTCCCAGGCATCAAAAATGAGCAGGGTCTGGGTCAGGGGGGTGGTCTGGGAAGTGATGAAACTACCTCTAAATGTACTCATTACTCTTCCCTGCGAGGGTGGGGAGGCCCTGGCACAGGGTGCCCAGAGAAGCTGTGGCTGCCCCTGGATCCCTGGAAGTGTCTATGGCCAGGCTGGATGGGGCTTGGAGCAGCCTGGGATAGTGGAAGGTGTCCCCACCCATGGCAGGGGGTGGAACTGGATGGGCTTTAAGGTCCCTTCCAACCCAGGCCATTCCATTATTCTAAATTTAAGTTCTAAAAACTCACCTGGACTTGGAAAAACTCACCTTTGTGAACCTCCAAAGCCCTTTAGCTGAGATTGTTTGCAAGCCCTAGTCACCAAAAGCCTCTCCTGCCACTGGTCATCAAGATACAATTTTATTTTAAGAGCCTAGCAGCTCAGATTCTAGCCCAAATTACATTTATAATTTAAATACAAATGAGGATTTAGTGAAAAAGCAACAGAAGCAGGTGTTGGAGCCTGTAACTTTGCTCTGGCTTAATGAGACTTTGGATTTTAAGGTATTTATCACTTCTGCTGTGTAGGTTTCAGAGTTCCCAAGGAAGGGGAAACCATAAACAGCACAGAGTGGATGTGAAAACCAGATTTCCAGCCGGGGGCTGTTGTTTAGCCAGGGCATCACTGCTCCAGCACCAATCGAGGACCCACCTCCACCACCCAGCACCCTGAGAAAACCAAGCCAGGCACTGACTCTGGTGATTTCACAGCCCAGTTAAACTAGCAACCAGCCCAGATTAATTATGCAGCAACTTGTGCTGGCACACACTGACCAGCTATTTCCAGGGACCTTTGCAGCCCCAAAACATGTGTTACTGCAGGAAACATCCTTTCCCCCCTTTTTTTTTCTTTAATTAATACACCAAATAATGAACCCTGATGTATTGAGCTTGTGATTAATTATGATGATGCCGGTTTCTTTGTCTGCAGGTTTAGGCTGACTTTGGGATTGCATTAATATGCAGATGGAAATGAATGGATCTGGCTTTCCTGGGGAAGACAGGAGTGAGGTCTCCCACCTTCCTGACCCCAGAGCAGCTTGAGGTGGAGCCAGGCTCTCAACCCGACAGAGATGCTTGTCTTGCAATTCATCATTTAACAGGGAAAAAAATCACTGTGAATAATTCCTAGAGGATTTTTTTTCTCCTTTCAGAGTTACAAATTCAGCTTAATTTGTACTGTTTTCTTCCCTGAGCAAATGGGACCAGGAGGAACATGCAGGGAGGGGATGGGGGCTGGCTAGGATCCTGTGTGAGCGCTGGGGCTCCTCCAGGCAGGGATAGAGCCAGGATCCCCTTCCCCAGCTCCCAAGGGTTGTGTGAGCCATGTGAGACTTTCCTTATTTTTGGCTTGTTGTAATGGGAAAGGAACCAGGACTTCAGCAGTTTGGGGAGGGGGCAGAGACACCCCCACATCACTATTTCAGCCCAATTCTCATCCCAAAGAGACCCGAGACACTCTTCTACCAGGAGCCACACCAGACCACTGCATTTGCCAGTTATCCTGGGATATACTGGCCAGGTACCAGCCTTAATGACGGGATTCAGGGAGAGACAGCCCAGTGCAATAATCAAACTGTTGTTTGCAGACCTATTATTAAACCCCGTCACAGGCAGTTGGCCATAATTAAAACTCATTTCCTCTTCCAGGCAGGAAAGGAAGAACAAGAAAACAATCTCAGTATCCTCCAAACTCTCCTGAAGATGCAATTCCCTCCATACAGATCCTGCAGCACCACTGCATAGGCGGAATTTTTGTATCTAAAACAGCAACATTTTGAAAAACATGAAAAAAAAATCCCTCACAAATACACAAACCCCACAAACAACACTCTAAGTGCTTTTATTCTAGGCTCAAAAGAGCCTCACACCACCAGGCCTCATCCTTCATGGATGCTAAAGCTCTCAAATTCCACTTTCCCAGCTTTTGTCTGTAAATCAAAAGCCTTTTATGCTCTTCCAATAGCAACATATGGAGACCAGAGTGTGGGATTGGAGCTGCCAGCTAGGGGATGAAGGAGGGTCTGGAGGTGTCAGCACTGGAAAACCTCCACTGTGGACTGAGGATGGATCCTGACACAGCCAGGGGTCCACTCCACAGGACCCAAATCCCTCCTCCTCATCCTCAAAACGCCCCCAATTCACTCTATGAGCACAAAACCTTGTTAATGAGACATTTCCCTTTCCTCAATTAAGCTGTTTTCCTTCGTCCACCCTCTCCCCCCTGTGTGGGGGCTCATCCTTCCTCCAGTTTCCAGCACCTTCCCACTGAAGTGTCACTCTGGCTCCCAAGACAACGGCTGATTCATCAGTTCTGAATATTTTAAATCTTACTGTTCTCCCCCAGCCCTTTCCTCCCGTTTCTTGAAAATATCAGCAAGCTCCTCATTCACAAAGACATGTTTTCCCCTTTCCAGGAACAGGACCAGCCCCTCAAGGATGGGTACAATCCCATCTCATTTGGGAATGATCTGGGTTTTCTCTGCACCTGCAGGAGCTGGAGCAGAGAATTGCATTGGCTCCTGGCAGGATCCAACCATCTGGTGACCACAGAGTGGTGTCACCACTGATCCTGTTCCTGCTGCAAGGAATTGCCCGAATGTGGGAAATAGATGCAAAAACTTGCCAATGTTGGGGATAGGGAGGAACTGGGAGCACTGGGATGTGGGGGTCTTGGCTCCCAGCTCCCTGGCAGCTGAGGCTGTTTTTGGATAAATATTGCCAGGAATCAAGCCCAAGACAAAGAGCAGTTTCTCCATCAGGTATCCAGCAGGTCACATTTCATTGAAGAGCATCAAATGGTGATGGTCCCCAGGGAGCAGAATTAGCCATGGGATTAGGGAGCCCATGGCTCAGCCTGCAGTGATGGCAAAATATGGGCTCGATCCCTGGCAATACAACATTCCCCATGGGCCCACATCCCAACTTCACGCTTAGAAGGAAAAATAAAGTCCTTTGCAAGCCCAAGACTGCAACCACCAACACAAACCCACCTGATGGGAAGTGGGTGCCCACAGCCCCCCCCACTAGTGCTGGACTCACTGAGGCCACCCTTGATCGTAAATCCAAGCTCATCCCACGTGGGAGCAGCTGAGCTGCTCCCGGTGCCCAAACCCATCCCTCCCCGGAGGCTCATTAAGGAACCTGCTCCTGCCCAAATGAATTAAGTGTAAACAGCGACCTGAGGCTCCAGTCACACCAGGATCTGGGAATTTGCCCCGTGGCTTCCAGTCTCCACACACGTCTGGCTCAGCTCCAGCCGGGAGCACCCAGCAGGGACATGCCAAGATCCTTCCAGCTGTGCCACGGGCTTGGTTGTATCCCTGGAGACCCAAAGACACCAGAGGTGACCCGTCAGACAGGCAGGGAAAGGGTGTCAGAGACGACAGGCACCATCCCCTCTCCCGGTCCCAGTTCTCCCAGTCGTGGCCCAACAGCTGCCAGAGCATTCTCCTGCTGCCATCTGGCGGCCATGCCCCCCCACTGCACAGAACCCTCAGACACAGCCGGACCATGACAGCACCCCGAAAAGCAGCCACCCATCCCGACTGTCCCCAAGAGCCACGGCAGGTCCCACGGGAGAACTGCCCACCCCTCCAACGCACAGCAAAAGCCTGGGTTTATCAAAACTCAGTTTATTCCAAATGTTAAAAGATGAGTTTTTTGTCCTTTCTGCCTTGATTAATCAACCAAAATACATTTTCTTTTTTAAAAAATCCAACCCCTTCTGAACCATTGTATAATCCCAGATTCCCCC
>VZTG01009889.1:93978-156725 GCA_013397845.1 Melanocharis versteri
CGGCGCAGCGCCGCGCCCCCTGGCGGCCGGCGGCCCCCCGGCCAGGTCACTCCTCCCCGTAGGTAGGGCGGGACAGGACACGCGAGACAGGAGGATGGAATGGGGACACAGGGCAGGTAACGCAGACAAGGGGACAGAAAGACACAGGACAGGCAGCACAAGGCAGGGCTCGCAGCTGGCAATACGTTGGCCCCCGGGCAATAAAGCGGTGTCAGTAACTCATCCAGAGGTGCCTCTAGCCTGCAAGGCTGCAGCCAGCCGTGATGGAACAGAGCTGCTGCAACAAATGGTAATTTAACACATAGAACGATAAGAGTACTGAAATCCAGCATGTCTGAGCTCCCACCTTTTCCAGCAACCCCCTGCTGCTTAATGTGGAAAATCCACTTCTAGTCTTGAAACAGGAACCAGACCAAACTTCTAGGTTAACTGGAAGACAGCAAACTTCCAAGTTTCCTCTTCATCCAAAGGGATGAATCGCCCTTATTCCACTGATTAATTCTGCTTCAGTTAACACATAAATCCAGCCTCCAGGATGTTCCAGTCCAAAGGTCTGTATTTGGCCATAACAGCCTTAATTTACCAATAAGATCAAGCTCCTAATAATGTTCTTGTCTGATACACCAGCCTCATCTGCTTTTTAACAGACCCTGATCCCAAGGGATCACCCACAGCCCATGTGATTGGAAAACCTTCCAGGAGAGGCATCACCATAGAGTATTCACCCTAGGCTCATGTTGGGACATTCTGATGAGCTGATACATAACCACCCCCCTGATCTTTTCCCTGGGGACTTCAAAACCAAGGACAGGACATCCAGCCAACTGCTGGTGGCCATTTCATCCAATCCCCACCAGAACCTCCCCTAAACCCACCCATCAGCATCACTCCCCTCACAAAAGGGTACAAGAACGATGTGTGATCCCTCTCCCTGCTTCCTCCTCCCACCAAGACACACCCCGGGGTAACAGACTCATTTAACCTCTGACTTAGCCCTTAATGATATGAAGGGTTTTGTGCCATTAGATGATCCAAACCTGGACTGAAAGTATGATGTGCTCCTAATCAAGCCCAAACAGAGCGTCGCAGTGCGTTTCTACACCCTTCACTTTTCTGAGAAGGGTCAGCAGCACAAAATAATCACGTTTCTCCACAAGGAAGAGGCACCACCAGGAGCACATTTTCCTTAATATTCAGATCACTCGCCAAAAACACACACCAAGCCAGAGCAAGTTCAGTTTATTGAGTTGTCCACTGTAGCCAGGTACAGATTTAAAGAACACAAGAGCAGGGCTGTATTTCAGAGCCTAAACACACGAACTGCTGCTCCCACCCACATCCAGTATCACCTTCCCTGTAATACTCTGGCCCCACAAGGTAAAATCGACGGGGATGTTAAGCCTTGTCCACAGGAGAGCACATGTCATTTTTACTTATCTGTTACCTCCCCCCGCCTTTCCCAGCATCCCCAGGTTAAAGCATCCCAAAAGCAGCTCCTTCCCGCTGGACCAGCCAACCCCACGTCTGCCCTTGACCTTACAGCTGCCCTTAAGCCAATCCCACACCCCGTGGCTTGTCTTTCCCTCCCATGCAGCTTCCCCACAGGGTGGCTAAACTCCAGGCCCTGCTCCATTGCTCCACAAAATCCAGGAAGTGCAAGTCCCAGCAAGGGACCGGGGACACACGTGGTTATTTCCTGTGCTCCAAGCACAGGATTTAAAAAAACACCAAATTCACGTATCCCTGGTTCCATCGTGTTTTGATCCCTGAGGCTACATTTTGATTACACATAGTGCACCAACAGGACTTAGGCAGCCACCTTATTTGGGCAGACTTTTTTAATATACTCACCCTTTCCCACTAAAGGCAGGTTTTTCTTCGTCATTTCGTCCCAGCAATTTCTGCAAAATTATAGGGAAGGAATATTTTTTTTCCTGCTTTTTTCTCGTGTCCCACATCACACAAATAGGGCTTTAAGTTCAATAAACAAAGTTATTTATCTCCAGCGAGTTATTTTAATGTCTGCCAAGATTCATGACTGATTTTTTTCCCTCTTTAAAGACTCAGGAATCATTCCTTTTCCCCATTTATCCAAAATGGAACACAACCTTAGAGGATATGAGCGCACGACCTTAACTTTTATGTACCACCACCTGTATCGCCGGAATTGGAAATTTTATCACTAAGCTGATCTAATTATTCAATCTTCGAAACAGCTAAAACCTATTTAAAGTGTAAGGTTTAATTTTAACAAAATGAGTGAAACTACACACTATATTACATTTTAAACGCGGTTATTACCTTCAAAAATCGTCCTCCACTCAAACTTTCTTAATTTTGGTACTGAAAATAAACAAAAAAGGTACTTTAAGGATTTGCTCAGGAGCTTCTCTTTGACTGTCGCTCCCTCCCAGCTCCGAACGTGTCGTCCCCCGTCCCACCCCGCGTGTCGAAGTGTTTCCTGCATGGTTTGTCTCCTCTGTCATGGCCCAAGGGCTCAGAGAAGCAGTAGGAATATGCAGGCTGCAGGCTCGGGGCCCGGCTTTTTCTCCAACGTCGTGGAAGGGGACTGTACGTCACGGGCCCGAGGGCCTGCGCTCCCGTGCGCCACACGGACAGAGCCGAGAGAGAGCGACTTCTCCGGATATCCACGTCGGACCTTTGTTTTAAATAGCTATAACCACCTTGACCCAAGCCCCCGCGCGTCCCCGCTCCGCAGACCACGCGCCGTGGCCACACGACGGATACTCACGCTGGAGCGAGCTGGACAAACCAAGCTACACAGGCTTTGGCGGAACCTGTAAGAAAAGGAAATCGCTGTGAGGGGCGGCTGAGATGGCGCGGGGTGACCCCGCAGCACCCACAGCCACGTGTAACTCACGGCATATTTTAGCGTTAAAATGGGGATGCAGCGGGCATCTAGAGACAGCACAGCGCTGCGCGCCCACTAGAGCCTCACGCCAGATCAAGTTACGGGTAAAAAGGGTAAAAGTCGAGTGAATGATACCTACCAGGCCCGCCGTTCCTCAGCGTGAAAGAGGCCTGGCCACGCCGCGCGGCAGCATTTATAGAGCGCGGGGCGGGGCTAAGAGATGCGCGTGCGCCCCGCGCGATGGGCGGGGATAAACCGACTACAGGCATAGGCGCCTGGGCCAATACTTGGTGAAAGGGGCGGGGCCAGCGGCGCCTGCGCAATGGATGGAAAGGCGGTTGGCGCGCGCGCAGTCGGAAGGGCGCGAAAAGCCGCGGCCTCAGGGGAGGCGCCGCCATGGCTGTCCCGCCCTCCCCCTCCCTCAGGAGCCGCCGGTCACGCCCCTACTGAGAAAAGTTGGTAAGACACGACCATACAAGCAGGATTAAAAAAAAAATTCTAAAATACTTTTATTTAATAATTAAAATCTGTTGCTGAGGAGACTGATATACAATGCAATGGCGGCTGTAGAGGGGATGCTGTGAGGGAAGAGCCCCCAGCGTATGCTGGGCCGTGGCCGGCGTGTTATTCTCTCCCTCCCCCCACCCCCGCACAAGTGGCATCTCACACATGGTTTAGTTTTGTGCATAATACAGCAGTGGCCCTACCAGATTTTTTTTTTAAACCACATTGAGGAAGAATTTTTCTCTCATAACAGAAATACCATCTTTTTAAGGTCACTTTTTAAACCTATTCTTCCCCTCCTTTCGACCCATACAGTGAAATTATCAAGTTTCCAGTAGGTTTAGCTGTAAAAATGAGAAAAAGGCAAGCTTCAACCCTGATTTGGGAGAGTAAAAAACATCTTAGAAAAAGCCACAATAAAAAAGACTGACTACTCTCACAGTTTCCCCAAATTAAACAGTTTTAAAAAGGCAACAGTCATTTTTCCTGGTTCTGTAATTTGTTAAAAAAGCCTAGATATCTCAAGATCTGTTATTAAGATCACAGCAAGTGTGAGAGAGTGCACAGCAACTGTTTTATACATCTGTTGGGTTGTGTTTTGTTGTTTTTGTTTTTGTTTTGTTGTTGTTTGTTTTGGGTTTTTTTAACAAAAAAAAAAAATGCAGCATATGTTAATATCTATACAATTCCCTTCCAGGACAACAAACCGTGGGTCAGTAGTGATTCAGGGCATTAAGGACACAACAGAAACAAGGAAAACCCCCCCAAAATAACGAGTCCCATGTCAGTTGTCTGCCAGGGTTCTCTGTACACAGCTAATATATACACACATGCTTTCAAGCACATGTTCTCCTCAGCTTCCCAACACTAGAGCTGCCTTTTCTTTTCTCCCTTCCTCATGGAAAGGAGGAGGAAATGAGGAATTGCGCCCCCAAGACAAGTCTGTACAACTGGGGAAGGAAGGGGTCGTTCCCCTGGGCACAGTCTCCTGGCAGAGTCATATTGCTGAGCCACATGAGGTATAGTGTCAGTTCCAGCCTGATGGCATGAGAGATGTGTTCGTTCCAGTGAAATGCTACATTCAGACAGGATTCCCCTTCCCTGGCCAAAAGGCCTTTTCTGGATATGTCTGGAAGGCAAATCTTGGAAGAGCCGAGGTTCCACCCTCACTGTATTGCCTAGGAGAGAGATGTAGAGAACTTCCAGCCCTCCCGGGTTTCTTGCTCCCTCCTTGGAATATTATGGTCGATGGTATCTGAAAGCCAAGTGAAAAATCTGAGTGTTATCCTTGGTACTCAGGTTAAATGGTTACTTGGGCACTACAGATGGCCAAAGAAAGAAAATTAAATTAATCTCAGAACTCTCAGCCCTCAGGGAAGCTGTTAACATCAAACAATTTGACCTCCTGTGCTCTGCACTCAACTTCGCCACACAGAGCTGCAAGGAAAAGAATCACTTGGGCCATGATCCAGAGGTGGCTACACAGGTAACATCCAAGGTAACTCATTAGCAAGGTGTTTCATGGCTGTGGCTGCACATCTCTAGCCCTAGAAAAGCTCACTCCAGCTGCAGCTTCACCCTAGTTTCAGATACACCTCAAACCAGCCACTGGTCACTCTGAGCTTCCAGGATGGAAGCCGCAGTTTAAGGAAAAACAACCCGCCTTGTGTCTGCTGCTGCTCCAGTCACCCCCCAGGACCGAGACAGAAAGGGACATTCAATCTCCAACTGCTGCACAAAAAATCTTTATATAGTGTTTTGCCTCTGAGCACTGTCCTTGCAGCACAGCTCTGACAGCTCCAACAAGATTGAAACTCTTAAAGTTGGCACATTCTCACCTGGTGAACTGCTTGCTCTCCTCATGCACTTCCATTTCACAGCTCTTAAACTCATTCAGCTCCTTCCTGATGGCCGCCTGCACAGAGAGGGAGATTTTTTTTGAAAGGAAAGGGCTCAGATTGCAGCAGCCACCCCAGCTTTCACAGTCCATTTACACCAAACTGAATTTAATCTGCCCCGCCACAAAGAAGGCTGGGCAGTCCCCAGAGGTGGCCGGGGAGGACAAGGACAGATGGTTCCCTGCCAGCTTCTTAAGCCTGCAGGGAACTGCATTGCTGTGACCAATACCCACTATCCTTGCTGTGTCCAGAAAAGGGAATGGGGCTGGGGAAGGGTCTGGAGCACCAGGAACAGCTGAGCAAGGTGGAGGGGCTGAGCTTGGAGAAGAGGAGGCTCAGGGGGACCTTCTGGCTTTCTACAACTCCCTGACAGGAGGGTCAAGACAGGTGGGGGTCAGTCGTTTCTCCCAGGTAACAAGTGACAGAACAAGGGGAAATGGCCTCCAGTTGAGCCAGAGGAAGTTTAGATGAGATATAAGGAAAAATTTCTTCAAGGAAAGGGCTGTGGTAGAATCACCACCCCTGGAAGTGTTCAGGAATGTGCAGATGGGGCACCTGGGCATATGGTTTAGTGGTGAACATGGTGCTGGGTAAACAGTTGGACTCCATGATCTTCAAGGGTTTTTCCAATCTTAACAATTCCATGATTTTATGATTCTTACATTACTCAGAAGCTGAGGCAGAAGCCATGCTGGCCATCAGACTGTGCCCATCTGGGCTCCACCTTGCCATAAGGCAGCAGGAAGCAGAGCTGGGACAGCACATGCAAGTGAAGGGACACAGGTGGGGTGGCAGAGGGAAAGATGAAGAGGTGAAGCCAGAGGAACAGAGCAAACCTCCTTGGCTCACACACTTTTGCATGGGACACCCTGGTCTGGCTCCCCATCCCGTCTGGGGCCAGGACACTCTCAGTTACCTTGTCAGCTGGTGTCAGCTTTGTCCATGGCTTATCTGCTCGCCGGTCATAGTCTTGAGCATCTGTTACTTCCACATATTCATTAAACCTCAGGATCTTCCTGGCCTGCAGCTCTGCCACTGTAGGCCTTTGGCTAAGCTGAACACCAGCAAAAACAAAGGAGGTTAGTCTGAGCCTTGTCGACAAAGCAGATCCAGGACTAAGCACCCCAAGCAAAATTAAAACCAGTTCCCTCACTGGGCCTTAACCACAGACATTACCAGATCCTGCTTGCAGCCTGCAAGGGAATAGGTAAACCTCTTACAGACTGGATACTCCCATTTGGATCACAAAGCCAGGCTAGGGCAGAACCCGGGCCACACTGTCATGGAGAAGGACACTGAGGGGTATGGGAACAGCCACTACAAAGGTGAGCCCTGCATGACACCCCTAAACACAGCTTCAGCAACAGCAGCACACACTTCACATCCACAGGCCTTGGGGAAGCTTTTCCCAGCCATGAGTAACAATCACAAATAACTCGGATGTAACAGCTAAAAGCAGCTGCTCAGCTCCCACACTGCTGTTATTTTAGAAATGGATTTTAGGGAGCCTGGTGTGAAGTCGTGGCTGCTGAAGCACTGTGTTAAAGCAGCCAGGCCATCAAACCTTTAAAGTGTCAGGTGCCAAATTTAGTTCTCATCTCGCTTGTTACACTTGCTGCCAGCTCAGATCTGTCACTGACAAACATGGCCCTGGTGCCAACTGCTCACCGTGGGTGACAGTCCACATTCCAAAGTCACTGCAGTCCGAGGGCACTGGGGACACTTACACAAGAGCCCTGTGACTTCCCCCACAGCACGGTACCTACAACGTGCTCATTGCCACCATGCCCAGCAGCCCTGCCAGGTGGCCGTCACCGTGGGAACCAGCAATACCTTTCTGGTGAGCCGGCGCTTGATCTCGCGCTTCTCAGCTTGACGGTCAGCTTCATTTTTCGCTGCCAAGGGGAAAAAAAACATTTTTTATGTAAGCATCAGGCTTTGAAAAGTGCTTTCTAGGCTTGAACAAAGGAGAGTATTGAGCTGGATCAGATTATCTAGAGATCTATAGGCTTAGGACAGGCAGAGAGCATAGTACAACTCAACACCCTGTGTCACCTGCTGAACTGGCAGGGACAAATATGCCCCTTACACAGCACCAATGAGTCATTCTCATGTCAAAGATTAATGGCCATATCGCCAAAATACATCCAAGCCACTGTGCAGCTCACTCCTTCACAAAGCTGTTATAGTTTAAAAGAAAATAACAGCACAGATAAATATTTTAAATGGAAACTTCCTGAACTGACATTCCCATTTCCTCGAGATGTTTATTTAAAAGTTTTGCAGAACAAGATACGGCCAAGAAAAACAGTCCTGACTTCGTGATGCACTGCTGCTTTTGAGATCATGCAAGGCAATGCTGTAATGTCTGGAACACAAATAAAAGTCCAGCCCAAACAAAAACACTTTTAACAGTCCTTGCTGTGTAACGGCAGAGCCTGAACCAGCCCACACACTCTTCCCTGAGGTGGCAGGCATGGGACAGCTAATGGACAGCTGTCCATAATCATATGATCCCAGAATGGGTTTGGTTGGAAGAGACCTCAGTGATCACCCAGTTCCACCTCCGGCTGTGGGCAGGGACACCTTCCACTGTCCCAGGCTGCTCCAAGCCCCGTCCAGCCTGGCCTTGGACACCTCCAGGGATCCAGGGGCAGCCACAGCTTCTCTGGGCAACCTGTGCCAAGGGCCTCACCACCCTCACAGGGAAGAATTTGTTCCTAACATCTAAACTAAATCTCTTTCAATTTAAAACTATCCCCAACTGATAAATTAAGATGTTAAAGGCAAACTTATGATATTTCTCAGGACCACCAGAGAAGTGCTACTCACGCTGAAGAATGTTCCTCTGTTCCAGTTCTTCTGCAGTTGGTCTCTGACTCAGTCGCCTGAAGAAAAGTATGACAAGTGCAGAATGTTGTATCTGGTCACTCATCAGTAGCAGATGAAGGATAAAACTGCCTGGTTTCAGTGCATGAGACAGCCTCCTCCACACTCCTCACTTACCACTGAGGATCACTGCTGCCCTGTTTTACACTATGCTCTGCTCAAACAGCTGCTCAGCCACTGGCACAGCTTTGGGCAGCACTGTGGGCTCTCCAGCTCAGAAGCAGTTTTGCAAGGAGCTCAGACAGCAGAGCCTGGACTATCACCAGCCCCAGCTTCATCCACCACCAGCACCCACCTTGCATCCATCCACATCTTTCTATACCATCTGTGTTTTGCATGTCTGTAATCCATTTAACCTCCGGAAACAGGGGTCTGTCAGGGAGATATTGTTCAACTCCAGGAGGAACTCCCAACTTTTCTAACGGAGGAGGAACAGCAACACTCATCCTCCCAGCCCTGCTCCAGCTGCCATGCCCAACCACCCACCCTATTCCAGCACAAGCTGCTTGGACAAGGCACCAACTTTGTCCAATCCCACTCCATACACACTGTGCCAGCAGCTCACACTGACCATCATCATTATCTGTACCTGATCAGAGTTGTCCCAATCTGGTGACGGATTTCGTTCCACTCCTCCTTGCTCTTCCGAGGGAAGACGATCTTCTCCTCCTGTGGTGCGGTTGTGCTGCCCAGCTTTATAGCGAGCGTATCTTTCCTCTTCACTTTGTTGGCCAGTGTGCCTGTGGGGAGGGAGAGCAACGGGATGCAGCTCAAGGCTGCCGAGCCTGCCACAGCAATCTCAGCCCTGTGCCCCTGGCAGATGTGCTCTCCCTGAGGGGGAGCTGTCCTCTCTCCTTGCTCTTCCCAAGCTCTGCACTCACTGCATAGCAGCAGCAGCCAGCACTCGTGTGACACCACAAGAGTGCTCACCTAATGCTGTCCTACCTGAGGGGCTGGGACAGCACAGGCTGTCACGGGAGCCATCTGCAACTGAAGGGGTGCACTCAGCAGGTAAGTGCACAGGTTTGGCTGCAGAGCCTTGGAAAAAGCAAGGTAGAAGACGTGCTACATCATGCAACCAAGAACCAGCTGCTTTGAAGCGCTGTGGGAACCAGCACTTTGATCCAGATCTCAGTGCAGCCAGGCACGAGTTCAGCAGAGCAATAAAAAAGCCAGCTGCAATGTCAAAGCCTTACTGTTATGGCTTTCATCTTCTTCCTCATCCTCATCATCTTTATACAGGATAGGCCCCTCCGAGTCAGAGTCGCTCATCCCTTCATCTCCTTCCTGCTCCTCTGGGAGGACCTGGGGTACCAGTTTGGGAATGACTGTGACAGATGGCATGTCTCCAATATACACACGAGGACCTGAATTCTGTTCCTCTTCCTGGTCATCTTCTTCCTCTTCCTCATCATCTGGACTAACGAGAAACACACTATTACACCCCTGAACACATGGCACAGGGGCTGAGGATTATCTCTAGAATCAATACCTCATTAGCTCTCCTCAGGGAAGCCCAGAAACCAGAGGTGCAAGAGCCACCACAGGATTCTGCACTGTCCCTTCTCTTCAAAGCACAGGGAGCTCTGGCCGAGGAAATGACAGAGGCAGGTTCTGCAGAACCAAACAGCCCTCTGACCCCACTACTTTGTGACTTGGAGATTCAGCTCTGCTGTAACACAAGACAGTCCTTTTCCCACTTATGTTTAGCAAAATGAAAGGCTAAGGAAGGCCGCAGGTGGATGGAATCCGGGACCTTGTTTGGTCTTGGTGCAGTTACAGACAGCCCAGGCCTGGATTCCTGGCATCAGCCTGTGTTTGTAGTCTGGAACTCATTTCCCTTTGTGAGCAATAAAATCCCAAAACCAGGGGTAATTTCATGGGGAAGATGCTCTGGCTCTTAAGAGGCTGAAACACAGATTTGGCCAACAGGGAAAATGGTTTCAGCAGAGACCTAAGCCCTGCCCAGAGCCATCCCCGCCATCACAGCACTGCAGGAGCCGGGAGAGCCGGCACACATGCAAGGAGGTACTCACACTTTGAGCATCTCAATGGTGACAGGCAGGGACCTTGTCCTGCCCAGGGTGCTGTTGTCTTCTCCGAAGCCATCGTTCTCAAAGAGCAGCGAGTGAGCCCTGTGGGACCCCTCGGGAGGTGGGGTGACAGGCAGAGGGCTGGCCAGAGCCTGCTGGATACGAATGTGCAGTGGGATTTGGGGCAGGCGAGGCAACACGTGGGGTTCACCAAACCCTTGCTCTGCCGTCCTCTTCGACACTTCCACAGACCTAAAGTCTTCAGGAGGAGGAGGAGTCTCCTTGGGCAAGTCCAGGGAGCGTGAGGAGTCTAGGACAGGGGTGGAAGTGGGCAGGGCCATGCGTGGAGGTTCAGGGGGTACATGGGTGGGCAGCGGCGGTGAGGGCAAAGGTGGTGGATAAGCTGAGGTCATGTGCAGCGGAATCGGTGCAGGGCGACTCGCTGTCACTGTCCTGTCATTTGGGGGCTTGGAGGTGACAGCTTCTGACGTGTTGTTAGGCAGGAGGCCTCTCTTCGGGGGGAGAGGAGGGGAAGGCTTGGACAAGGCTGTACCACTGGTCATTACTTGGGAAAGTTCAGCTGAAAATAAAAACCATAAAAGCCACAATGTTTAACAGGGTATTTTCCAGATATCCTTCACCAGTGTGGAAAAAGCACGGCAATGCACTCAGAGCCTTGGACTAGGCATTCTCTGCTACTTTCTACTGGAATGTCATACCAGAAATAACCAGGTTGCAAGGCCCTAGTTTGTCCTTCCTGCAGCAAAGGTAAGACTTGGGAGAGCAGCCAAAAACAAGCAGGCTGAGACAGGTTTGTGCATCCTGCTGTTTCAGAGAGAGAGAAATGGCACCAGCCCTTGAATGACAGCACAGGAGCCTGCCCAGGAATGGAGTTATGTGTTCCTAGGGAAATTGGACCAGTAAAGACTGCTCTTGCTTTAGGAGTTTGCAGCTTTTAACATCTGTGTATCCATTACTTCTGGGGCTTGTAGAGGCTTTGCCTGAAGCAGCTGAGACTTGCTGCACATTTCCCTGGAGCAGGTGACGGTGACACATGGGTGTCCCCAGAATAAAGCTGGGGGAATCAGCAGCGCAGACACCACAAGAGGGTGCTGCAAATGGGAGAGTTTCCCGAGATAAGGGCACGTAACTGGAGAGAGGTGGGCACATTTTTGAGATGTTTAGCATTTTTAGACTTTCCCCTTGTAGACTGAGGGCCAGATTGTGCAAAACACAGAGTGCTCTCAGCTCCTGCCCAAGGGACTCCAGTGTCTCCTGAGCAGTGCTCCAAGCCTGGCAGGACCAGGCTTGAAGCACCTCTGGTAAGAACAGAATTTAAAAGGGAGCGAGGAGCCGGCAGAAGGAAGCTGCTGCTTGAGACACCAGAACTGCTCAGGGAACAAGCATCCTGGGGACAGACAAAGAGGTGACCTACGCAGTAACACCCTCCTCTGCCTCAGGCTGTAACAGCGGCACAAAAGGACACCCCTGCAGCCAGAGAAGGCACCAAAGACCCGTGGAGAGCTCACAAAGCCAATTCCACCCCGGCTCTTCATCCACAGTGACAACATAAGGCTTGCACAGCAACACCACAGCTTCAGCTCCATCCTGCCAGACCAGAGGGCTGTGGAACCTTCTCTACATCTGCCTTCATACCCAGGAGACAAAAGAGAACTGCCTGTTCTCTCCTTCCCTGCACACCCCACAGGTGCTCCCAGCCCAGCCCATGCTGTCGGGAAGAGGCAGGATAGATCTGAACACATTGGATACACTACTGTTTCCAGCCACATTTTTTGTTCCACAAGTACCTCTTGTAATTAGTTCTGGGGCATTTAAAATGCCACTTCCAGTGTGGGCAAGCAGCTTAAAGAAAACAAGAAGGTATTTCATGGAGTGCTCAAGCATGGTCAGGCTAATCAAGCTGATCTGGCACACGGGGATTGTTAACACCATACCAAGGTCACTTGCAAAACCTGCCAGAGCAAGGTGAGCCCCAAGCAGAGCAGAGCCATCCATCCACACTGAAAGCAGTGGCCCAGGCTCCTTCAGATGGCAACCTGCACATCCAGCACTGCCTCAAACCACACCTGGGTAACACCTCCAGTTTCTGTGATAACAGTGCAGACCTGTCAGATTAATCTTCCCAGGAGCCTCCCTCCTGATCTGTGCTAACCTCTGCTAACCCTGTCCAAAGATTAGGAGGTGTCTGTGAAAGAACTGTCTGAAATGCCAACAGGCCATTGCTGCATGGGGGTCATCCCAACTCTCAATGTTGCATCTTTAAGATCCCCAGAACTCCCAGAGAACAGAGACTAAATGAGCTTTAAGGGAACTCTTGCCAGATCTTCTGCTTAGAAAAGTTACAGAGATAAAAACATTTAATTCTCTAAATGGGAAGATCCAGTTCAAATTACAGTTGAGCTCATTTATCCATGGGACAAGACATAAGGACGAGAGTCATATGTTAATAGCCCAGCCACAGACCTTAGAGGACGTGCCTGAGTATAACCAGGGAAGTCTGAATTATCCCTGCCAGCTCCTGGTCTCTGCCCTCAGTGGAAACCACATGGCCTGGCAGTGACAGCCACGACAGACATTGTTTGGTGTGATGTGGATTTTTTGGGTTTGTTTGCTGGTTTGGGTTTTTTTTCCAAGAACAGCTGAAAGAAGGAATCGTCACTAACCATAGCCTCACAAAGCAAAACCTCATCCACCATTCCCCAATCCCAGCTGAATCCCAGCCCCCAGTGAAGCATCAACATTCAGACACTGTCTCAGAGTTGACAGAGAACAGCCAGGCAGAGATTCCTTCCTGCAGGTAGCTGCTGGGAACAGACTGGACAGCTCATGGCAGAAGACTCCAGTAATTACACTGTTCCCAGAACACGTGTGTCCTGGCTAAACACTGGCAGATCTGAGTCCAAACTGGACTGTTTTCAGGAAAGATGGTCAGACATTCATGATGCAAGTAAAAATCTTCCCTTACAAAGGGAAGAGAGTCTTTGAGCAGTGGCTCCAGAACATCTCAGGGTACAAAAACCAGCTTATGGGGTCACTTACCTATTAGTGAGTTGCTATTTCTGTTGACGGGTTTGGGAGGAGGGACGGGAGGCTGTTTGGCAGGAGCTGTGCTGGTTGTACTGGTGGGAGCAGTAGTGTTGGCACTGGCAGGAGCAGGGAGCAGAGTCCTGGGGGCTGGGGAAGGGGCAGCTGTGGAATTGACTGTCTTTGCTGCCATGGGGGCTGTGCTGGAGGGGGCAGTTCTTGCAGTGCTGCTGGCAGGCGTTGGATCCTTTGCCTGCACTTCGTTTGCCTCCTGGGAAGCGGAGGGAGGTCTTTTTGGAGGAAGCAGAGGTTGTCTGGGAACATGTGGCTCCTGAGATGGTTCCAGTTCAGGCCCAGGGTGGCTGCTGGAGGAGCCTGCAAAGGGAGGCAGCTCAGTTTAAGGCACCGGAAGGCCTAGTGAGGGTGGGAAGGATCAGATGAGAATTCAAAACTGGTTCCAGGAGAATGTGAAGCCCTGACTTTGAACACATCTCGTTTCTTACCCTGCCTCTTCTTTGGTTCCTCCACGGGAACAGGCTTCTTAAGGCTGGATGGCTTTGTGGCCTCTTCCTCCTGGCTAGGCAGGTTACAGACCCCAGAGCCCCCAATGGGGATGGTGTGGCCGTTCTTCAGTGCAGCTGGGTTCAACTTCTCTGGCTCTTCAGCATCTGCACAGAGACGGGAAGAGAGAGAAGCAAAGAGAAAACACTCAGAAGGCAGGAGAGAGGAGAGGTGGCTGAGCTGACTGAACCACCATGGAGCCACACCAACTTCTTTCTGGCTTTGGAAACAGCTGGTCTTCAGTCACCTTCTGCACAGGACAGCACAGCAACACAACCAGCTGGAGCTGAGAGCCCCTGATTTCATTATCAACGACTAAATCACACAGCACTGTATGCCATCGAGGGTTTTTCTTCTCCCTGTTCTGCCCTTCCTCCTGTGTTTCAGATTAGTGTGCCCAGTGCTGAGCTGTAGCACAAGGAAGCTGTACCTGAAGCCATAAACCTCCAGCAGATTTTGTATCCACCCTCCAACATGGAGCAGTCACCAATTCCCTGCTACAATGCAGATTCCAACTTGCGCCAAGTCATCTACTGCACGTGCAGTAATAGACTTTCATAAAGTCTTCAGATTAGTGGAAGCACCTCTGTTTTCCTTGTTTCTATCCTGAATTTGGCACAAAAATCACGGCTCAACCCAAAACATCAGCAAGGCAGATTTCTTCACTTTACCTGTTTTAATCAGATATAATGACACAGCTCTGCAATTTGACATAGATCACTTTGACTATTTCTGCTTTTACAAATTCTAGCATGGAGGTTCCCAGTGTTAGAAGCAAGACCTCTTTTTGGAAAAAACCCCATCCAATCCAACCCATGCTTTTGAGGGTCCTGAAACTCCTAATCCTCATGAGGAAATACTCTACCATTCTCTAATTGCCCTGACAGGACAAATTTTTGACAGTATTACTCTCAAAAAAAGACTTGGCATCCACCTCTAAGGGAAATTGCCTACTTTGACTGATTTTCAACTCAAGAAAACTTGAATAAATATATGACCCATTTGATTAAAAATATTTTTCAATTCAGTCTGCCATCTCTGAAGGAATTGGAGGGTGTGGCATCCAGGCCCTCCAGGTGCTAGACCCCAGCACTCTCTGCTGCTCTGATTTTTGATAATTTATTCCACTGCCCTCCTCATCTTTCCTCTCCCTCCCAAGTATTACCTCCCCTTCCCTAACCTGGTGTTATTCAGAAGCTTCCCAGGATTTCTTTTCCACAAGAAACAGCCTCAGTTCCTGTGAGGAGCTGGCAGACAGCACTGCCTCGCTCACTCACTGCCTTTCCCTGAAATGCAGGAGGCACAAACAGCAACAAGAGGGAGTTTCCTCCCCAGCCAGGGCTGAAACTCAAGGGATGAGCCAGAGATTTTTATGGCAGCAACTGCCTCTGGTTATCCAAAGTTTTCAGCAAGGGAGACAGGAACAGTATGATCCAGGTATGAACAGTATGATTTCCTTACCACTAAGACCTCCGTGCCCTTCTCTGGCAGGGAGCTGTAGCTCCTGATGGCCTCTCACACCACCTCACTCTCAACTTCACCTCCAGTGCCCTTCTTCAAGGTCAAGAAAATGCAATGCCATATTCTTTCCTTACTCTGAGCCCAGTACCCACATCCAGGAGCCCACAGCCTGCTGACCCCCCACTCAAGAACAGCAAGACCTCCTCTGCTGGCTTCTCCTCCACTTACACCTCTTTCACCTCTGCTCCTCTCTTCCTCATCTCAAAGGGTTTCCAGCATCTTTCCCCCCTAAGAACTTGCCTAAGAAAATTAACTGACCTCATACAAGCAGGTTTTAAAACTGCAAACAAATACAATAACCCACCCTCATATCTTATGATGGCCCAAGTGTCTTAAACTCCCACAGGGATTCAGACAATGCACCTCTAATCTACCCCTCCTGTCAACACTGACTGCTCCCTCATGCCGGGGGTTTGCACTTGTCTGGATTACACCCATCTTCTGTTTCTAAAACCAGAGCAGATGTCCCAAAGAAGAAAATAATTCCACTTCTTAGCCAGGCTTCTGTTACACCCGTACAGCATGGAAGATCTCTGCCTCCTCTGCCCTCTCTAGCTAGAAGTTTGGTACCCAAAGTCTTTGATCTCTCTTCCAGTTTCACCCTGTGACCTCCCACCCTTCTGTACCCAGTGAACTCTGCAGAGAGGCACTGACACCCTCGGGGAGGTGTCGATGGCATCACTACAGTACAGTTGTGTTAAGACTTTGTCAGTTTTGCTTTCAATGGTTTGGTCTGAAAACCACTTTTTCACATCCAGTTTTCCACCTTCTTAGAATGCAACTTGCACTAGGCCAAGGCTGTCTCTGCAGTGTGTGTCTTGAGGTGCAGTTACGCACTGCTCTAAGCCAACGGCCACACCCCCATCCACAGGAGACAGGGGGCTGCTATCTCCCCACATCTTCCTGCCCCCTCCCTTAGACCCACATCACACAAATCCCAGCCAGGTGACTGGATGGTGATCTGACAACTTATTTTGGCAGCATGATCCCAACTTGGAGACATCAGAGATGAAAGAAAAGGGGATAAGACTTCCTAGCAGCGCAAACTTTAATAGGTCTAGTGGTGACTATGACACCACACCATGAAGCATGTCTTGAAGATATGCCCCTACCCAAAGCAGCTCAGAATTCATCCATTTCTGATTCTTCTCCGAGCCTGAGCCCTGGGGGCAGCACTTCTCCCATTTGGAACAGTGGGAGATGGTGAGTGACAGTGGCTGGCAGGACAGCACAAGGGATCTGGAGCAGAACACAGAGAGGGACAGGATGGGAAGTGACCACAGCACAGCCCTCCCTCCCTGCAGGAAGGTGTCCCAGACAGGCATTGCACTTCCTCAGCACCATCTTCCTCCCTGAGCAGGCTGCCTTCCTCCCAGGTGGGAAAACAGACAAGAGAGAGCATTGAAAAGGGTAAGGCAGACAGGAATCGCTTTAGCAGAAAGCCCTTAAATTTGTCTCCCAAGGGTGAGGTTTGGCCAGAGGAAGATCAGCTACACAGACACAGACAGGAGAAGTTCGTTTGCAGACTCACCCTGCTCAGGCTCTTCCAACAGAACCCCTCTTTTTACCAGCTCCTCTCTTGGCTTTCGCATAGAAATCTTTCGTTCTAAAACTGATATTAAATTGAAAAAAAGCACTCAGAAAACAGGGCAAGCGTGAAGTTCAAGATGATTTTTTTTTCCTTTTAAAGAGATTCTCTAGAGGAAATAAAAGGGCTTCAAATTTCACTGTTTTAGCATGGATTAAGAGGAGAGAGGAGGAACTGCATGTCCAGACCTGCATTTCACACTGCACTGAAGATCATGGAGCAAACCCCCCCTCCCCACAGCTGCTTGGGGAGCTTCCTTGGAAAAAAAAAGAATTAATCTGTTTGAAACTACAGCTCCATGGCAAGGTGTTTCTGGAGAGATTGCAGGTGCCAGCCCACCACCAAAGTCCCATTTTGGTTCTTACATGTGTCAGCACTCAGGCTTGTGACAGCAAGCCCTCCTCAGATGGATGGAGGAAGGGACACTCACCCAGCCCCTGCTACTTTACCTTCTGAAGTCTCCTTAAATTTGTCACTGCTTTTCTTTTTCCTCCACTTCCAGGGTTTGAAAATCTTGCCAAAGCTTGAGAACTTGCTTTTCCTCTTTGTAGGAGGCGTGGTGTCACCTGATTCCAAAACATCTACCCCCATGCTGGCATCACCTAGGGCGTGATCCACCTCTTCAGCTGCACAGAAAAAAAGGAAAAGAATAAAGAATTACTTCTGTGCCACAGGAAATAGCTCCATCTCCCAACAACCCACCCCACACTGGGAAATGGTGGCACATATTCATGCAAAGAAGGGAACAAGACTCAGTCTGTGGCTCCACTGAGCCCTCACATCAGCTTGTAGAGACACAAATGGGCTTCCTGACATAAACAGGGCAAAGGGAAACTGATAAGGGCCTTCCTGATGAGACAAAGACTACAGAATCCCAGAATCTTTAAGGTTGGAAAAGACCTCCGAGATCATTGAATCCAATCTGTGACCAATCCCTACCTTGTCACCAGCCCAGAGCACTGAGTGCCATGTCCAGTCGTTCCTTGGACACCTCCAGGGATGGGGACTCCACCACTGCCCTGGACAGACTGTGCCAGGGACTGACAACTCTTTCCATGAAAAAATTCCTCCTGATGTCCAACCTGAACCTCCCCTGGCACAACTTGATGCTCTTTCCTCCTGTTCTGTTCCTTGTTCTCCAGGGGCAGAGCCTAACCCCCACCTGGCTGCACCTGCCTGTCAGGGAGTTGGAAAGAGTGAGAAGGTCCCCTGAGCCTCCTTTTCTCCAGGCTGAGCCCCTTTCCCAGCTCCCTCAGCCACATATTAATTTAATTTTGCAGTGTCACAGCTTTGCCCATGAACACAAACCACTTCCCTACATTTTCTCATCTTCATTTGGAAGCAACTGGTGCTGGACACAAGTCATTACATGACTACAAACACCTTCCAGTCCACTGAGCTGACGTTTATGACTGTCTGCACCCCAAAATCACCAGACCCATTCTAGCAGCTGGATATGCTAGATTTTCCCCTCTCTGATTTTCCTTCTATAAATAAGGGCAGCAAAGCTGGCCAAGAGCAACAACTCCACAGGAAAGCAACACAATACAGGCCTGTGCTCCACCTACTGCACTGGAGTCTCTGGAGAACAGCACAAGAAGGACACGGAGGCGGGAAGGGACATGTCAAAAAACCAAACTAAAACTAAAAAACCCCACTCCCAACTCAAAAAAAACCACTTTTGAAGCCGAACTAGAGCACAACACGCTAATCTGGGGACTGCTGATCCTGCCTTGCCTGATGTTGCTGTTTTGGGGTATTTGTTGGAACACAGAGGAGCACTTACAATGAGCAGAATCTAGTACTGCCTGCAAAAAAATAAATCAGTGCACACGAGCCAAGCGAAGCCAGCTGGTGCCCACTCCATGGCAGGATTTCCAGAGCCAGAATCCCTCAGATTCAGCACTAGAGACGGGAGCACTGCAGAGCTCCATGGAAAAAATCCTATGGAGAAGAGATACATCCCTCAGCCCCACCACACCCAGCAGGCTGGAGCGTCCTGATACAAACTGCACTCAGGCATCTTCTTTCAGAGCCTCCAAGTCAGACATTGTGGAGCTTGGGAGCACAGACCTTTTAGTCAACTTCAGACAAGCCTATGTGACATGCTTGCAGAGCATGCAATGCCCCAAAGGTAAGAGGAAATCTCAGCCGAGAATCCCATCTCCTGAGACGAAGAGACTGGGATAAGAATTTTAGGGGAATGCCGCTTCACGCACAGGACAAAGAGCTAATAATGTATCTTCTGTATCCTACAAACCTCCACTGAGGATACAGGCCTTGATGTAAAAAAGCAGATTCCTGTCAGCATAGGGAAGAGCATGTTCAGGACAGAGGGAAAAAAAAGCCCACAAAAAAATGCATAGTTTGATGCAGCTCTACCTGCAACCCTGCAGTGCTTCCCAGCATGAGATCTCAGATCCCAAGAAGTGTGAAGCACAGGTAGCCACAGCCATGGGCTCCTGAGTAGCCTCAGGCCACGGGGCTGGGGACAGGCTACCGCTGTGTCACTGAAGGACAGACAGACCCCAGTTTTCCAGTCTGAGCACAAACGGAATGGAAGATCACTGAAATATAGGAAAGAGAAGAACAACAGGGGGAAACCGGAGAGTGTTTGAGCCACTGTTTACTTGTTGGTTGTACTTTTGTTTAAATCAGCCCCATAACAGAAAGTCCCTCACTCTGAGGCAGTCAAAAGCTGATGTCAGCCAACATTTATTTGAGAAAGCAAGATCAATTCAGCATCTGAGATGCTTTTAAATAAAAAACCAACATCTCTGACTTCATAACAGGAGAGAAATTGGGTGGAAAATAACGTACACCATGTCAGCACTGATCTGTGATTTTCTGCAGGGATGGAGGGAGGGTGGATGGAAGTGGGGGAAGGAGGGGGGAGAGGCATTTCAAGCTCCCAGAAAGCCAAGAGGAATTGTCTGCATGTTTAGAGGCACTTTCTTCAGAGACCAGAGCATTAGCCCTGGAGTTATACATGAAATTTTAACAAGCAGTATTCACTGTGCTCAACAGAGCATTCCCAAACTTCACCAGGCAGGCATGAGCGCTTGCCAAGCACAGGCTGTAGACTGAATTTGAATCCCAAGTGTCATCAAAGGCATTTCTCTCACCTTTCCAAGGAGAACAGTGCTGAAGGCAGCAGTACCAAGCTTGCCTTATATCTACCCCTTCCCTGAGTTGCTCTGAGGAATGTCACTTATGTGCTGCCTACCACCCAAGATGTGCAGCACACCGAGAGTGCTGCACTAAGCAAACTATTAAAAGAAAACTCAACCATCAGGTCCAGGGATTAATGAAGAGCCCTCAGCACCCTGGGATGTCTCCATTTCCAGTTAAAAGGAGAACGACAAGCATTTCCCTGCCACAGTCCCCTCCGAGCAGCCAGGGAGGAGCACAGGACATGAAAGGACGAGCCGAAACTGCAGGAGACACACAATACCTCCAGAGGAAGAGCAGCTAAGAGCAAAGAGGGTGGGGAGAGCCCACATGTGACTACTCCTGCCAGAACCTCTTCCAGCAGCTCCTGCAGCCCAGGTCCAGCTGTCAAAGCAAATACCATCCCAGGGTGGAGTTTCACTGCCAGAACTGCAACCACACAGGTGAACACAGAAGGTTTCACAAGACCTTCACATCAAGAGCAAATCACTCGGTCCTGCTTCTCTGCCTCACTGCTCCCTCGGCCGTGTTACAACTGCTCGTAGGCTCCTGCTGAGAGTCAGGTGTTGTCCAACATGGAAACACTTGGTTTTGTTGGTTTATAATCAGTTCCATGTCCAAAAACAGCCAGGCAAGAGGGGGAGACAGGCACGCTAGAACACAAAACTGTCCAAATAATTTCCACCACCCTTTTGCTCTGTGTAGAATAAAACTTGACATGTTACTAAACATTCCGAGACCATTCCAGCCCACTGCTCACACTGATGCCAGGGAAACAATTCCTTCCCTGATCCCACTGGGATTCGTTCTGTCCTGTTGTGCAGATGACAGGAGAGCCTGTCGTACCCCTCCACAGTGCTCTTCCTTTTCCCATCCCTAATTACCACAGGGACATAGACATTTAAAGCAGTCTGTTGTGAAGCAATTATGACACTGAGGACTAATGAGCGGGTGGATCAGCAGCGGGAGGCGAGATTTACAGATCTGCATTCAAATAACCTTACTGTTCAGTGATTGTTCACGTTAGATAGTGCTCACACTCCCTCCAAAATGGACCTTCCCTTCCATTCACAGCCCATTTCCAGCTCAAATCTCCATGAAATTGTGCAGAGAGGACATTTCTTCCCTGTGAAGGCAGAGAACCCACCTTGCTGAGGCTGTGCCTCCTCCTGCTCTGCTCTACAAGGTACAGGAGGGTCCTTAATCTGCTTTGCAATGCAAGGGGAAAACCCTTCCTTATCCGAGTCATGCACTGGGAAACTGGGAAGGAACCACAGCGCAGTGCTCGGCAAACGAAATGGGGCAAAAAAAGAGGAACCAGACACGGCAGCATCAGGAATCTGATGCCTTCACCCGACCTGGCCCTTACTCAGCAGCAAGGCTGTGTCCAAGAGACCAGCCTCACCCTCACCATGGTGCCTGGCTGGAAAACCCACTTTAAATACATGGAAAAGGTTAAATGAGGTCACACAGGCCGGGGTGAAGCCAGCACAGTCCTCATGAGAAGGTCAAGAGATTCCCAGCTGGCAGATCCCTAAAGTGACCCCACTCCAAAGCAGGGCCTTGTTTAACCCTTCTGGAAGTAGAGGTCCATGCTTTGGAAGAGTGACCCCGGAGCTGGGAGAGCCCCACAGAGCCCACCCTGACAGCTGGATGCTGTGCTTAATGTTCCAACAGAGCCCTGGCTGAGGAAAAATCAGGAATACAATACCTGCTGCAACTTCAGCACGTTGCCTGATGCTCCTGGGGGAGATGGCCTGGAACACTTGGAGCTCAGAATCCATCTGGTCCAGGGACGGCATGATGCCCCAGCTGCTTCCCAGCCAGAGCCTCCTGCTATTTCAGATCTGCTCTCCCAAACCCTTAAGCTGTTCTGATCTCATTCTATCCAAACAAGCAGGTGAATTTGAGCTGTTTAAAACAGCAGATTTGTGTTAACCCAAAATGTTTAGACTGAAATAATCTAGGGAAGCGTCACAAAATTGGCACAGCCTGAACACACAAGAAGGCAGGAAGCTCCAGCAGTGCCAAGCATCTTGGGATACCATTCCCTATCGGTTTGCCTGGCCAGCTGGTCCTTCCAACCCTCCCCTGCAGACATGTTTTTGCTCAAGTCTTGCAATTAAATTTCATGCAGAAAAAAGCTCTTTTCTCACTGCATCTTGTGGTGTTGAGTGACCCCAGTAATTTTTTTTTTTTTCCAAAACAGAGAAACCATTTCAGTGGAAGGAGCTAGAGACCCACAGTTGGTCTCACCCTCAGCAGGCGGCTGTGGTGATGTGTCACCTGTTCCCAAAGGTCCTGTCAGGCTCGGAGCTGCCATTCCCATTAAACACGGTGAAGCTTTCACTTCCACCACTGCTCTCAGTGGGTCAAACTGGCCCAGCCGGGATCCATGGGGTCAATTAAAAACCCCACACATAGTCACACCATGGCCACACACACAGGACACCCCAGAAGGCAGCTCCCAGCTGGCCCTCAGGAACCCCACCTATAAATGTCATGGTTTAATGGTCACACCATGGGCCACGGAGGAAAAGCCACCACACGAGCAAAGAGAGTTAATCCCCATCTTCAGGGATCAAGCCCCGAAATACCCTTTTGCAGAGCCAAGCACTGCCAGCCTGGAAACAGGGACTTCAGGGACCAACAGGAATAACTAAAAAGCATTCCTTCCATTAAGGATCATTTCTCATGTGGAAGATACCTGCAAGAGTTACATGGAATAGAGGCACCTCTGATGCACAGCATTAAAGAATTAAAGCCAACCTGGATCTAGTGCAGGGCGCTCCAGAATTAACCCTGGTGAGTTTTTAAACTGTTTTAACTCAGGCCACACATCCTCAACAGTAACCCTGGATATGGAGAAATTTTGTTTTTAAGCTAAAAATCACTTCAGATCCAAGTCTGAAACCACAACAAAGCAAGGCTGAAGGCTGTGAAGTAATCAAAGGATTGCATTTCAGATGATGACCGTTTGTAATATCTTAAATATACCTGGGAGAAAAACTACTGATTTGTAGAGTTCATGAGGAAAATGGCACAATCCTTTAGGGATGTAGGGTCAGTGAGCTCCATGACAGGACTGCAGAATGGAGCTGCTCGGAAAAGGCTGAGAACAAGCTGCTTTTCTCCCCCAAACATTTCCGCAGACATCCAAAGGCTGATGGAGCAGTCTAAGAGAAGCTGGGTTTCACCCTCCCTGCACTACCATGGGCTCTTTGCGCCAGTCCTTTTGTGAGATGTAAGACCTGGTAAATTCTGCCTTCATTAAGAGACATCCTCATGAGGAAACATCCCTCTTTTGATGTGTAAACAGACTTGCACAGTGTCTAAATTGTGAGCTTGGGGCCAGATTCCTTCCATCCACAAACCAGAGTTCACCCAGAACCGGATCCATCTCTTCTTGTTGGAGTTACTGTGGGATTTCCACAAATCCCAGGAGTTTCTGTTCGTAAGGAGCTTGCTGGGCATTTCTGTCTTTGGGCAAATGAGGTACTTCAGAGCCATGGCAGCAACTCTGCTTAATCACCTTTATTTCCTTAAGGAACACACCTCCCTGAAGTTCTGCCATCGCACGAGGCCACAAGGTGCATGGGGAAGTTTTGCTGGGAATGTGGCTGCTCATTACACACCTCAGGTACCTGGAATACACCAGTACCTATGGCTCCAGCAGGACCAGCGCAGCACCGAGGCACTGCCACTAACCTACTCGTTGCCACCACAGTGTGGATGCACAGGCAGCGCAACTCCCTCCTTTCCCACCCTGATGTGTCCAGCAGAGCAGTCAAGAATCCGAGAAGCTTCCAAACAAACAGCAACAACTCAAAAAGCAAACACTCTTTTGAGGGAAATGCTGTTAAAAGTATCCAAAAAGCACTTCGGGTAAATGTTTCTAAGCTTCCCTAAAACAGCTTTAAAAACTTGGTGTGTGTTTTTCTGAATCGTCCAGGGAAGATGTGAATCCTGACCTTAAAGGAATAAAAGGTTGCGGGCACAAAAAAGCCTCAAATAGTCCCAGCCCTCAGCTTCCCTGTGTTTTGTATGTTTCTAATCACCATAATCTTCACAGGACTCTCCTTAACAGCATCCTGCCACAGTTAATGCAAGAACCATCTCTTCAAGTTCCAGATTTAATCAGTAGGAACTGTGAGAGCTGGGCCACAAAAAAATACTTCAGAGAGCAAATGAGCACTTGAGGAAACACCAGGTCTGCTGGCCCCAGTCTCCAGAAAGCACAATATCATTACACCAAGCCCACTCCCCTGGAAATTACCACTGTTCTTGGTGTTTGATGAGAGAAAGCCCAAGACTGACCAGATCAGCTTCTAACAGTAAAAAAAAAAATCCAAGCAGAAGATGCTGTTAATCTCCACAGTACAAAGACAACTGAAGTTTTACATCTCCCTTCTACTCTCTCTATTACTTTATTTTTAGCAACTCTTGAAAAAGACTAGCTGGAATGAACTGGTGGTGGGGAAGGGAATCACTGGTTTCATCTGAGCCCTGGAAATGCTTGATAGGGTCAAAGTTACAGAAGTGAAAAATAATGAAAATAATAGTCTGTATCTTGAGGGTGCTCTTCGTGTGCCAATGCCAATTTCTTCTCTAAAAATTAGATAATTCCACTTTGCAGATGAGGGTGAACAACTGAGCCCAGCCAGCTAACAGCAAGTGGGAATGAGAGAAAGGCAACAGCGGGATGTGGAAAGTCTCCTTACAGCCAGTGCCTCCCCAGTTCCAGTGCTGGGAACAGCACCCACGACAGACCTGGAGTAACACTGACCCACACACAGTACTTGGGAAGTAGGGCTGCTCCTAGAGCTTAACACAGTTGTGTTTTCTCCAGCCTGTTACTGAGATACCTCACAGTGGAGAGGGAAAACAAGCAGGGAGATGATTGCCAAGCACTTCTCCCCTCGAAACTGCTATAGCTGCCCCAAAAGCTGGGTGACATCACACATAAGGAGGCAATTCTTGGTGGCTTTAGTCCAGGCTCACTCTCAGGGCTGACTCCTGCCCCATGCAGGCGAACTTTCCCACTGTCCAAGTGCTTTGCAAAGATAGTATCCCTGAATCCATGCCAGCCAGAGGCTGTCCCTTAAAACAGCAGCTGGGAGCCTGTCTGAAGATCAGAGAACATGTTGCACAGTGATTGCATGTGAAATAAGTAAGAGAAAGGAAGGAAATGGAGTTATTTCTCTGGTTTCTCTCCCCAGCCAGGCGCAGGTTACACAAGTCCCACATTCCACTCCTCCCAACTCCTCTGTTTCACCTGCAATGCTGCCCTGCCGCAGCCCCAAAGTTCCCTCGTCTCCCCTGCCCTCCATTACTCACCAAAAGCACCTGGATTTACCGGTCTCGAGAAGTGCGGCTGCCCCATGAGATTCTGTTCAGAGCAGCTCTCCGGGAAGAGGCGGGAGGGGGAGAGGGGAAAAGTCTACGCTGAGAACACTTCAATCCTTTAGAACGATAAATCCACACTTCGGTCAAGGAAAGAGCCTGGCGAGTGAGGCAGCTCCCAACTCTCAGGCCACGGCTCCAGTGTCCGATGGTCCAGCACAGGTCCTGCTCTCCCTGTCCCCCATGGCTGGGCACTTGATTCTCATAAATAGGTGTCCGTGCCAGCTCCCTTCACGCAGGAATGCCTGTCATTCCAGAGCCGAGCTGGCTAGGGCCGAAGCTCAGGA
The DNA here is from genome assembly GCA_013397845.1 of Melanocharis versteri. Taxonomy (NCBI): domain Eukaryota; kingdom Metazoa; phylum Chordata; class Aves; order Passeriformes; family Melanocharitidae; genus Melanocharis; species Melanocharis versteri. The sequence continues at coordinate 119,751 of VZTG01009889.1, forward strand.
AGGGGAGGAGACAGCCAGCCACGATCCAGCCACTTAGCTGCACAATCCAAATTATCAACACCCCTCTCTCCTTCCTCGCATCCAGTTTTGCAAGAAGAGAGAAAAGCTGGGAGCGAGGAGAAGGGGAGCAGAGTGTTCTTCTCAGGGATGGGCTTGGAGAATCTGTGCACGGCAACACACCAAGGGGTTTCACCTCCCAGAATGGGATTAAGGAATGTACAGCCTACCTGTGCCAGCTAAATACAAACCAAGGCAGTCAGGGATGAGACAGCCGTTCTCTACGTGCTGGGGAGCTGCACTACCCCACAGAAAAGGGAATTTCAAAGAGAGCTTGAGCTGATATGCATCTAGCCAAATATATAATAAAAATACAGTATCATGCAATTCCTCTCTCCACGAAAGTTACCAGAAAGCGTGTCTTCTCACTTAATTTAAATTTAACAATGGAAAATTTAAATTTAACAGGGAAAGTAAAAGTTTCATTTCTATTTATGTGTCACAGCTTGATGGTTAAAGTAACAAACATCCCCCTCAACCATCTGCCTCACAATAAAAGATCTCCAAAGTTTAAATATGCCCATTTGGATTCCTTAATTTATCATTAAAATTTGGGTTAGGACTTCTGTGAACCTACAGCTCATTTTCCCTGTACACCTCACAACAGAGGAGCAGGAAAATCTTTAAGCATGCAGAAGCTTAATCTTAGTTCAGGGAAAAAGGAAAAGCAATTTTCAAAAATATACAGGAATTTGCTGCAGCATAAAAGGGATTAAAATCATGAACCTGATCCCACGTGACACATCTAAGTTGGTTTTTCCCCCGTGTAGGAGAAGTTTTAAACAACAGGATTTGCTGCAGCGCTCAGCGTCCCTGTCCTTGTCAGGCCAGCAAGAGGAGGACTTTAGTATGACTGAATACTACCCAGGCAGCAACCCCAATAGGAAACTCTTCTATTCGGGGAAACAACCAGATCCAAGATTGTCGGTTTGGGCTGATGCAGCTGGGAACAATCAATGCTGCACATTGCCCACAGCAAATGCTGTGGGATTGCCATTCCCAGCCCCATGGATGGGGGGGTGCAGCGCTACAAAAACATACCCCAAAAACAGGGCAAGGGGTATCGCTGAACTTCTCTAACACCTCACCTGAGCCACAAACACACCACAAAGACCTTGGTGCTCTTGGCTCCTCCACTAACACACTAAATGTGCCATCGGGCAACTTGCAAATCCACTCCTCATCCAAAGCAGAGCCGTAGAAACACAGGAGGAAGGAGAACCCTTGTGCACCTTCTCCACCTGTGTTGTGCTTGTCCTCAATCCCTGGTGCTGGGCAGGTGACCCTCATCCCACAGACAGCAGGAGCAGGGGATCAGCAGAGCTATGGAGGCAGACAGCAAATGCCACTGTCCTCCCTCGTGCAGGGCACATGGACATTCCTGGAAGAGTTGCTCTTCTCCGGCTCCCACCATGGACATCTCCGTGCTCAGGCTCTCACTGTGGGCAATGAGCATCCCGATTCCCAGGAATGCTCCACCTCATTGAATACTTTTTGCTTTGAAGCAAAGAAAACGCCATTTTTAAAGCCATTTATATTCACTGCCACCTGGCAGAGACCCACAAAGGTCAGAGATAAAGGCAGGAAGATTTCCCCAAGCCTGTAGATCAGCTGCCCAGCTTGGAAAGAGGTCTGGAAAAAACATCCCTGCATTTGGGAATGCTACAGAACACTGCCTCTAGACCTGCCTGGCTTCTAAGGAATTAAAGTCACCAGCTTTTATAAGGCATTTGCTGTGAATTCAGTGTGCACAAAGCTCTGTTGCAGAACAGATAACACGTGGTAAATTGTTAAAGCACAGCAGCACAATCATATCCCTGACCCTTTATTTCTACATTAGTAAAACATGAAACATTAGCTTAAATTTAAGTAAAAGATATTCAAATAACCGGATTTAAATTCACAGTGGCTGCAGCTCAAGAGATGCACGACAGTTACTCAGGCTCTGGTACTGCACAGGAACCCACCAGGCTGTGAAATAAAGTCCTTTACATTTGTGTATCCTTATTCAGGCGTCAAAGACCATCACAGAGAGAATAACGATATTTGGCAATGGTTGTACCAGAAGCATTAATATTTCCTCCTGAAAGGCAGGGCTGTGGTGCCCAAGTAGCAAAGAGATACAAATCTGCAGTCCAAATTGCAGCTGGCTCTGGACTTACGCATCACTCAGGAGTACCAGCCACAACTATCTTCTCTTTTGGGGAAGCAAAACCTCACCAGAAAACAGCTGACAATGTGCACAAAACAGCAGAAATCCAAAAGTAACACCAGCATCATTATTTTCAAGGGTACTCGTGGCCAGAAAAACCCATCAGTCCATCCTTCAGCTCCACCTCTGGAAGGAAAGGTGCAAATTCTGGCCCAGAAAACAGAACGCCAAAAAATGTTCCTGCCTCAACTGCAGCCTGAGGTCAGAGCATGAGAGCAGCTCCTAAGAAACTCTCTGCTTCCACAGGGCTTTGTTTTGCTGCTTGGGAAATATACGGGACAAAGCAACCTGCCCTCGTCCCACTGAACATCCAGGATAAAGGAAAACCCACATTTCAAGCAAGGAAGAGTAATAAATGGCCAAAATTCACATAATAATGAGAAAGGCCATCTGACTTTGCTGCACAGCAACCAGAAGAAAGCAGAGCAACTGTTTCACTCCTCAGGGACAGGTGACAGCCTTTTTAAGATTAAAAACTTGGAATAGCAAAGAGCTTTCTAAAGGAGAGCAAAATGGAAAACAGCTGATTGTCCCTTCAGCATTTCCTTTTAAAATACAGCAACGAAGAAACCCCAGTTACATGAAAATTTTATGCGATTTCAGGAAAGGCAGATGGCTGAAATAAAAAAAGACTGGCAGTAAACACTCAAACATGGGGTACATGGCCTTCCTCTGAAGTTTCATTTCCTCTCCATCCAGCCCAGCATCCCATTAAACCCCTGGCATTTCCACGTTAATAATCTGTTTATATACGTTGTAAAAGGAACTATTCTGGATTGTTTCACTTTAAAATCTAATGAAAGCCATAATGAGCCCAATATTAGCTCCTCTAATAAAGCCAGTGTTGTTCACATTTCAGTTCACACCGACGTGAAATGCTACATTCACCCGTGGTGACTCAGACATTTGTGTTCCATGATTCAGCCACAGGAACATTAAAAAGGACTCCGGCATTATCCCATCCCTGCCGATGGAGCTATTTAAAACCAGTGATACTGGGCGTTTTCCTTCAGAGCTCATCACCAGAGTCAGCAGGAGCTACAGGGCCTTTAAGGCTCTTTCACTGCGGGAGATGCACCCACTAAAATCCTTACGCAGGGACCACCTCACCAGGAGGGCTGGCAGGCAGGAGAAAAAGTGGCAGCACCACAACTCTGGATGTGTTTCACTGAATCATGGAATGGTCTGGGTTCCAAAACCATTGGAACTAGACCAGGTTACTCCAAGCCCTGTCCAACCTGGCCTGTAATACCTCCAGGGATCCAGGGGCAGCCACAGCTTCTCTGGGAAATCCATTCTACTCCCTCACCACTCTCACAGGGAAGAATTTCTCCCCAGTATCCCATCTAACCCTACTCTGTCAGTTTGAAGCCATTCCCCCTTGTCCCGTCACTCCAGGCCTTTGTAAATAGTCTCTCTCCACCTTTCCTCCAGGCTCCCTTCAGGTACTGAAAGGCCACAATTAGGTCACCCTGGAGCTTCTCTCCTCCAGGCTGAACAGCCCCAGCTCTCTCAGCCTTTCTTAACAGGAGAGGTGCTCCAGCCCTCTAATCAACTTGGTTTCACCACAGTTTTTGTTTTCAGCTTTGGAAGAACAAGAACATGAAAAAATCTTATATGTATACATAACAGCTCTGGCTGCCTACAGAGATGATCCTTTGTGGGCCGTGCTCTGACACTGAGCGTGTGCAGCCGTTAACGAGGGCAGCGGAGCAGAGGGAACAGGCAGCAGACACCAGGGAGTCACTCTGAACAAACGAACACAACGTGACGCTCTTCCTTTCTCCCCACACGGAATGAAAAGCCGGTGTGGAAGTGGAAAATGGCTTATTTATAAGGCAGCTGGCATCACATTGTTTGGGTCTTGTAGACTTTGATGGTTCAGATGAGACAAATGTGAGCTAACTGCTCCTACACCACATGATTTCCTTCATGCTTCCTGTGACATTTCCAAGAGGGGAAACTCCTATTTCCCAGAGCATTCCAGTCCTCATGTCCCACCAGTTAGTCAGCATGGTGCTCCACCTCAGACAGCAAAGGGCAGCAGGTCCAGCATGTCAGGGACTCTTGGTGCCACCACCCAAGTGCTGGTGTCAGGGAAGGTGAGCATGCCATGTCCCACAGCAGTCCAGATGTTGACCACAATGGAGCACAGCTGGAGGAAGACTGCTCTGCCAAGGAGCTGACTGACAGCACTTCCAGCCCCACCTTTGGGAAGGTGAGGCCATGCTCCTGGAAAGCCCTGTGGTCACAGCAGGTGGCTGGAACACAAGGAATCACTTCACTGTCACAGGGAATGGGCTTAAAAATTTGTAAATTAAGCTGGGCTTTGGGCCCAGAGGAGCTTAAGGCAAAAACACCCCCCAGCCTTGTTTTCCAGTGGAAATACAACTTCCACTGGAAGCAGGTTTTAGCCAGTACTGGAAAAGTCTCACCATCAATGCCTCCTCACCACTCCCTGCAATTACAACACAGGCCAAGTATTTTCTTGTTTACTAGTGAGAGAATGCTGAGGAATGTAATCTTGACAAAATTAAAGATTCAGTCACATCTTGGCTAACTTGACTAACCCTAACTTGATCACTATGGTGATTCATGGCTTTGCCATCTCAAGGCAAGGGAAACTCCAAAGCTCATGAACAACTTTTTGGAGCACCTTGAAGCAGCATTAAAAGAAAGTCTGGTCAGAAGCCAAAGGAAGCACACATATAGGATACATTCCAGCAAAGCATCAGGCATTAGCAAAGCATCAGCGTATTCCCAACAGGGAAGCATTCAGAGGTAGGATACCCATCTGCCACTTCCGGCTATATTATTAGGAACGCATTAAGCAAAAACACGGAGAAGAAAATTACATTAATTATTGCATTGTTTAGAGAAGAAACAGGAATGGCATTTAGCTTAACTCTTGTTTAACCCTCTCCAGCAGCAAAAACTCAAGATACTCAAGAGAAAAACGTATAAACTGACATAATCTGAGGCTCCCCACTTCAAAACATGGGGATGCAGAAAATCAAAATACGTTCCCCTCCTTCCAAAGCACTGCCCAGCACGAGCTTTTAGGGCTGGCCCAGCACAGCACACAGTGCTCTTCCCCAAGCCAGTGGCTGCTGCACAGTCACATCCATCACAAACAGCCTTACAGGACAAACCTAACTCATAAGACTTTACAGATTTGTGAAGACATTATCCAATATAAACAAGTCCTCCAGCAGACCAAGTACATCTCTGCCACTTATAAAACCAATGGGACAAACTCTGTTAAGCACAACACTGGAAACTGCAAGCTAACAGCAAGAATATCAGTAAATACGAAACCTCTAAATTCAGATTAAATTGCAATTAACCCTAAGGGGTAGGACTATATTTAACTTTAAGTTAGTCTTCAGTGTATAGGTCAAGATCCACAGATTCATGATCCCAAATTTCTCTTCCTACCTCTAATCCTCCAAGATGTCAAACTTCAGCTGCAAGCCTCTCTGCCCACACAGTAACTGAAAAGAAAGGCAGCAAGACCTCTCTGTAAAAATTGTTTCCTCTTTTAAACGTTTCACAAAAATCTCAGTAAATGCATTTGCTCTTCGTACCCAAAGCTGAAACTGCAGCAAAAACACCTTTGCTCTGCCAATCCAACGGGCTTGCAGCAGCTGCACCGCACCAATAATCCAAATTATCCTTCAACACCTCCAGCTCTCCAGTCTGAAGTAACATTTTTTCCAAATTACTGCACAAGCCAGGCAGTGCCAGGGCATCCTACCACCTCTCACTCGCCTGGCTCTGCTCAGGGAGACTTACAAAAGCGCCTTGGTTTAGTTTTTGGGGAACACCCAATTTCCCCACCGCACCTGCTCTGCTTTAATTATTGACTAGGCAAGGAGCTCCTGATTAAAATGCAAGGCAAGTCTGGCACACAACCTCAGCTTCTGATCATCTCCCGCAGATACAGTTGGAAGAGAAACAAATTCCCTGCCACAGTTCAGGAATTAAAAGAAAGGGTGGATCAGTTTCAAGTTGGGGCACTTAAATTGAGCAAGGAAAACACTTTTTGTACACTTGCAACTGAAAACTCTCATAAAATTTGAAATTTTAAACCACAGCTTTAGGTTCACACACAGAGAAGGTTTAAAAGCTTCCTTTCATTTGTACTGTGTTTTTACAAGCCATTTCTGCCAGAGTAAATCTAACAGGTAATTACAGGTCTGACCTCCTTCTATTGCACAGATATGCCTTTGGAAACAATGTGGATAAATATTTGCCCAATACAAGAAGACAACTCCAAGAGGAACCATTCCAGTTTATCAACTCTGTGATTCATGTTGATACAAGCCTTATTCTCTATTTAAGGAACAAGATAACACTTAGGAAGTGCATCTGGCCAAATTGTTTCATAGATCTACCATGGGCCACCCTAAACAGTGGCACGGCCAGACCTCAGGTCACACCCAGACAAGAGCCATCAGCAAGAGAGGGAGTGAACCTCAACTCCAAATATTGACCCTTGCTCAACCACCAGCGTATCTCCAAGCAGCAGTGAGGCTGAAGATGGAAACGTGATGAGTAAAACATTGCTGCTAATGTGAATAAAGCAGTGCTGGGGTTTTCTTCCCCTTTGGAACCGGGGAGAGAATTGTGGAGGCCCAGAGGAGCTGAAAGCAAAATGAGAGCACTTCACCTGCCCCCTGAGACTTATCCTGAAATCCCAATCCCAAATGCTCCTGTTTTCTGCCAGTACCAAGAGAACTTGGGGAAACAAGGTGGTGGCAGCCACAGGCACCAAGAGCCATCTAGGAACAAGGCACAAAAATTAGACAGGATGACTGTGTCTCAAACCATACAGACCTCGGGTCCCCCAAACCAAACGCTGTTTACGCATCACACTGACTCACATGAGTGCAGGGACAATGCCATGGGAATTGTTTACAGTGTCAAGGTCGTTTCATATAATTAAAGGAAACATCAAGAGATGAGATAACACCAACAGTTCTGAAGGTTCAGCTAATCCTAACCTTGTAGGAAACTGTTTCTCCCCAAGTTGCTCCCCCTCTTGCACACACAACCCTTCACACATTGCCAGATTCCTCATTTCACCTCATTCCCTTCATCCTGTGTCGGTAGAGCACCAGCAGCAGCCTTATTTAAGAGCAAGCAGCACCACACCAAAACAGTAGCTGAAAACTGTTTGCAAGACTCTCAAGTAATGCTCCCCTCTCCTCACACTTGGCAGTTAGAGCACTGCCACAGGCACTGCTGCTGGCAGGAAATGGGGTTCAATCCACAGAATCACAGAAGAGTTGGGGTTGGAAGGGACCTCTGGAGATCACCCAGTCCAACTGCCTGCCAAGGCAGGGTCACCCAAAGCAGGTGACACAGGAACATGTCCATGTGAGTTTGGGATGTCTCCAGAGAGGGAGACTCCAGCCCTCCCTGGGCAGCTGTTCCAGGGCTCTGCCACCCTCATGGAAAGAAGTTCTTCCTCATGTTGAGGTGGAACTTGTGGTTTAGTTTATGGCCATTGCTCCTAGTCCTGTCCCTGGGCAACACTGAACAGAGTCTGGCACCATCCTCTGATACCCCTTGGAGATATTTCATAGACTTACAGAATGTTAAGGGGTTGGAATGGACCTTAGAGATCATCTAGTCCCAATCCCCCTGCCCAGGGCAAGGACACCTCCCACTCAATGGCAGATCCTTGATGCCAGGAAGGTGTGACACAAGGAAGTCTCCTTTTAAACTTGTCCTTGTTCTTCAGCTCTTTTCCTAAACATCTATTTAGGGATGGGCTAAGGGATCCTTGCTGTGGAGGAGTGAATGGCTTCAGGAGGCATCAGGGTGTTCATCATCAAACTCACTTAAAAAAATAACCCAGCACTGCTACAACACACTGCCCCAGACACCACCTCCCAGCATTAACTCGAGGAAGCCTGATCAATACTTTATCCTGAAAAGGAAAATAAGAAAAAGCCCTGAACAGGGCAAGGGTGCCAGACTGACTCACATAATACCATTAGAGTTATCCAGAGCACTCAGTTTGCTCAGTATCTGGGAGATAACAGAATTAACTTCATGTTCAACATCATTTCAGCCTAATAATTGCGGAATCACTCCTACAGCTGTAATGTCATTGATTCAACAGGGGACTCCCATCACCCCCCACCAGTCCCAGCCTTGAAAGCCTCTTCATTAGTGTCAGAATCTAAAGTTAATTACTTGGAGAGATTTTCCTTTCCTCTCCCAAAGCAAAATGTAACTTAACCCCTGCAACCTTCTGCTTGGGCAGAACTCCTGCCTTCCCTGCAGGAAGGGACTCTGTTTACTTTCCTAATCACCACTTCAGTTTCCAAGATTTAATGTTAAGACCAAAAGGCTGGAGGCAAGGAGGGCAGGTTTTTCATCATTTTGGTTGAATTTCAACAAAAATCATGACACAGGCTGGTTACAGTCCTCTGAAAGATCAAGGTTCAGCCCCAGATCCCTGCCTGACTCTGCGTTCCTGGGGAGAGGGGGTTGATCCACTCTCTAAGAGCAGAGCTCTGGCCAGCTGGGATCACCACGGAGCCTCCAAGAGTGATTTTCCTTGCCAAGCCATGACTTGCTGCTCACCTTGCCTTGGAAATGAGTCCCTTAGAGCAGTGGGGCTGGGGAAGGAAAGGGAAAGCACGCAAAGCAAACAGTACACAGAGCTGCTTCCAACCCCGCGGGGGAACAGAGCACAGGAACCAGGTCGTGTTTTTATAGGGGATTTTTTCATGGAGTGTAGAATGATATTAAATTCTACCTTTCAAGTGCAGCTGTGCTACACCAATTAGGCCAGCGTTATTATGCTGGCACTAAGCCTGACATGGTGCCAAATCAGACCCCACCGCAGTGCCTATGAAAGCCAGTGTCCACAGCCACTGCTTGGCTGCACCGTCGTGGTGTCTCTTTTACCCTCCCAAAAAAGGAGAGAGAGGGGAGGGGGGAAATCCACAGAAATGCAATTCACGAAATTCTAGAATGGTTTGAGTTGAAAGGGACCTTCAAACTCATCTCGTTCCACTCCCTGCTACGGTCCACTATCCCAGGCTGTGGGATACAAGCCCCACCCAACCTGGCCTTGAACACTTCCAGGGATCCAGGGGCAGCCACAGCTCCTCTGGGCACCCTGTGCCAGGGCCTCCCCCCGCTCACAGGGAAGGGCTCCTTCCCAGCCTGCCAGCCAGCGCTGCCCCTGGGCAGTGGAAGCCGCTCCCCAGCTCCGTCCCTCCCCGTCCCCAGCTGTGTCCCCGGCTCNCTCTGTCCCTCCGTGTCCCCAGTCCCCGTCCCTCGTGTCCCCGGCTCTGTCCCTCCGTGTCCCCAGTCCCCGTCCCTCGTGTCCCCGGCTCCGTCCCTCCGTGTCCCCGGCTCTGTCCCTCGTGTCCCCGGCTCTGTCCCTCCGTGTCCCCAGTCCCCGTCCCTCGTGTCCCCGGCTCTGTCCCTCCGTGTCCCCAGTCCCCGTCCCTCGTGTCCCCCGTCGCCCCGCGCCCCTCGGCGGCCCCGCGCGCCCTCTGGCGGCCACAGCGCGGCTCTGCGGCCCCCGCGCTGCCGGACACTGCGGGCCCGGGGCCGAAGCTCGCACGTGGAGCGGCTGGAGCGCGTCCAGAGACGGGAAACAGACCTGGGGAAGGGGCTGGAGCGTGTCCAGAGACGGGAAACAGACCTGGGGAAGGGGCTGGAGCGCCAGGAGCGGCTGAGGGAGCTGGAGAAGAGGAGGCTCCGGGGGACCTTCTCGCNAGGAGGCTCGGGGGCACCTTCTCGCTTTCTCCAACTTCCTGACAGGAAGGTGCAGCCAGGTGGGGGTCGGGCTCTGCTCTCAGGGAACAAGGCACAGGACAGGAGGAAACAACGTCAAGTTGTGCCAGGGAAGGTTTTGACTTGATATTGGGGAAAATTCTTCATCAAAGGGTTGTCATTCTCTGGCACAGGCTGCCCAGGGCAGTGGTAGAATCCCCATCCCTGCAGGGATATAAAAGCCGTGTGGATGTGGCGCTTGAGGACAAGGGTTAGTGGTGGCCTTGGCAGTGCTGGGGGAATGGCTGGACTGGAGGCTCTTGGCAGGCTTTTCCAACCTGAAGGATTCTGTGATTCTATGGTAACGAAATTGCACAGCTGAGTTACACCAGTGTACAAAGCTCCACCTTACAGAGCCTTAAGACTAGCTGTAATAGGCAGCAGGATCCATGGCAGAGCCTGCATCTGCAAAGCTCAGCTCAGAACCTGCACAGCCTCAGGCTGAACAGATCTGTACATGGAATTCAGCAACTCCTATAAATGTTATTCTTCATATGCCAGGGAATACAAATTTATCATAACCTGGACAGTAAATCCTTTTGAAATCTTAAAATCTCTGCTGCACAAAATGAGACGAATCCAGGCTGGGTTGAAGAGCCACGTTCTCCCTAAGCAAGTCACGGTTATCAACTCATTCCATCACAGCTGGATGGGTCCAACGTGTAAAAAAAGCCACTTCGTATATCTGGTTTCTTGTTTGTTTCAGGAGACAAAAGACACCTTCAGCAATCAGAGCCAGGACTCCTATCCAAGACAAAGGAGAACCAAGCAGATAAAGTGGTGATGTCAGCAGTGACAACATCCAAATGTTCACACTGGGACTGCACCTCAGGACCAGCCTGAGGGCCTGGGAGTAGCTTTGTCCAGCCAACAGCTCAGCTAACACTATTTACAGCTCACAAAGGCAGCAAGATAATGAGAACATTCAGTATTTTGTTTTTAAAAGGCCAGGTTTGCCACTCAGCCTGGACACATTGCTGCTGTGTGAAGAAACAGTAATAACAAAAATCACATTTATACTAAACCTGCTTGTCTCTGGTTCCAGGCAGGCTCCTCTTCTACCCCCACCCCCAATAAAATCAGCTACTAAAATCCCTGGACAGAATTTACAAGCAATGTTCCAGAAGCAAGGTGAATTTAAGGTCCAACAAGTTAAAAAAGAAAACTAGAAACTCTGGAAACCTACTGCCCTGCTCCATGCCCTACTTACTGAGCCACAGGAACTCCACACTCACTGTTTCACAGCAAGTCACCCTGAATTACTCAGAGGATCGACTGCATGTCCTACAAGGTCTTATCTCTTCACACAAGGAATAAGATTGTTCAATTCTGTCATGAAGCACTTCAGCGAACAACATTTCTCACTCAGCATCAACCTTTGCCACTATCTTGCTCCAACCAGCCTGGAGGCTGAAGCATCTCTGTCCCAGCACATCCACAGCTGAGCCAGGAAACCACAAAAACAGCAGAATTAACCTCTGCTTTCCCCCAGTCGGAGATATGGGTATGAACTACAAGGCCACTTACCACAGCAGCTTCAAAAGTCACTCAAAATGGGGTGTCACCGAATTACAAGGTCTCTGGCAGGCCAGCAAGTAATCTCTGTAAAACATTTGGCTCATAGCTCAGGAGCGAAAGGCAGCAAGAGTTCAGACACCTCCTCACGTTCAGGAAGGAATTATTGGGTATTAATTTTCAGAAACACCATCTAGTTCAGAAACTAGATGGATGGCTGAGCTGAGCCACTTGCAAATACAGCAGGCAGAAAAACAGCACCGACATGCCATCGAGTGCCCCAAGCACCCTGACAGCACTCAGTACATTAATTACATTAAGAACTAGAACAAATTTAAGAACAAAAGGCTGTCAGGATAATGTCCCAAAGTATTTTGCTAACCTGTCAAGTGCACTTGACTTATTTACAGTAATGCTTTCAGGTAGGTAAGGAAATGCTCTATGCTGTACCTTGTTTAAAAGTCAAATGGTCTCTGCCGAGATCAGTCCCAGCCTCTGGTAACCTGCCTAAGGAACAGTAGGAATTTGCCTTTCTACCTGCTTGCTAATTAGCACACATCAACTGTAATTAAGGATTTGATCTCAAGCACTTTGGGCCACTTTGGTTGTTCTGCTGTATCACACAGAGCTGTGTTACTGCTGCACACACAACATGCAGCTTCTGTGTCTTCCTGGAAAAAAAAACCCATTCTTTTGTTCTGAAACAGACATTATGAAGAGATTCCCACTGGCTACTTAGCAGCGACTGCTCTTCTCCAGCAGACCTGAGTTGGTGACAGCAAAGCTCCCAAACCCGCAGTGCTCTGACTGCACATCAAACCCAGCACACACTGACTGCAGCCTGGCTTAAACTGAGACCTTAGAGCCCCTTCCAGTGCCTAAAGGGGCTCCAGGAGAGCTGGAGAGGGACTTGAGACAACAGCCTGGAGTGACAGAACAAGGGGGAATGGCTTCCAACTGCCAGAGGGCAGGGATAGATGGGATACTGGGAACAAATTCTTCCCTGTGAGGGTGGGGAGGCCCTGGCACAGGTTGTCCAGAGAAGCTGTGGCTGCTCCATCCCTGGCAGTGTCCAAGGCCAGGTTGGACGGGGCTTGGAGCAACCTGGGACAGTGGAAGGTGTCCCTGCCCACGACAGGGGTGGAACAGGATGAGCTTCACAGTCCTTCCCAACCCAAACCACTCAGTGATTCTATAATGGTTCCCATAACAGTTTTGATTCTCTAAGCATCTGAAGGTATAGCTCTGATTTTTGGGGATAAAGATGGGAATTGGGCAGCCAGCCATGCATCTTGCTGGGGAAAAGCAGCAGAGCTGGTGGGATAAGAATCAAGTATAAACGTTTTCAGCCCTTTCCTCTACTCAGGCTGTATTTGGAGTCCAAGTCTCCAGAAGCAGCAGATCCATATCACACTGGTTTCTTTCTGAGGCATGTAACCCAGGAGTCAGCTTAGATGCTAAAACAAATTATTTCTTTGTTTGCACAAAGGTGAAGGACTTGAAGAGTATTTCCTATTTTTAGGAGGAAAAGAATTGGGAAAAAAGTAGCACAGCAGGAGATAAAGGGGATGAAAGTCAAAGGGATGAAAGTCAGCATGGAATAAAGCAGTAGCTGCAGAAGATTCTTAAAGTATCCATAAACTTAGTATTTCAGGAGCTTTCTAAAAAAGCAGCTTTAGGTAATAGCCTGTGTGTGCAAAAACTACTTCACTAATTTCCCCAAATGTTTCACAGTTGTCCCACAGAGATTTAGACCTTTTAGGGACTTAAAGGTTCATATCTGAATACCTGCAGAGGAAGTGTGTAAGCACAGGCAGAAACTGTCAACAGACTTCAAAGTACAGGAGGTCAAAGAACCCAACAGCAAACACTTTCCATGAAAAGGCATTCCATGCTCCCTCTGAACATGTTCATTAATGATTTCTCATTACTGGGCAAATGAACTGCAGGTCTGCTCCCACCTTAGGTCGATCCAACATGGCAGCAGAGCTTTCAAGGAACCACGGGCATAAGGTGAGACTTGCCCTGCCAAGCACAAAGCTTCCATTTCAATATTTTGTTTTTTAGATCTCACAGACTTTCAGACAGATAAAGTACTAGATAGAACACAATCCCTTGGCAAAGGAAAAGGTCCAAACCTAGCTCAGATCATGGTAAGGTGAGTGAGTGGTCTTTAGGAGGGGGCCTGGGCAGTGACAGCACAGGCAGTAGGTGAACAGCAAAAACAGGCTCTGAAAATAGAGTGTGATTCTTCACCCGCACCACAGGAAGGATCTGAAGGGAAAGGTATTCCAGAGACATTTCCCTTCAACAGATCACTTGTGTAGGTGGGACCTTGAGGAAGCTTGGCCTGGCAACATGTGTATATTTAGATTTCATTTATTCTCCTCCCACCGGCACCAGCCGCGCCAGGGCAGTGCTGTCCCTCCAGCAGGGACCACACGGGGCTGGCACTGCTGCAACACCAGCACCACCTCTCATCTCCTCACAGAACAGTGCAGGTTCCCTCACTTCAGAACCTGCTCCATCTCCATGTCACTGCAACCTCAGCAGTCTGTACATTCCTAAAGCAAATGCCAGTGACACAGGCACAGCCTACAGGGAAGGAATTCAGTTTTAAAGTCCAGCATTAGTGACAAAGACATGCGAGACTGCTCTGGCTACAACACACACCCCCCAGATTTATTGCAGAGAACTGATGAAAAATCATAGAATCCCAGAATGGTTTGGGTTGGAAGGGACCTTAAAGCTTATCCAATCCCCCCCCGTGCCATGGGCAGGGACACCTTCCACTAGACCAGGTTGCTCCAAGCCCCATCCAATCCGGCCTGGAACACTTCCAGGGATGAGGCAGCCACAGCTTCTCTGGGAAATTCATTCCAGTCCCTCACCACCCTCACAGGGAAGAATTTCTTCCTAATATCAAATCCAAACCCGCCCTCCTTCAGTTTAAGGCCACATGTGGCAACTTAACCTACAGTCACTTACTCAGGGCCCTATCCCAAAGTTTGCCAGAAGTTTCTGTGTATTCTTCTCTGTACTTGACTCAAGGCAGGGTTGTGAGTAAATTAGAAGCTGCGTACCTGTTCTAGAATACCATGTATGGATAGCTCTGAAACTTCACTGCAGCTGCCTGGAGACCTGGCTTCCACTCATCCTCAGGGATGAGCATGAATTAAAATCTGAAGACAACAGCAAATTTCATTTCTAATTAGCCAGGGCAGTCAGCCAAGGAAGGCTCCCCCACCCACCCATAGCTGGTGAAGCCTGACAGCTCAAAAGGATTTACGCTTCCCTGTGCATTCCCAGTGGCCATTCCAAGCACACCAGCTCAAACAAGCGCCAGCCATGCAGCATTGTGAGTGCAGTTAATATCCAACCAGGGAAGGACAGCAATGCACCCAAAGCACCAGGCTTGAAGGGAACAAAGGGCACAGACTTGGACTTCAGCTCAGCTCCATCTTACCTCATCTCTGGGATCAACCCAGGAGTCCTGAGCTTAGCAGCACTTGGAGAATGAATATCCTTAAAAGCAAAGGAATTTTAAGGAAATTATAATAAAACATCCATCTGTTTAGTTTGTCTTTAATGTGGGGCTCTTGGCTCCCAGCACTAAGAAGGTAACAAGTAAGCTTCACGACCAACCATGGGGGATGTCTGTGCATGCGAAGATCCAGTATGGATACTCCATCCTAAATTGGCACAGCTCAAGTTGTTCAGAGGGAAAGGGGAGGTAATTTTACTTAAGTTGGCAAAATGCAAACAGAACATAGGGCTTTTCACATCCCAGGCCACCAGCACTCATCAAATCAGGGGCTCTCAGAAACCTCAACAGGCTCCAGTTCTGTGTCTCACTGATCTAGCCAAAATATGGGGTTCAATTGCACATGAACAGGGATGCAAAGCTTTGTGATGTGAACAGAGGTGGCTGGTGGCAGTCCCAGCACAGGCTGAGTCCTGGTGAATAAGGAGAGCTCACAGAATGGTTTGGGATAGGAGGGACCTTGAATATCTTGCTCCACCCCCTGCTGTGGGCTCCATGAGACCAGGTTGCTCAGAGCCTCATCCAACTCGGCCTTGATGTTGCTCAAAGCCATCCCAGTAATTCAAGGTCTAGAGACTGAAAAATGGCCCTGCTCTGCTGTGCTCTGTCCCAGGGCTGACTAGGAGCTACCACAGCCACTGCTCCACCCTCAGCTGCCAGTGCCACACTCACTTCACCTTCCACCTCCTCCACAAGTCATCATTTGGAGTTAGTTTGCTATGAGCAAATCAGAAGGGAAAGCAATCACCACAGACTAAATGTGCACCTTACAGCCTGACAGAGAGAGGACACAGCAGTTCTTGCC
Organism: Melanocharis versteri; assembly: GCA_013397845.1. Lineage (NCBI taxonomy): Eukaryota > Metazoa > Chordata > Aves > Passeriformes > Melanocharitidae > Melanocharis > Melanocharis versteri. Next base: position 135,690 of record VZTG01009889.1, read on the forward strand.
ACCAGGACTACAAGCATATTATGTTTTTATGCAGCAACTCTTGGCTTGCAGATGGTCCAACCAGGCCACCGGGCTCCAACACACCAGCTCTGTATGAAGCCAAAAATTGGCCTTCATCTGCCTCACCAAGCACAATGCCCTGCTGAAAAGTACAACCACTCCCAAAGTTTTCATGATGGCATCACCTGACTGCACAGAATAACCTAGAAATATTATTTATGAGTCAGAAGTCATCGACTGCAGTATCACAGTCCAGAAGATGTGAGGTCAATATGCTGCACGGATACTGGTTTCCCATAGTGCAGGCAAGAGCCTTCATGCAAATCTCATGTCAATGGCAGGGAAAAAATGGGCATTTGACTCCGACTCCTTTCTTGTAGCCATTTTAGACAAACAGATGGAAGAGCTCTTCAGGGCAATCTCTAAGCCAAAAATCTGCGAGTTTTAGTTACAACCATATCCTTGCATTGGTTAAACCTATCAGCAATGAATTTGGTTGCTTCAGGGCAAGCACTACACACTGCCTAAAGCAAGAGATTTAAATTTTAATTTAAAAAAAATTAATTAAAAAAAAAATCCTGTATCTTCTGCAAGACAGAGCAGCCTAAAGGAATAAATACAGAACAACAGGAACAACCAGGAGCTGATCCTCCTTTATGCCTTGCCATGTGCCTTTTCAAACCAGCTCATTGCTTCTGGCCACTTCTCTATTAAGAAAGGGGATGTTACTTGTTTTCAAGAACTTGGGATAGACAAGAGATATGTATTCCAGGTTTCACAGATGGGAGATTCCAAAAAAGATCTTCCATATGTACAAAGCTTCAATCAGATGTGGTCCACACCACAGTACAAGTGCAGCTGATGCATCTGTCAAACTACATTATTTTCTAATCACCTTCTACACTTGAAATGGAGACACCAAGTTTGAAGTAATCAGGTTCTTTATGATGCTTAACCAAGGAGGACAGGTCAGGTTCATAATCTGTGGCAAGATACTTAAGACCGTACTCACCAGCAGTCTCTTCCATTCCTCTTGCACACTAGTGTCCAGAGTAATTCCTACAAAAACAGGAAACAAAGTCAACACACAAATTAAAATTGCAAACGTGAACAAAGCTCAGATTTAGTTTCATTTCTCTATCAGCTCTGCTCAGCCTACACAAAACCAGCATGGAGGGAACCTAGAGCAGAAATCCTGCCCCAAACTAGGAGGAGTGTGACATTGTCACCCCTCTTTGAAGACATCAGAAGCTTCTAATCACACACATGCTGTGATGGAAAGAAAAGAGAAAACAAAATTAAGGTGCTATAATTACAAAGCAGCAATATTTGTTCCCAGGGAAAATATTCCACATCTGCCTCTTCAGGAAGGGATGTGCCTGCTGTAAAAGGGAACAGCCTACTGCTTATCTAGCAAAGGCAGCACAGCACGTGCACAGGAAGTATTTCAGATGTCACACAGCATCAAGGCACTTCTGAACAGACTGTGGGGGGAAAAAAAGACAAAAAAAGGAAAAAAAAAGGAACCAGGATTTTAGTAGAAAAGCCAGTTTTTCTCTGGAGAAAGTTCTGAAATGAAGTGCCAAGGGGAACTAAGTTTGGGGAAATTATGATGTGTCTTGATTTTACAGATTCCATAGCACAGTAAAAACAGGCTCAGTATTTTAGAAAAAGGGAGGTTCTGTCCTCAAGATCTTGCAGTTCAAACTTGGACAACCACAACTGGACATGTCAGCTGGAACAGCATGGGGTGACCGGGGAAGAACTACAAAATAAGGTTGTTCCAGTGCCGAGGAGTCAAAGCCAGCCTTTATCCACAGCCCACTTCAGCCTAACCTTTTCCCCATGAAGCCCAGGCCAACTCATCACCTTTGCTCCCAGCAGCAAAACACAGTTTGGTGGCTTTAGTTTAACATCAGATCAGCTGATCATCTTCATGTGACAACTTGCTGATTGTGCAGCATGTGCACAGCTTGTTCAAGAGCACTGGAGCATCCCAGGGCTGCAGTGTCAGCGCAGACAACCACAACACCCCATCCATGGAAGCTCTGCCCAGTGGGGCTTTTCAGCTTCGCTTTGCTCAGCTGTGTGGGCAAAATGCTTCTTTGGACCAGACAACCATGCTCCAGGCTACGTCTCTCTGCTGCAGCTTGAATTCCATCGCAGTGATGTTCTTGGAATGGCAGGGGAACACCTCAACAGAGCCATTAAACCCTCAAAACATAATGGGTGATCACAGCTTGGAAAGGAGAACAAGTATCTGTACAGGCTTCTGGGCAGCAAATGAGTGGATCGAGAACATCAGAATGTTTTGATTTCAGAAGCAGACAGCCACAAGTCGCTTAGGAAACACCCTCAGAATCCCTACAGCCTAATCCATTAATGCTGTTAAAATACAGCTTTCACACACATTTGGATGCATGGTTTGGTGCATCCACGTGCTGCATCAAGGACACCATTTGCGAGAACTGGAATGAACGAACTGCAGAATCCTTTAGGCTGGAAAAGCCCTCTAAGATGATTGAGTCCAACCATTAACCCAACACTGCCAAGACGACCACTAACCTATGTCCCCAAGTGCCACATCCACACATTTTTGAATGCTTCCAGGAACGGTAACTCCAACACTGCTCTGAGCAGCCTGTGTCATGGCTTGACAACCCTTTTGGTGAAGAAATTTTCCCTAATATCCAACCTAAACCTCCCCTGGCACAACTTGAGGCTGTTTCCTCTTGTCCTGTCCCTTACTCCCTGGGAGCAGAGCCTGACCCTCATCTGGCTCCAGTCTCCTGTCAGGGAATGCTCCCCCACTGAAGGCAGAAGAGCCACCATCCCTGCCTGCCCTTTCAGCAAGCCCTTCTAGGAAAGGGAAGCAGAAGGGAAACTGAAACAGCCACCTCAAAGCCTACTTGAACCTCAGCACAGATGACAGCACTGCTCCCACTCCCCCAGAGCCACCAGGGAGTTGGGTTTAATTTGCCTTTCAAGGGCATTCCTGCACAGGCTGTGCTGAGCTTTGCATACTACAAGGGGCACATTTGTGCCTGGAATACTAATCCTGGCAGCCTGTCAGTGCTGGACACTCACTGTGCACACTAGAGACATCTGTCGCTGCCTGATGGCACAGCTGGAAGCACCTCAGTCTGTGCTGGGAGGATCTTTCTGAGCAGAACACTAAATCCACAATATCTGGTTATTGACAAAATAAGCATAAAAGGCACACTGGGGAAAAAAAAGTGATGCCAGGGTAGAGGGAGAAGGAGTAAAGTCTGCACTTCTGCAGCATTGCCACAGGCTGCCAAAGCAGGAGCGCACAGCTCTGCCTGAACTAAGGAACAGGCACTTCTCACCAAAGAAATGGATTAACCAGTGCAGATCCTGCTGCCAGCGTTAACTAGGACTGCCTAATTGGAAAGCTGTATTCTGGAATGGGTGGTTTGAGATAATCCACCCCACAGAACAGAAATTTGCTTTTATCCCCTACTGTCACAGGTTTCCCAGATACCTCATCTTGAGAAAACCTGGATTTTTCATTTCCTCTAGCATGACATGCCACAGCTCCTCTGAATATTCATGTCCTCTGAGTGCTCCCACATTCCGCGGGCCTGACAGCTGTGAGAAATTCCTGTGTTTCCGAGAGCCCTGTTCCCAGCACAGTTCAGCAACTTTCAGCACTCAGGACACTCCCCTGCCCCTCGGTACTCTGGCCATTACAGCAGCAGAATCACGGTCTTTGTCTGCCTCGAGACTTCAAACACTTTACAGCTTTTTCCCCAGCTCTTTGTACCACTCTAAGAATATATTCCTATTCCATTGACCCGGCTCTGAACTCTCCGCAGCAAGGTGATGGCTTTTTTCCAGCTAGGCAGCTAATCCACACACAATAGAAAACTACTGCTTTGCAGCCATGCTGGAGTGTTTTCCACCCTATTTCTTCAGTCTTAGCACACTCCCTGCTGCACAGGAAATTTTGTCTTTCCCAGCTCTACCCATGTGCTCAGCTCTGTCACATCCTCCCACAGCAACACAAACCGACCCAATTCCAGACTTTGGACCTCCTCTCATGCCCTCCCACCCATTCCTTGCACCAGCAGCGATCCAGCTGCTTTGGCAACAGTCAGAGCTGACCCAGATGCAGACCAGGCATGTCCAGAGGAGTGGGTTGGGAAGGACAGGACCTCAACAGCCCCAGCTCAAACCAACACGAAGCTGCACACCAACGTGCCGCTGTTGGTTCCAGCCTTGGGCAATCCACATCCCTGAGCTTTACTGATTACCCCTTTACAGCTTCCCCCTTTCCTCACAGTCTCATTTTCAGCAATCCTTACCCAGACCTCTGGAACATTAAGCATTCAGCTTCCTTCAGAATGAAGCTCATTAGCTGGACCCCTCTGTCTTCACCTGCAGTAACATGAACAGCTTCCTTCAAAAGACTACAGCATGCTTCCAAAAGTCCAGCTAAAACCTAAGCCAATGTTGGTTGTTTTTCCCAACTAAACTAGAAAACTGACAACTCTTCCAAGCAGAAGTGGCACGTTACTTCTCCACAGTGGCTGCCAACAGGCTTGCCTTAGGCATGGAAAGGCAGTTTCCATGCTGGCTCAGCTCTAAATCACCATTCCAGAGAGGGACATGACAGCAGCTGGGCAGCTACTACAGGGCTTTTACTGTAATGAGACACAAAACCCAAAGCTGTCTTGGAAAAAAAGCATGTGGCAGAGAGAAAAGGATGCTCTTATAATGGTTTGGAACTATATCCATCAGTTGAAGGGAAAGGGAAGGGTTAACAAACACCCATAGCTTGAGGAACATGGTCCTGCATTAATACAGACCATGACCCATGAAATTAAACAAGCTCACCCGACAACTCCCAGATGATTATTCATTTTGACCTAATATGGTGCTAGTAACAGCCAGTAAACAAATATAATATTGTCGCTCATTATGCCACTTCAGACCTTGGCTTTACACCACTTAAAAAATTACATTACTACAGCAGCACCCAGAAGGCTCCCACTGGGGCAGATGACAAGAGCCCAGCAAAGGGTTGATGCTGCCCACAACAGCTCACCATCATAACAAGAAAAAGTGGACACTAGGAATAAGGCCAGCTGGGAGATGGAGGCCAGGCACAGAGCAGCCTCCTCCTCATCACAGACAACGTCCTGAGTCTTCCTCCCTGATTTGCCAAACTCCACTCGAACAGTTGATCCAAGCCATCAGGATTCTCCCCAGCTGCAAATGTTTCTCAAGGGCCAGACTTACAAACCCTCCCTAACTAGCCTGGGGATCTGGCTGCCTGTTCCTTTTTATAAATGCAATTTCAAAAATAAAATCAACATTTTATTCTCTCACCAATAATTACTCCTTCCAGGAAGACAGATGAACAGATTTTTGCAAAGCTGAGATAACTCCACCTAATGCCATGGGTCTGTTGGCCATGAAGCCCCATCAGGTCCTCAGGGGGAGGGCTAAAGAAACTCATTTTATCTGCCAGCGGTGAGATTAAGAGCATGGTAAACAATATTAAAATTCTGCTCTACAAAGCAGAATACCTCAACAGCACCAAACTGTTCTCCCCAAGAAGAACAGATTACAGCACAGGTGCACAACTGGAGTTTAAATACTACAAGGGAAATTCTTAAAAAGCCTAAACAGATCAACCATGCCAAATGCCCTAGTACAGATCACAAGACAAGGTGTAAAGGTCTAATTAACCTCTTGTTGAACAGAGTGGTACAAAGGGGAAGAGATGCACAAGCCCCTTTTCAAGTCAGTGGATGCCAAAAAGCTCATCTATATTTCTGACTTTGTTTGAAAACAAACCAGCTCCACCTAAAAATCTTGGTTTGCTCATGTCCTTCAATTATATGGTTTGGACATCATTTGCTGGTTTCTGCAAATTGCTGGAACTACAAATGCTGGTTTCAAAATCCTCTGAGCAGCCTCGGCTGACCCAGTTTGTTCTGCGCTAATCACACACAGCAGGTGGAGAGGTCAATTGGAGGGAAATCAGAATATTCCCCCTCAATAAAACCACTCAGATTAAACCCAGTTGTTCTGCACCCTAATCTGGCAACATGTCAATTAACGGGGTGCACCACTAATTAACAGTCCAGCAGTTTCCCTCTCTTTCCAAGGATCCCAACACTACAGGCATTTTTGCACTTGTTGGGAAGCAATGGCTTTGAGAAGGAGCAGGAACACAGCAGCAGGTTGGCACAAGGAATGAATTTTGTGGAAGAAGTGGAAAAATCAGACAATAGTATAACAGCTATACGTGCAATTTAAATAGAAAACTGGAATAATCAGGATTGAAAACCTCAATACAGTTGATATTGCAGTCAATGAAACCAGTGGCTTTTTGTCATAGATTTAACATTTGATAAGTGGCTCCCCATGCAAACAGCAAATGTTTTCCAGCAGCTCAGTAGCTGCCTGTGGGTGGCACAGTAATATAATGTTACCAGAGAGGAACTGGAAAGGGAAGGGAGCTGCATCCTCCAGGGCTGCACCATGGGGAAAGTGAGTGGCTTTTTCCAACACCTGGGCAAAAGTAAACCTTAAAAATACTCACGGACATGCTATGCAGAACACTGGAATGGGACTGCAGACCCCACATTGTTACTGCTCTGCTACTGACCAGCAAAGAATCTCTGAGGTTGGAAAAGATCTCCAGGATCATTGAGTCCAGCCTGTGACCAATCACCACCTTGTCAACCAGACCAGGGCACTGAGTGCCACATCCAGTTGTTCCTTGAGCACCTCCAGGGATGGTGAATGTTGGACACTGCACAAGGCCCTGTGTTTATCTATGCCTCAGTTTCCCCTGTCTTCAAGATGGGATTAACTTCTTTTGTAAAGCAATTCAAAAGCAAATTAAAATTTGCAATACTCTGTTTCCTAGGAACTTTCACCTTATGTAGGCCTCCACAGTAGCACATAGACACTCACGAACCAAACACAGCAAGTTCTTCCAATACTTCTATTTGAAACAGACCATACAAAGTCTGAAAAAGCTGCTCTAGCTGCTCCCAGGTGTTTCAGTTCACTGAAGGAGCCGTATTTACCAAACCTTGAACAAAAAGCCAGAAGCCTATAGGAAAGTATGGCACATATGAACACAGCACGGCTTCTGCACCAGCCTCCAGTGACAAATGCTATTTCTATTTAGCTCTCAGTATGGGAAACACCTCTAATTCACCTCCAGACCTGTTGACAGCTGATCCACCACTCTGGAGGTGCAGATACATGCAGAGAAAAAACTGTGGTATGAATAGAGCAAACCAGCTCCCCTCTTCACTGTCCTTGAAGCGGCTGAAAGGTTTGGTTTATCTTGGACCAAAATTATCTTCCTGGTAAAAGCAGAGGGTCAGATTAAAGCAGAATGGCCCATTCATGCAGAGGACAGATGCTCTTATTACTGTGGAAGCTGACACAGGAGTAGGAGGATCCAAAGGAAGGTAGCAAGGCATGGCTATTCCTTGATCAACTGCTTGATATAATGAAATCCAGGAGATTAAAGAAGTTCTGGACACCCACAAGACCAACACACACCACTTAATCTCTCAGTACATACGAACGCTCAAAATGCATTAACAGATCCTTGTACTGAAGAATGCAATTCCTCTAGCTTGCTGTTACCCAGAAAAGTTTGGGCACAGCAAAGGAAGGAGAAAAGGAAGGGAACTGGTATCTTTGTAAAGTAGTTTCTATAGAGCATCCCAGTTATCCAGGACCCCACGTATTTTTGCACAGTGGGACTTAAGAAGAGGAAGCAGCTCCACCAGCATCTGTTTCAGCAAAGCAAAAAACAATGAATATTTGAAGTGCAGAGTTAATTGCCCAAAATCTAAGCTGTACTTTCTATTTCTCCCTCTTTCCAAAATGCAGAAAATGACAAACTGAATTCTTGACTGCGCAAATCCATATTTGGACGAACTTCATGGCCGCTGAAGCCACTGGGGCATCCCGAGTTAGTTACAAAAACACCAGCTGGGCCTCTGCAAACCCAGACCACATCCCAGTCACAAGGCCTATATAAATTAATTAGTGCAGTAATTGAAAGCACAGAGGAGATGGGGAAATGCCTCGAGTACAATTCACCTTTCAGAGAAGGTTATATAAGTGTAAAGGGAAAACAACCAGGAGCGTTGTCCCTATTTCTCAGACCTATGAATGTTAAGAACAGGAAGTCCTGAGACGCTTTTTTTTCCTGTAAAGGTTATAAAACAATGCACAACATGTTAAACATTGAGCATCTAATATTCAAACCCAAAAATAAGCTTGAGTGCCTTAACCAACCCAAAATGATGGTCACCAGTAGAAGGGTTTCTCATCCAGATCCTTTCCAGCTTGTTGTATTGCCACAAAGAAATGAATCCCAGGGGTTTTTTAAAGAGGAAAAAAAACATGTTAGACACAGAGCTGTAGGTCTCCTTTCCAAAAGCAACTGAGATCAGCTTGCAGCCCCAGCAGCATCACACTGGTCTCAGCTCTGGAACTGGCACATTTCCCTCGTGTCTTTCTGCACAACTGATTTCAGGACAATAGGGCTTGTCAGAAATTAAAATTCCTTTGTGGTCTGCAAATACCTGCTCATGCAACAGCTCATTCTTGTACCACACCTCACAGGGAATTTCAATTCATGTGGCTGCCCCATCCCTGGAAGTGTCCAAGGCCAGGTTGGACGGGGCTTGGAGCAACCTGAGGTAGAGAAAGGTGTTCCTGCCCACAGCAGGGGGTGGAACTGGATGAGTTTTAAGACCCCTTCCAACCCAAACCATCCCAGGATTCTATGGTTTATACCTGATGAATGCTAAGCAAACATGAGTCCTCTGCTTGTGCCCATCTGCCATAAAGGATCCAAATGAGCTAGTTTGGATATATCCAAGCAAACCTCTCGTCCTGGAGCCACTGTTATGGGGAGCAGCTGAGGACTGTGGGTTGCATGCATCATCTGGGCTATTATAATCTGTGTCAGTTCTTTAACACACCCCCAAAAGGCACAAAATAACAGGGTTACTTATTTACCTCTGGCTTCTGGGGTAAAATTCAAACCACCCTGTCTTCATTTTGTGGTTGCCATTTTCATCAAACTTTGAATAAAAACTAAGCAGCTGAGAACTTATTCAGTGCTGTGGTCATGCCCCTGTAATTATGACTTAATAGACAATTTCATTTGCAACCACCATTTCCTCCCCCAAATGAGGCCACTTTTAGTCTTAGCCACTGCAGAGCCCATTTAAAAAGTATTTCTTTTCACCTCTATTTAAGAAGTGAGAGGAATGAGCGTAACCACCACCAAAGCACTAAAATGAATTTGTTAGAAAGCTCACCTGAATTCCCAAAAATCCTGCAGCAGCAGAGCTGAATTTGCAGTCCTGCCATAAGGGTCTTTCCCAAAGCACCCTGAATGCCCAACTGCTTCCTGGGATAAACAGCCCACAGGGTTTGTGCAATCAGATTAAACTCCATGCCTTCCCTGCTGCACGTTCCAGCACATAAACCAGGCACCTCTAATCAAATTCCACACTCAAAGGCAATGCAACGCTCCCACTTGAAAAAATGTGAGATACAGGAAACCTGTGCTATGTAGGTGTCGTTATCAACTTACAGAGTCAACACTTTTTAACTGGGAACAGCTCAGCTACTTGAAATTAAAGCTCTTTCTGAATGGACGCACTGGAATTACATCACTGAATCTATAGGAGTATTACATTTCACCTTTTGAGGCAGATTTTGCCAAGCAGTTCAGGTAGTTTTATCAGGAAAAAGCAACCTGGTCTAGTGGAAGGTGTCCCTGCCCACAGCAGGGGGATTGAAACTAGATGGTCTTTAAGGTTCCTTCTACCCCAGGCCATTCCATCATTCTATGATCTGTGTGAGCCAATGGAAAAAAACAGGCTTCCCACAAAAATTAACAGGACTGAAAGCCCCCAGCAACAAACCTATCCCCTATCTCATGGTACTCAGCACAGCCCTTCCACACCTGCAACATCACAGCTCTTTCAGGTTAGTCTGACATGAAAACTAAACTGGAGAAACAGCTCAACCTGAAAATTTCCCCAAGGGAGCAATTCCAGGGCAGGCATGAGGTGAGGGGATGGCGAGCACAGTCAGTACCTGCACCAGAACCCCAAAATACCCCCGTGCAGAGGGCAATGAAAGCTGTGGTTCCAGGGGCTCTGCCTTTCCTCTTCTCCACTGGCACCAGAGATCTCATGGAGCAGCTGACCTCAGCCAAAACCAGCCTGGTGCAGAAGCAACTGGTTTGAATCCAGTTCAGTTCCTCCATTTGTTTATCACATGGGCCACAACCAGTTGTTGGAGAATAAGGGAAGGGAGTGAATACACAGGACCTGCTTGGCAGCTACAGCACTTCTGGATGTTTACACAACTGCAGCCCCACACAGGGCTCCAGTGTCTGTCCTCACAGTCAAGGACTAGGACTGGGCTTGGGAGACATCAAGTCAGGCTTCGCAGCACCAAACAGGCTTGAAAAATCTGACGTGAATCACGGATCCTGCCCACTCCTCTATCCCTTTTCCCATTGCAAACACCACAGGGAAGGTGCCACCCTTATTTCTCCATGCTGTTTGAGCCAGGTTGATCACCAGGCCATGGGTACCTATCCTGCATAATCTCAGAGTATCTGACAAACCAAGATTGTTTACTCATATTTACAAGATTATTTGAGTTCTCTGCTACAAAACTATTCTTAAACTCCTCCAATACACCTAGAACCAAAAACCGAAAGCACCAACTGATCCCAAAGCATCAGGATTTGTCAGCCCTAGGTTTTGAAATAAGCAGGACTTCTATGATCATAACCCAAGGGCAGGCACTACCCAGGAGTTCCAGTTCAACCAGTTCCACGCTTTCTACCCCTCATTCCTCCCACTTTCTTGGAACAGCAGACAGCAACAAAACCCTGCCCCAATCTATACCGGAATAAACAATCCATTTCGATGAAAAGCCACCTGCTCCGACCACACAGTTAAAAGCATTTCCCAATTCCAGCTCTCTCTCAGCCAGCACAGATGGACACACCAGGCACGCAGACACCCGCTTTGCTTCCAGCACAGCCTTTGTGCTGCCGAGACACAAAGCCCGATGGCAGAGGCTGCCTCCACCAGAGCTGTTTTGTTAAGGGATCACGACATAAACTAGCAATCCTTCAGCCACAAAAACAGCTCAGACTCACTGCTAGCCCAATTAAACTGCAATCTGCTAAAACACACAGGCAGTCTCTGGCTTTTGGGGACCACGTCCCTCCGCTGGCAGATCACATCCTGAGATCTGACTAATGCATCACCTGCCCCACGTGTCCCCAGATGATAAAATTTAACATGCAATGGCTCAGTCATCACCAGAGATTTTCACTTTCTTGCACACCCTTCTCCCATCCAGGGCGATGCTGCAGGAAGGAAATAACCCCTTTGCAAAGGAAGTGATAGCACCGAGAGCAGGCAATAAAACACTAAAATGGAGCCTGAATTCTGCCTTGCTCACTCCTGCCGGACCTGCCCTGTAATCCCTCAAGTGTGGTGGCATTTAGGGTAGCCTTGGATTTGCAGCAGGAACAGGGCTGTTCCAGGCAAATGGAGGCCTGGCCTGAATACTCACTCCGAGACTGCTGCCTTTGCCAAGACAAAATCAGTGCAAGAGGCTGTTCCTGCAGTGCACACTGAGCTCCACGAGCACCAGACACCGACATCTCCTTCCCTGCTCCCCTGCTTGTGGTTCCTGTGCTGTTTAGCAAGTCTGGCCATCTGCAGAATGCTCCCATTAGGAACTGGCTGTCCACAGGACGGGCTCCTGCCATGGTTAATAATCGCCCCAGCAACAAAACCTAAGGCAGATCTGGCGTCCTACGGCTCCTTGCCCCTGCCACTCTCTCCCTCCTGGCACCCCAAGCACAAGGGGAAGAGTTTCTGAGAACAGTGATCACGTTGCCCAAGACCAATTCTCCCAGTCCCCTCAAGTATATGGGGATCTCTATCCACAAGATTTGTTCATCCTATCAGAACAGCTCAGGAACGGCTTCTGTCAACTTTTGGCTTCCAACCTAGCTTTCTTTGAAGACAAATGCTAATATCCTTTAAAAAAATCCAAATCTGATCCAAAACCAGACTCATCACTGGTATGAATCACACAGCATTATTAATTCTCCTGCCCATCAAAACAGAAATGTCTCACCTTGCAAAACAATTGTAGTGGTTGCCCAGGCTCACAAAAATCTGTCCCATCTGTTAAAAATCTGGGTGCACTGAATGAGCCTATTTGACAAGCACTCTGCTGAAAGGCAGCAAACATTTCACCCCACAATGGCTACTTCAAACCCAGACAATGATTACAGGTAGCTCAGCTAGGTTCCTATCAGACAGCACAAACACAGCCTCCCAAGAAAGAATTCTTTTTGAAGACAGAGCTTGTAGGGACATTAAATTCCAGGATCAAGCCTGCAACTGTGAGAAAGCTTCACAAAATCAAGCTTGGAAGATCTTGCACTCCAAACTGCTACAATCAAAAGCAGGGAACAAAGCGCTCCTGCCTTCAACACTAACAGAAATGGCAAATAAACCAGGACCTCCACTTTACCTGCACACCCTCCTGTTTAATGGAGATACAGATCCATTCCCAACAGATTCCTGTTTCAACTGAAATAGTTGTCACAAGCAAGTGACATGCCACATCAGAACCAGAGTTTTGGATGAGGAAGCTTTGTTTGCTTTTAGAGTGCTCACGCTCAAAAGAGGGCAAGGATGAAGAGTGTATGATCAGTGCAGGCAAACATTAAACTGTCACACTTCTCCAAAACCAAGCATAACACCAGCTTCAGACGAGGTTTTGTTGAAGCCAGACTCATCAGCAGCACTGTCAGCCATCCCAGAAGACTCTCATCCCACGGAGGGACCCAACAGCTAGTGTCCTTCTCCAGGATCAACGTCCTACTCCAAGTTCAAGAATGCAACATATTTTATAGGACACCAGAGCAAGGCAACATGTGGCTCTAAATCCACACAAAACCACTATCCACCACATTATCTTGGGGATGCAAATCAAACCCCTTGCTGCTGGCATTAAGAATGAAAGCTGCTTCCTGCAGCGAAGTCACCTTGGAAATACCGAAGAATTTGAGCTTTCAGTGAAACAGGGCTACACCACAGTCCTAAAGAGTGTCACAATAACTTATGAGCCAACAGATAATATCAAACCCTGAGGGAAGGGTTTGTGGAGAACACAGGAAGACTCAAGTCTACAATCACAGGTTCAATTATCTTAAATGATAATCAAAAGGTAGTAAGATAAACTATTCACATCAACATAAGGAATCCTAGTCTGCATTTACTCAGCAGTGCAGCCACACATCACAGGACAAAGCAATGCTCATATTAAAAATAGCAATACTATTAAAATGAAAGAGCTGTTTCAGTACTCATTGCATGCACCAGAAATACAGAATAGCCTTCAATATTATCCCCTATGAAACGACTCTGCTCAGCAGAACACAGGAATGAATCAGCCATGACATTCATGCGAACCCGCAATGGACTGAGAGCAAACTCCACCTGCTCGTTAAAGATTTCACTGCTATAGAAACTGTGATTAAATACACAAAGCCATGAATCAGCCACCTGAAACGAAGGTACACCTCGGCAGGCACAGCAGCACCCAGCACACCCACATTTCAGCCACCACTGGCCCCCCAAAACTGTGGCATTATGCAGAAAAACAGCTTTATCCAGACATTTCAGCTCCCACAAACATTTTATCTTTCTTACCTTTGGGGTTGGTTGTTTTAGGGGCTCTCTTGGTTTTGGCAGTGCTTAAAGCTGCACATGCCCCTTACAGGAACAGCAAACAGGCTCCAAATCCATTTTGCCACAACTGGATAAAGCACCTAAAACCAAAGCCTCTGGACCAGCTGTGTCTCTGCACTGCAATTCCAATCAAGCCCACAGAAAAGCAGGAGGAAGATGGTAGGGCTTACCAGCAGTTCCTCAGTCTAGTCTCTGAACAAAGTGGATTTAAAAGAGGTTTAATTTTCCCAGAGGCTAATGCTCTCAAATCTAAATAAATCCTCCAAAAGAAGAGATTATCCATAAATTTACTAGTTAGAAATGTTAATGTATCCAGTGTTTATGCAAGGACTGCTGATCTCCATGCAAGAGTATCACCTATACAATTCCATACTAAAGGAGAAATGGATTTCTGGTAGTTTCTCCCCCACCTCCTTTCCATGCTGAAAAGTAGCATAGCAGCTTTAGAAATCCCACTTCCCAAGAGCAGCAGGAATTTACTGCAGAATCAAGGCAAACATTTTTCTGTTTCACTGAAAAAGCTCTCAAAAATCCCCCCTTGCAAAAGAACTTAATACAAGAAGCAAGATCCACAGGCAGAAAAGCCCGGTGTGAAACCTGAATAAGCATTTAAATAAACAAATTGCAGAGTTAAAACTTCAAACTACACATTCACAAAATACAGGACAAGGTGAAAATCAAGAAACAATTCCTTGAACACAGCTGATGCTAGACTTACCCAACATAGCTGCTACTCAAACACTTCCTCCTGTTATTCATATTCCATTTACTAAAGGGCCCACCTACACACCATACGACACGGAGCAGGATGGGACTAGACCAGTAGAACCTGGCAGCTAATTATGGCCCTTAAGGCTGAGATGAACTAATTTGTCCCTCTAGCTATAAACAAGAGGATGACTACACCCTCACTAAGCACAGGTAATTCTGGAGAGGATAGGCAGAAGGATGAAACAAGGAAAAAGTGACTTGCCTGACATCAAACACCATGGCAGCAACATAGCTGGGAGCTAAATCAGGCCTCCTGTCCACCTGAGTATCCTTATTCTCCCTGGACTCACAGTTGATAATACAGAGAACACAGTCATTAAAATACGGATTGAAGGCTTCATTTTGAGGCTAGAAACAGATGTGGAATAACACTAATTAGTGTAATCACTAGTATCACATTGATTTTGGGGATCCAGCAGCCTCACAACAATCCTTCATCCCACTTCCCCAAGCCTGATGTGCTCACACAGGTTTTTGCAGGTGACCAGACTGTAGCACATTCAGGACACCTCGCATAGCCAGCTCAATAAATTCAACCTGAAAATTGCCCCCTTCCTTTCCTCCAGATGCATTTTGCGTAAGCCCACCAATACCCCCAGAGAAACTGGATACTTAACAAGCCCAAAGAACAGCCTCACTGGCTGAGGGACAGAAGAATCCAGCCTGACCTCAGGTACCAGCAACTGAGCAGTCACTGCATGAACTAAGTTTTACAGTCCAGGAAAGTTCTTCCCTGCAAACTATTTATC
Organism: Melanocharis versteri; assembly: GCA_013397845.1. Lineage (NCBI taxonomy): Eukaryota > Metazoa > Chordata > Aves > Passeriformes > Melanocharitidae > Melanocharis > Melanocharis versteri. The sequence goes on from VZTG01009889.1 coordinate 151,036, forward strand.
CTCATAGTCAGAAAAAAAAAAAAAACCTGTATTTATAAAACAAGTGAAACAGAACAATAATAGCAAAATCCGACCTTTTATAATGTTAGGTGCCAGGTAAGAGTTTTCCTCAAGTTTCTCTTGCTGCTCTGGCACTGCTGGCCCTCTATTAACTGCCTTTACCTTGATCTGAACAGGCACAGAAAAGCCAGGTGGCCTGAAGCCATCACTAACTCCAAAACTGCTGGAAAACAGTATGAGCCAAGAGAACTGGACACACTCATCTGACAATTTCACCCAGGGGCAGATACTGCTCTAAGAAGGTGCAGTCGAGCCAGGAGAAATCCCATTTACAGACACCTGCAATCACAGGGCTTCTGTCCATAATTGTGGGTCTGTTAAAAACTGATTTGGAAGTACAAGATGAAAAGTTCTGTGACCTTGCTCCCCTCTGGCCCTGATTCACAGGCAGGAGGAACAGGATACAGAGCAAGTCAGGAGCAGTACATAAGCTCTAATTTAACTTTCAGCACAAGGTAAATGAAGCTTCCATGACCCTACAGGGAACATGCCACTTCTCACCTGCTGCTAATCAAAAAATATAAGTGAAGAAGATTTTGCTTCTAATTATTTGTTCTCCTCTGGCATCACACAAACACCCTTTACAAGGGAACAAATCTAGTAGGAGTTGGACTCCATGACCCCGATGGGTCCCTTCCAACTCAGCATATTCCATGATTCTACACAGCTCTTTTCCTGCTTCTCCTGTTTCCCACATAGCAGTAAATTACACCTGGTTCACAACAGACACTAAACTTAATATCGCCAAAAATAAAAGCCCAAATTTGCTAGCACAAATCTGACAGCTTACCACTATTTCAGTAATTATCCTCCTCCTTCTCAGTCCCAGCTGATAAAGATAACCTCATCAGCACAAGGTCATCCATCCAGGAACACGGAGCAGATATTCTGTGGATCCATCCAGATTTCCACTGTCAACATTGCAGCAGAGCAGCTTTAAAAATGCATTCCCACAGAACCTGAGGCAGCCAGCAAAGACCACCTCAAACCCTCCTGACCTTGCTTCTATCCCTGCACAAACCCACTTAAGTCTTCCCTGCACTGGGATCCGAAGGCTGGCAGGTGTTAGATGTACCTGGAAACCTGCTTCCTGCAGATCTTGGCACTGCAGCAAAACAGCAAAAACTTTGAGACAGCTCTGGAGAGGAGAGGAATCGGTAACACACCACCAGCAGCACTTTTGCGCATCTGCAGGGGAGCTCTTGCCAACACAGAAACAACATTGACCAAATCCCCCTTCCAGCAGGCACAGTGAGAAGAGCCGATGCCCCCAACCTACAGCAGCAAGTTCAGTTGGTGACAGACATCCCTGATTTGATTCTGACTATGACAGAAGGATTAGTCAAGAGAACACAACCTTCAAAGGCATGTGAGTACAGCCAAAGTCTCCTGAAAACTGGCACAGTGACATGCTTTGTTCAAAGCTCAAATACTCCGAAGGCAACAACCTGTGGCTTTATCCCCCATCCCATAAACACTTCTGGAATATTCACCTCCATGAGCACAGCCTGAGACACAGCTTGTGATCCCAACCTCAAGGCCACATCCAGCAATAATGTCTTTTTTTGCTAAGTCACCCTCTGCAGCAGTGTTTACACACTGAGAGGTCTGAGCATGGCCCACCACTAAACACTGTGGAGACATCAAACAAGTCAGTGCCTCCCAAACTCTGATCCAAGTTTACAAATCAAGGCTTTTCTGTATGATTAGGGCCAAATTTTTCTTGCTTGCACCCTTAAAAGCTAAGGGGGAGAACTGAGGAGAGAAAAGCACATGAAGAGAGGTTCACCCTTCCCACAGACAAGTGTGAGGTGATGAAGAAAGCCCATATGGGGCAGTCTCCAGTTTAAATCAACTGGTGGGGATTAATCTTGATGGATTTTAGGCAACTAAGTCTGTGGCAACACAGCTCTAGTTAAGGGGTTAACTTTTGGGGCTTGGTTAACTAAAGGAAAACCTTTAGGCACTGGCAGCCAAGAGATTCCTGCTTTCAGCAGCAGCTTTCTGGAGCTGACAGTGAAAAGGTTCAAACCCTCAGGTCTAATAGCACTGAACTTTACCGAAGTCCAATGATCTTTCCTAAAAGTGTTTCAAAAGGCGCCGACTGCACAGAAGTGCCAGGCTTGCACAAACTGACCTCATCAGTATGCACCTTGTTTTGCCCCGTGACACTCAGCAGCTGTGGTTAATTAGTCCTTGATAATGAATTGCCCATCACGACTGCTGAACTTCCCCACGCAGCTGGTAGGTGAGCGATTCCTAACTGTGCTTTGGAATCAATATGCCAAAAGCACAAACACAAAAGAATGAAGTTAACAATCTGTTTACCCCTTCCCCCACTCCTCCAAAACTGCTACCAGCCAAAGGCTCAGGGAAAAGAAGTAATAAATCTATTTCCAGGGTTCAGCAGAGAGAAGCCATTTGGACTGCTCTCAATTTTCATATCTTTGCCACCAGTGCTTTGTGTTATTTCTCTCAACTCATTCAAGTTAGGAGATGAAGCCTGTTCTTTTGGCTAATAGCATTTAAAGCTTCTCTCTGGAGATAATTAGTCCTCCCTCCCCCATCCCATCCTCAGCAGAAAGAGCAGAGTCACCAATAAACAAAGAAATTCAGGCAGTGACAACCAGGGTATAGCTGGGACCAAAGCTGCCTCTCACCTTCCTATCCCAGCACAGCTGAGAATCAAAAACAAGTGACATCACAAGCAATAGAATAGACTACACAAGAATTTTCAGACTAAGGGTTTTGTTATTTTGAAATCAGGTAAACAGCAATTCCTCATCTACAAGGAGCAAAATACCAAGGTGTCACCACTGGATGTTCTGCCTGGTCACCTTCCAACCCTGACAGATCGTCCTGAGTCATTCAAAATCAGCAGATAAGGGCAAGAATTGGGAAATCTGCAGCCTTTTACCTCTGATTCCAGGCCTGTCACCCCACCATTGGCAAATCACAGCAACCTCCACACCTCAGCTCCTGCTGAGATACAGTAAGTCCTCCGAGCAGAGCAAAAATTAAGGGCAGTCACCATTGGGAAAGCACCTCTACTGAAGATTGACAAAATTCTGTGTATCTATATGCCAGCTCCTCACGTGGAATCTGCCCTTGGATTCAGGGGCACAGTTTGGAAGGAGTTAAACCTCCAGCCATGGGGATGAGCAGCCATGCTGGCTGCTGCATTCCTTGCCTAACCATGACCCCACTGCAAAGGGAAGAACTGGGAATAGTTATCACCACAGCACTGACACGTCAGCAAGAGCGACTAATTAACTGATAAAAATAGATCTCTGAAAGGGCTTTTTTCCCCTCAACACAAAGCCGAGGCCCAACGCTGCCGCAGTTGCACATCCATTAGTTTTCCACAGGCTCCAAACTTGCCAGCAAAAAATAAAAGCATTCTCACACTCAGAAAAATAAACTCACATGGCACTTGTATGCAGAAAATCACTGCAAAAGAGAATTAGGGAACTGATTATGAATGACCCGGAGCATCTCCAGTCCCACCTTAATGGATGCAGGAGCAAGATGATGTCTTTGTCCCCAACAGCCCTACCAGCTTCCCTGCAGACCAAAGTTCAGGTTTTGCCAGGAAAATAACATGTTTTCAGGTAATACAAATGATCCCAAGGATATTTGCAGCTTTCTTCACTCACTGTATCACTGAGACCAGCAAGAAAAACCTAGTTCTGCTTTAAGCCCCCCCCATCCTGGCCAGACACAGGTTTTGTACAGCTTGTAACTGAATATTCATCACCAGCTAATAAACCTGCAGGAACCACAGTCTCAGCGATTTTTAATACATATAATGCTCCAACACATGCCAAGCACAATGAAATTTGATCAAAATAGAAGCCATTTGTTTAAATACAAATGATTTGGCTCTCAAAACTGTCATAAAATTAAACTGGAAATCAAATTAACCAGTGACTGAATGAAGTAGAAGGCAATATAATCACAGATCACTGATCCAGCAGCATGAAAACAAGGATGCAGTCACATTCCCCCTGTTTGTGGCACTGCCCTGTGCTCCCAACAGGACTCCCACTCCATCTCCCAGGACCCGAGTATGTTCCGTGCTTCAGACACAGCTCATTTCTTGGTAATCCAGAAAGAAAATGTTCCTTGCAAAAACACTCTGATGCATTATCAGATAACAGAGTATCACCTGAAAGGACACACTGACACATTTGAAACCACCTTGGCTTGGGACAGAACAGCACAGTCATTCCCAGCACTGCTGGCAAGAGCAGGTTTAAACCTACTCTGAATGAGAAAGGGGTTTTGTTGCCATCACTGTCCAGATATTCAGCTTCAGTTGGGGTAACTGTGCCAGCCCCGTCCCTCACAACTGGCCTCATTTTGGCTCTATTTTGCCCTTTTTTGCAGTCTTCACAAAAAGGAATTTAAACCACGTAAGTTTACGGTTTTAGGTGTTGTCTACTCTTAAAAGTGATTTGGATTCATCGGAAAGGTCTGTTTGAAGAGCATCAGGCATTCCTGAGGAAATCGCAGCAGGGAGAGGAATCTCATTACACTCCCTTGCAACGTCTGTAGCACATCAGACTAACTCAGCTGAACATCCTTTACCCACCGAGAGCAGACTATGGAAACTTCATCAATCCCCTTCCCTGACTCTGCCCGGGACTCGCTTTTGAAAAACAGGAACATCAGGAAACTTCAAGTTTAACACTCACTTCTGTACAATTCCAGGTTTCTTTAAGCAATAAAGAAGTAATTACAAGGAGAAGAGAAGGTTCCTGAGATATTTCCCTACAGCCTTCCAACACCTGAAGGAAGATTTTAAAAAGGAGAGTGACTTTTTATACAAGCAGAAAGTGATAGGACAAGGGGAGCAGTTTTAAACTCAACAATGGGATTTAGGTGGATATTGGGAAGAAATTCCTCCCTGCGAGGGTGGTGAGGCCCTGGTACAGGGTGCCCAGAGAAGCTGCAGCTGCCCCTGGATCCCTGGCAGTGTCCAAGGCCAGGTTGGACGGGGCTTGGAGCAGCCTGGGATGGTGGAAGGTGTCCCTGCCCATGGCAGGGGGTTGTACAAGAGGAGCTTTAAGGTCCCTTCCAACCCAAGTCATTCTGGGATTTTTTGATTCCCACTTCTCTTTCTAGGCTTGTGGAAGCAGCATTTAAACATCCTAAACCTTAAGGAGCTTTATAGTTCATTTCAGCCTCAGCTGAGCACCTTCTCACATCATTCAGGTTTTTTGCAGTATTATTTCAGCCCCAGAGAAGGGCACCAAGCCCTCGCCTACCTCCACCTGGACAAACACAACCCAATGCAAGGCACAGAGGTAAATAATTCATCTGCGTGCAAACAGAGGGAAAGAACAATTAAGCCAGAAAGCACAGCGGGGACGTTTCAAATTTCAGTCAACATTACGGCAGGAGAGATCAAACAAAGAAATACCAACGGGGCTGCCTCAGAGAGAACTTTGGGGAAGCTGGAAGCACTCACGGCAAGGCACAGGAGGGCAGCAGGGACGAAAAACCGGGTTTTACTGTAGTCCCAGCCCAAGCCGTTCAGGGTTTCCGAACTGTCCTTCGGAGGACAGCAGCGAACAGGGACGGGAACTCCGCTCGTTGCGTTCAGAGCCGGTGTGCGGGGTGTGTTC
>VZTG01009889.1:166593-184255 GCA_013397845.1 Melanocharis versteri
GGCGCCGCGTCCCCGCTGCTCCTCCAGCCCCGCGGGGCTGCACGGCGAGCCGGCGACCAGCATCACGGCGGGGCTGGGCGGTGGGGACAGCCCCGGGTGCCCCGGGAGGCCCCGGACGCCCCCGGACGCCCCCGTACGCCCCCGGACGCCCCCGCGCTCCGCAGCGACCCCGGGACCCCGCGCCCGCCACGCTTACATAGCGCGGGGCGGAGGGACACGCCCCCCGCCCGCCCCGGCCAATGGGAACCCGCAGGCGGAACCGCCCAGCAACAATCAGACCAACGGCTGCACGGGGGCGTGGCCAACGCACAGACATCAGGTCTACCCAGCGCAAGCCGCATTTTCCCGACCCTTGAACACTGGGAGTACTGAAAATGTGTCCTGGGGCTAAAGGGAAAAGAAAGCCGAGGGAAATCCCCTCTGCTCCGCTCAGGTGAGGCCCCGCCTGCCGTGAGGGGCCAGCTCCGGGCCACCAACATCATAAGGAGATGGAGCTGCTGCAGCGAGCCCAGAGGAGGCCACAGAGATGCTCCAAAGAGGGCTGGAGACCCTCTACTACGGAGAAAGACCGGGAGAGCTGAGGGTGTTCAGCCTGGAGAAGGCTCTGGGGAAACCTCAGAGCCCCTCCCAGTGCCTAAAGGGGCTCCAAGAGGGATGGAGAGGGACTTGGGGCCCTGAAGTGCCAGGACAAGGTGGAATGCCTTCCCGCTGTCAGAAGGCAGGGATAGATGGGATATTGGGAGGGAATTCTTTCCTGTGAGGGTGGGGAGGCCCTGGCACAGGGTGCCCAGAGCAGCTGTGGCTGCCCCATCCCTGGAAGTGTCCAAGGCCAGGCTGGACGGGGCTTGGAGCAACCTGGGATAGCAGAAGGTGTCCCTGCCCACTGGAGGGGGCCAGAAGGAGATGAGCTTTAAGGTCCCTTCCAACCAAAACGGTCTGGGATTCTCTGATTCTTTTACTGGGTTTGGTGTTTCTCCAAAGGGAGATGAGAAAAAAAAAGGTGAAAAGAAGAAAAATAATAAAGAAAAAAAGGTGAAAAGAAGGGAAAAAACCCCACCCCCACAACCACGGGCTGTCCCAGACACAGCACTGGTACCAATCTGGTGCTACTTGACAGCCCAACACAGCAAAGTCCAGCAAACAGGAGCTGCTGCACAAACAACTCAGGATTTGCCTGGCAACAGGCTCCTCTGGCTCCGGGCTGAGCTCCTGCCAGCGAAGGGAACGTCAGTGCTCCTTGGCACTGCAGTACCGGCCGCATGGCTGGAACAGCCACCATCAGCACGGCCTACAGCCCCAGCCTCTGCAGGGAGGGAGTACACAGCGAGTTTCAAACGTCCCTGGTCACTGCTCCTTGTCCTCGTCTCCTTCCCGGGGCTATTTTTAGGGTGTTTTGCACACACAGCTATGTGCTGAGGCTGTGGGGTCTGGGTGGCTTTGGCCACCTCAAGGCTTCCGCTTCTGTATTTCCACTTGTGTCATTTCAGAGGCACAATTCGGGGGTTTCATTTCATCTGATCCAAGCGAACACGGCCCTGCACTGCCCTGGGGTCAGAGGTGCTGTTTTAGCCTCTGTCACCCCAGTCTAGCTCCATCACTTCCTCCTTTGGCACTGTCACACCCCACAGAGCTGCTGGACATGGGGCACAAGCACAGAGGTGCTGCTGGTCACCAGCCAGCCCCGGGGCTGCCCCATCCCTGGAAGTGTCCAAGGCCAGGCTGGACGGGGCTTGGAGCACCCTGGTCTAGTGAAGGTGTTCCTGCCATGGCAGGAGATGGAACGAGATGAGCTTTAAGGTCTCTTGCAACCCAAACCATTCCATGATGATTCTACAATTCCACCTGAAGCCATGAGCTCTGTGTTTGCTCTGGCTGAACACCTCAGCCTGGAGGGGAAAATCCATCTCTTCCTTTGCATCAGTGAAGGCAACACAGAGCAAGCAAAGTGGGGGGGCGGACGGGGGAAGGCTGCCTTTGTTCTCCCCTTTCTGCCCCCAAAAAACTCTGGATATTAGAGGGACAGAGCTGTGGGTGTGCATCAGGCAACGATCCAGCTGGAGAGATGGGCCCGGAGATGCTGCCAAATATTCAACATAAAAATATCCCATCAGAAGACACGAAGGGCTGTGCCAGGAGGACATTTGTCCCACAGACGACTCCTGCATGTTGAGCAAGGGCAGGAGGGGCTGAGCACGGCTGGGCGGGCACAAAGCTCCAGGTTTTGGAGCAGCACAGGATCCCCCATCTGCTCCTCACCCCTCGTTAGCCCACCCAGCAAGCGCCAGGTTACCTGCAGCCTCAGCATTTTTCCCGGCTGGTTCCTGATGCTCCTGCTCATGCAGCAGTCGGCCTGGGCTGGCAGCAGCATCTCCCTCCTCTCACAGCTGCCTGCTACAGGGAGTGTCTGGCCACCACTGCCAAGCTGCCAGGGGCTCAGACCCTCCCATGCTGGGAGCCAGGAGCAGGCGGTGCTGGGCAGTGCAAAACAGCTTCAGCATCCCACAGAATCCTGGAATTGTTCAGTTCAGAAGAGCCCCCTAAGATCATCAAATCAAACTATTACCGCAGCACTGCCAAGGCCACCACTAACCCATGTCCCCAAGTGCCATATCCACATGGCTTTTAAATCTCTCCGGGGATTTAAAAACAAGCAACAGTAGGTAATTATTTTGGGATTGACAGTGCCCTGGTTACCATCCTGCTGACTGGACAAGTCTGGTGCTCCAGGAAAGCTAAACAGCAAGGGAAGGCCAACTGCTCAAGGTATGTTACCTTAGAGGAAGTTTGGCTGGGGACAACTGTCTTTTTCACCAGCTGGTGGTTTTGGGCTGCCCACATTCTGAGGACAAAGGTGGAGACCATACAGGGATACTCTGAGGGAACACCTGGGGCAGGTAAGACATGGGATATTGTTTCAGTGTTTCCTTTCCTTACATACTCTGCTCGAAGATCAGGAGCTAGATTGTCACTGGGGCTGGTCACACCACTACAGACTCCAGTGGGAAAACCCACTGGCATTAGGGCTTTGTGGGCTAGAAGAAGGAAGCCCAGAGCATTTGTGGGGTGGAGAAGGGAATTAGAATCATGAAATCATTTAGGTTGGAAAAGATCTTTAAGAGCGTCGAGTCCAACCATTCCCCCAGCACTGCGGGGCCACAACCTAATCCTCGTCCTCAAATGTCACATCCACATGGCTTCCAAATCTCTCCAGGGATGGGGACTCCACGACTTCCCTGGGAAGCCTGTGCCAGGGCTGGACAGCCGTTTCCATGGAAAAATTTTCCCTGATATCCAATGTAAACCTTCCCTGGCAGACCCCGAGATTGTTTCCTCTCATTTCCTCTGCAGCTGCACTGTTGAGAGGCGTGGAGGGAAGGTGACTCCCAAGGTGATCCTGGCCCACGGGAGCTGCCAGCGCTCCATCAGTATTTCTGCACTGCAGGCAGATGGATGTGGCTTCAGCAACATAAACATCAGAAACTGTGGTTTGTACTGGTCAGTGATCCTCATTGCTCTGGGAGTAGCAGCAGGAGGGAGCTGCTATCCCCATGTGCTCCAGGAGCAGGGACTGGATATGAATAAGGAAAAGGGTCAAAGCTAAAACCCCTTTGGACTCCTGGACCTCTGGAGATTTCCTTGGAAAAAGACAAGAGGCAGCTGAGTTTTCTTCATGGAAATCTCATGGGAAAAGGGAAAACCTCCATGCCAAAGGAGCAGGTCTCTCTGTTTGTGCCAGTTGTATCCCCTTGCTCAGATCAGGAATAAATCTCATCGGATACAGCAGAATGGGTCCCGGGAAGCTGGATGTAACCAAGTAACCAGGATCCTAGCAACAGGCTTGATGGGAGGATTTAAAGATAGAAAGAAAAGTAGGAGCAAAGCAAACAATGGGAAAATACTGTCTCCTTCCCCTAAATCCCAACCCTAGAGCAGGAGATAAATGAGCTCCAGGCAGGGAGAGGTCCTTTGGTGGTTTTGGTTTTTTCCCTTTTCAAAGCAAACAAAGTATCAGCCACAGATGAGGATTTTTAAAACCACTTTTACAGGTGTCATTTGTACAAATCAAAGCGTCCCTTGAAAATCTCATTATTACAAACATACAAAGAAACGATGTTGGTGCTACAAATCAGCTACACGACGGCAGGAGCAATTTATCACGATTAAAAACCCAACCGAACAGTATTTACAGGGCCTTTCTCCCTCTTTTTATTTCTGTATGTTGAGGGAAGCAAAAAAAGCCAAGCCCACAGTTAAAAAAACTCCCACCAATGCACTTCATTTTCTAAAAGTATAAAATTGGGTGAGTTTTTCCTGCTGCCACACTCAGGCAAAGTGTAACGATTTCTGGTTTTGCTTGTTTTCACATCAAAAGTCTCTTAGAAAAACCAAAAACAAGCACATGGCAGTGTCCGACAAAATGTGCTCCTTCCGTGCCAGAAGCCAACATCATCCCAAAAAAGTGCCTTTGAGTAAAATCAACTTTAGTAACAAATAAGAAACAAAAGGATGAAAAAAGTAATCACAAGCTCTAGTTAAAAGCTTCATCAAAGCCCTGACGGAGCAGCCGCCCTGCAGCAAAAGCATGAGTTCTCTTACCTACCTTCAGCCCCTGCTCGGGGGTCTCCAAGCCCTGAGATGTTTCTCCACTCCCTGACTGGAGTTCAGGATGTCGAGGAGCTCCTGCCAGCCCAGAGTTGTGTGGTGCTCCCCCTCAAGTGCTTTTTATCTACCACCATCACCCCAAAAGAGGTGCCTGGGGGGACCTACCCCAGCTGGCCTGGCTGTAAGGGTCAGTGGTGGCCTTGCTGTTTCGGGGCAGCACATCCCTGGTACAGGGAACTCTCATAGCCCTTTGATCCTGCTGGTTTGGAATCAGCAGTGAGAAAAATCCCTGGAGTGCCCCAAAAAACACTCCTTGGCTCGGGTCGCTGCCTGAGTAAGTGCTTTCCTGGAGCCAACCTGGCCCCTGCATCTGGAAGGGGCAGGGAAAGGGGGAAGAGAGGGAATATCCGAGCCTTGAACTCTCTTTGTGTAAAGAAATGGAGTAAGAGACACTTGATCACACCAAGCTGCAGAAATCATCGAAATCCCAGAGGTCACCATGCAACCAGGGCACTGGTGGGGGAGGGGGGAATTCTGGGTGGGTTGGGGGCTGTCTCATTCCACTTTGGCTCCCAACCCAAAAGCTCTTATCAGAAAAACAAGGAAACACAAAAACGGGCAGTTTGGTTTGCCAAGTTGACAGAAAAAAGAAGAAAAAACAAAACAAAACACAAAAATCTCCCAAGATAAATACATGGCCTCCATTTTGGAAGCATCTTCAAAAAGCTGGATCAACTGTTGTCAGCAGTGGCACAGCCTTCCAGGAACATCTGTGGGGCCGGTGAGTTCTCAGCTCTCTTTTGAAGAGGGAACAGTTCAAGGAAAAAACAATCCAGCTGCCACCACACGCAGCTCCCATTTTATCTGTGGAACAACTGGCCACGGCAATTCCCTCACAGCAGCAGGCTGGGAACCAGCAAGGAGCCACTAATGCAGCAGGTTCCTGTTTGATCATGGAAAGGGCTGGCAGTGGTAGCAACTGGTTAGGAAAAGATTTCTTCCAGAAAACAGTACTTCAGGGGGATTTAGGAGGGCTGGGACCTCTCCCCATGGATCGAAACCGGCCACGCTCAAGCATGCTGTCGGAAGGTAACACGCATCAGGAATTCCCATGGAGTCCACAGCACTGGGATAGCGACAACACAGAGGTTTGGGCTTCCAGAGATCCAGCAGGTCTCCCAGACTCCTTGGCTAATGCCAGGGAAAGCTCCCAGGTTGGGGGTTTGGCTTTAGGGGGAGGTTATTGCTCCTGACTTCTCAGGCTTTTTGCCTTTTGACAAGGCAGCTGCTTGCTTCAGGAGTTCTCTGTTCTTGGCCTGGAAACGGGGAAAATGGGTATTTAGTGGCATGGATCATCATTAGCTCTTGGGATTCCTGTGCAGGAGCTGCTGACATCCCGTACAGAGGTGGAAAGGGGGGCAGATGTTGAGCTCACCTCTAACCACCTAGAGAGGGCACTCCTATCCCAGCCCCACCGGAAAAGACAAAGACAAAATGATAAAACCCACGAGACCATTCAAAAAATTAATCATATGAACAGTTCAAGGCACCTACAATACACTGAGAGGATCTGAACTTTGATTTTGCAATCATTGAAAAAGGTTTCCAAAGACTCAACCAATACCAGCAGAAATATTTCCCCAGAGTGTGTGTGGACGGAGGAGGGGCTGTTTCCTCAGGGGCAATAGAAGCCTTTTGTCTCATCCCCTCCCACCTCTTATTGCTGGGGCTTTAGATCTTTATATATCCAGAGTAATTAAAGGGTGCAAAGTTCATTTCTGTGCTTCATTTCTTTCCCTTTGACCGGATCCCTTCGGTGGCTCAAGCTATTCATAGTGATAGTCTGCTGTGTTTCCACAGCCATGACAAGAATCCTGCTCTCCCTGCTTCCATCAGCTCAGGGACTTCTTTATTTGGACTAGAGATACAGGGCTAAAAGAACTGCCAATTGTTCCTTTGTTCTCTCTGGTTACTGCTCACACAAATCACAGGGAGGTGATTTAGAGGTTCAGGGAGCTGACAAAAGTTCTGCAGACTGGAGAAACAGGTTCAAACTTGATTTTGGCAATAAGTAAAATGAGTTTGATGGTTCCTGTCTAGTCCATAAGGGACACAACATAGCACTTTACAACACAGTGAGTGTGAGCCTGAGTAGAGAGCATCAGGGTAAGTGTAAATTGTGGTTGGGGTGCAGTGCAGAGCTGAGAAGAGGCTTGCCTGGCAGCACAGAGGCTGTAGGACAGGGCTGAGAAGCATTAGCAGAGCTCTGTGTGCAGGAGCTCACGAGGTGTTGTGATCAGGAGTGTCCTCAGCCCCTCCTGGACACAGCCCAGGAATGTCCTCGGTCATGCCTGGATTCAACACAGCTCAGCAAATCAAACCAAAAATGCTGTCACCTGTAACTGCTCCATGACCTCCTTGTGTGTCTTCTCCATTTGGTTCATCTTTGCCCTCATCTGCGATTCCTGATACTGCAGGTCGGCTTTCAGCTCTGTGATCTGTCCAGAAACCAGGAAGGAGCAAGTGAGCTGGAAGAGGCAACGACTGCCCTCACCACAGACCCCCCTGCCACGGAAAGTGCCTCTACAGAAGGTGTGTGAGACTGGCTGAGGCCACAGACATGCTGGGGGTGCTGGAAGACTGCAACAAGACCAGAACTGTGTCACTGAGAGCACAGAGCAACAGAAAGGGCCAGCACTGTATTTCTCCAAGCAGCAGTATGTTTATTCCCAGTCTTGCCCACACACAGAGGTCTCCAAGAGAATGGTCAGGAAATGACCCTTTATGAAATGAGATCTCCTGGGTGGGTCCAGAGAGCCTCTTTGGCTTTGGAAAGGAGGCAGCCTGGAAACAGCCAGACGTTAACTCCAAGACAAAAAGCCAGGCTGTGTGATCAGAGTGTGATCTGTGAGAACATGTCAGCCTGCTGGGGGGAAAGCAAGCCAAGGATTGTACCTTCTTTTCCTTCTCCAAAATCATCTGATCCTTCTGGTGAAGCATCTTTTTTAAAGTAGCCACTTCCTCCTTCAGCTGGGCAATGATGACAAAGTGGTCAGTGCCAGGGGAGTCCAGGGCGAGGTCTGGAGAAAAACTGCAGCAAAGAACAGGGAGAGGCTCTCAACAAAGCCCTCCCCTTCACTGAGGCAGGGAAACTCCCACGGACACACTCAAAAGAGAACGGGAATAATTTCATGATCGTTCATGATCCTTTTTCAAACCAAAGAGTTGAAGACAGCAGTCAGAGAGATAATTAAACTTTATGCATCCCTTTGGAAATCTCTTTGCTCACAAGCAGTCCTTGGACGCACTGCAAAACTTCCTACTGAATGTAAACAAACATTCTGGCAAGGAAGGGACATGAAAGAGAAACAAATAATCTCCAAGTTCAACAAACAGAGCAGAGGAAACAGCTAAATTGTCCTGAGCAGGGAAAAGAGGTAAAAAACATACTGGATCTTGTAATACGATTCTGCCACGATAAAGCAATTTAGGGAGAAGTTTCATTATTTCAGAGTAGGAAAAACTCTCCAGGAAGACAGAGAAATAGCTGAGCACATCACCTGTACACCACCAGGTACTCTAAATCTAAGCAACCATCTGCAGAGTTACCTGTACATGAGTCACTGCTGCACTGATAAATCACAAACCTCCCTACGAGACACCCAGTGACCCAGGCAGGCACATGCAGTCCTGTGCTACAGGAATATGCCAGATCATAAGATACAACAAGCTGCAGCCACAGGCCCGGGGAGCCCACCCGATTCTTCCCTGCCTTCTATTCCATCCCTAAAGCTGATTTTTATCTCCTCGTGCTAAGTGGGCAGCACATTCCCAGCCACACACACCTGAAACTGCTGTATAAAAACTGAACAGTAATAAGACAATAAAGCTTCACCGAGAAGATGACTTCAAGTCTGGCTGTTATCAGATAAATAAAGATAAATTGTCAGGGTCACCTAAAGCCTGACTTTTTTTTTTTTTTAAAGCCTCCAGAGTAGGTCAACACTCATGTCTAAAGCTGGGAGCTGCAGCAGAGTGGGGAAGGCATGGTCTCAACCCAAAATTCTGCCTCTCTCGAGGATGTTTCTACCTCCCAGCTTCCAGTGCCGCACCTGTATCCCAACGCAGAGAGTACTTGCTGCTCACTTCACATGGGGTCTCCTCTAGCACCTGGAAATGATCCATTTTCTAATTAAAAGCACTACAGTCTGCTTTGACGGGACTCATTAGTAAGGATGTGGCAGGAGAAAAGACTCGCTCCCCCACTGTGCTGGGGATCTACAGAGGGAAACTAAGCAGAGGCACCTTCCCAGATCTGAGAGTCAGAGGATGGCCCTGAGGCACTGGGAGAGAAAACCTGGCAAAGGAAAACTCAGAACTGAGAGTCTGCAGGAGACGGCCTGCAGTGGAAGAGTCCTGCATGGCTAAAACATGCTGACAGCAGAATCCACACTAAGATGTGGCAGCCCTCTGGGCACACTGGATCCAGCTCTGTGCTAGGCAGAGAGGTTCATACTCACACACTAGCACAGAACAACTCCATTTTAAAACTTTCACAAATAGTTTTCCCAAGTGGAGGCTGTGCAAGATGATGGTGGGTGCTTCAGCACCTTCCTGTGTGCAAGCACATTACTAACAGCAGCTTTAATTTCCCACTCAGTGCAAATATGCTGGGGAGGAGAGAAAGAAATTAAAAAAAAAAAAAGAAAAAACAACAGCCTCCACAGAGAAAAAAAAGGCTTCCTCACTGATTCCCTCTGGCTGAAAACAATCCCTTGACACACCATTCCTTTGCCCAGGCATGCTTCCCTCCTGCCGTGCCCTGGGGTGATAAACAGTGCCAGGAGAGGTCCACATTTCCCTGAGCAGCTCCAGCAGGAAAAATTCCCTGCCTGGCAGCTCCTGCTGCCCAGCACATTGTGAAGCCGGGAAGGTGAGAGCCAGCCCTGCCACCCAGTGGGGAGAAGGAAGGGACAGGATGGTCACCAGCCTTGCAGAGAGAATCCGTCCCTGGGGCTCCAAGGGTTCTGCATCCACCAGTGGGGAACAGACAGCTTGAGATCTCCTCCTGGGGGGTATAAAACACCAAGCAGGTATTTTCCTGTCCAGTTGCTGCAAAATGCGCCCACAAACGTGTTAAGGTGCTAATTAAAGAAGCAGATATTTTTTTTCCTCTTCCTTCTTTCCTCTTCTTTTTTTTTCAGACTGACAGACAGTAATGAAAGGTTCCTCTGTCTTTAACCCCATGTTACAGAAGCAGCCTGAGACTCCAAAATTCGAAGGAAAACTGCCAAACACAAGTCACTCCTTTCCTTTGACAAACAGATCAAGAATTAAAACAACCAACCAAAAAAAAAAAGCCATTTCTTCTACAAATAAACTCAAGATCCAGCCCCTTGGGATAGGTCAGGGGGACATGAGCTCTCCATGTTTGAACAGCCTAAAATGCACACCGCTAATTAAAGGGAAATGATGAGCTCCTGTTGTTTTCAGCAGAACAGAGGACAAAAATGGAGCTGTTCCCAAGGCACCTGCCTCTCTCTATTGCCTGGAACAGAAACCAAATCGACTGCCTTAAACTCCACACCTGCTAAATGGCTGAAATTAGGCAAAGGAAATGCCAAGCTTCAAGATTTTGCTATTCAAGTCAGGCTAGAGTGAAGAGGGACAGACCAAGCACTGAACCAGCATCCATATTTCACCTTAGACAAAAAACACCTGCAGAGCTGCCTCCAGCTCTGGGCCCGCAACATTAGAAGGATGTGGAGCTGCTGCAGCGAGCCCAGAGGACACCACCAAGATGCTCTAAGAGCTGGAACCCCTTGCTCTGAAGCCAGGCTGGGAGAGCTGGCGGTGTTCAGCCTGGAGAAGGCTCTGGGGAAACCTTAGAGCCCCTTCCAGTGCCTAAAGGGGCTCCAAGAGGGATGGAGAGGGACTTGGAACAAGAGCCCGGAGGGACAGGACAAAGTGGAATGGCTTCCCACTGCCAGAAGGCAGGGATAGATGGGATATTGGGAGGGAATTCTTTCCTGTGAGGGTGGGGGGGCCCTGGCACAGGGTGCCCAGAGCAGCTGTGGCTGCCCCATCCCTGGAAGTGTCCAAGGCCAGGTTGGACGGGGCTTGGAGCAACCTGGGATAGCAGAAGGTGTCCCTGCCCACTGGAGGGGGCCAGAAGGAGATGAGCTTTAAGGTCCCTTCAAACCCAAACCATTCTGGGATTCTGTGAAAAACATCCTCCAATCAGTGCAGTACAGCCCAAGTCACAGAGCTTTAAACTATGCCAGGACTTCCCTATGCAAATGAGAATCTTTTTACAAATGAACTTTGCTGCTGAGCATCCTGAAGCGCCGCTGCCCTCCCCCTGCCAGCAGTGCTGTCACTGCCTGGTGTTACAAGCACAATTTAGCACCTTGTCTGCAGTGACAGGAGAAGGGACCGCAGTGTGCTCGTCTGCAGAGTCTGCAGCATAAAAACACTTCCCCAGCACTGGCACAAGAAGATGGGGACACCGAGACTGCCCAAATCAGGACCAGCACAGCTCCAGGGGCTGGAGGTGAAGCTGGCATGCTGGGCAGCACAGGACCAAGGGGCACTGGCAGCACAGCAGGATTAATAAGGCCAGGTCTGCTGCAAGATGTGCTGCCAGTCATTGGGTGGGAAAACTACTCCCAGTGCAGCAGCGCCAGAGCTGTTTGCTCCTCCCAGAACTCATCCAGAACAAACCATTCAACACCACCCTTTAAATGATTGTTGGACATCACCCTGTCCACATATGGCCATTGTGAGCAACAACCCTGAAATACGTAAACAAATATACAGAGGGAATTCGGTATGACACAGTAAAGGAATTTCTACCGTATCCAAGAAGAAGCAATAATTTCAGATAAGCTGGACCCCAGTTGAAGGTGTTGCCAAAGTCAACTGAGCTCAAACATGCCCAAATTCTGCCCAGCTGAGGGCTACACCAGAGGTTTGGCTGGAACCAGGACCCAGAGCACAGGAAGTTGGGGCTGATCTCAGCAGGGAGGAGGTGCTGGTTGTGACACTTTACTCCAGACTCTGCTGCTGCTGCAAACACCCTTCTGCTGCAGCAGACCTTAACTCCATGCTCAGGCTGTGCCCCAGAGACCAACGTGACTCTGGGAGGGACAATCTGATAGTTGTATAAAAGGGGAGGGTTTTGGGGGTTCACTCTCATAAAAGAACCCTCAGCAACTCCAAACTCACACTTAAGGAACCCCCATTATTATTCCACTCAAGACATGCAGCCATGTGTCTATTTAAGGCAGTTGCAGCTTGCCTTTTCTGCTGCACATTGCTGAAGCTCTTAAGTTGCTAAATTTACACTTGGTTTGTTACTGGAACTCATCAAGAAAAAGCCTGTGGCAAGGCCTACAGCCTTGGCAGGAGCCAGACTGACAATGTCTGACATGAGAGCGAAAGAAAGGCCCTTGATTCCTTCAATACATACTCCTGTTTTCCAAACAAATGGCCAACCAACCCAGAGCACAGGACATTTTGCTTTTTGGGTATTTTCAAGCCAGCAGGGCTGTTAAAATGAGTTGTGAGATCTCAGCCCAGGATTTAATGAGGTAAAAACAGCTGGTGCCGTCCTACAGCCCAGAGCAGCCACCTCTCTGGAGGGAAAGCTGCACCAGTATTGATGGGCTGCACCAGTTCTACCAGGGCCCTGTTTCCATTCTCTCCTCTGGCTCCACCAGCACTGAAGGCAGCTGAATTCTAACCCCTCTGCACTCAGCCATGGCTCCTAAGCCACAATGAGTCCTTAAATTTTTCCAGCTTTTAACTGAAGATGCTGTTCAGATGATAATAAGTCTTTCAGACTACTCTGTGGGAGCCACTGCCCTGTAAAATTATTAAAGTTCTATTTCATAGAATCATAGAATCCCAGAATGGTTTGGGTTGGAAGGGACCTTAAAGCTCATCTCGTTCCACCCCCTGCCATGGGCAGGGTCACCATCCACTAGGCTAGGTCGCCCCAAGCCCCATCCAACCTGGCTATGAACACTTTCAGGGATGGGGCAATTCCCATGGGAGCATTTTACAGTGACAAGGTGTCAACAGTATCTATAGGAGAGATCTGTGATCTTAGAGACATTGAGGGCAGGGAGTGATTAATTAATTACCAGTGGCTTTAAGAAACCCCTTGGCACTAACTATGCTCTGGTCCATGCTCCCAAATCCCTGCTGTTTAGAAAGAGATCTATTGAGAGGGAGAGTTCCCGCATATGAGGCAGTTCCCACGGAGGGAGGGGAGAAAACAACAGGTGATCTCACTTCAGGATGTCAATGCCTTGAGCAACAGGACAATGGTGGGCCCCGAGAGTCTGCTGGGAAGCAGCCCACTGCGCCAACGTGGACGGGGCCCTCTGGATAAGGGGGCAAAGCATCTCGGGAGAGGAAGGAACGCTGAGAATCAGAGAGGAAAGGCAGGAATGAAAATATGCATGTACAAGACCATAAAAATACAAATCCATCTCAATCTCCTGTTTCTGCTAGTGACTCCCATTCCACTGCACAGGCAGCCAGCATCAACACGATCTAGCATCAAGTGTGACAGCAGGATGGGGTCAGATGCTTTCCTAGAATCAGAGAACCATGGAATGGTTTGGGCTGGAATGAATCTTAAAAGACCATCTTGTTCCATCCCCCTGCCATGGGAAGGGACACCTTCCACGAGACCAAGTTGCTCCATGACCCGTTCAACCTGGCCTTGAACACCTCCAGGATGGGGAGGCCACAACCTTTCAAGCAATGCTGTTTGATTGCTTGTCTCTCCCCCTGAGACAGGAGGGCACATGAGAAGTGGGTCTGGATCTTCTCCTGTCCTCTGAGGCTCTCCCTACAGATCAGTCTGACAGACCTCAAAGCACAAAACCTGCAGACTTCACCAGCCCCTCTCTCCCTATGACTGCAGAGAGACGACTGCAGTTTTCCTGATCATTGGGGAGTTCAGACAACCACCAGTTTCCATCCGAGCAGGTATAGGTGCTCAGTATTCTTTTCCTCTTCAAATCTACATCTAGATTCCAGGTAGCAGTGGCCTGCCAGGTTCTAGGGCAGCCCCTTGAGGTCTCAAAGCCCAAGGCCCCTGCTCTAGCATAAGAGCTTCCTGCTATTCACACACAACTCTGTCTTATATCAACTCAGCAAACAAAACCACCCGCCCACAATTTCCCCATGTAACAGGCTCACCTGTCACCATTGGCAGATATGGCATCAAACTTGGCTTTCTTCTTTGGGATTTCATTCTGAATGGAAGACGTGGATAAGGTTTTCTGGCTAGAAAAAGGAGGAAGTTGTATGTCAGAACCTGAATGACTTTCAGTCTAAGACAGAGAGGCAGATAAATATTCCCACCCACTTTGATCCTATTAAAACAGTATTTCCTAGTGCTAAAACCATAAAAAAAATCATTCACTGAAGAGTAGCTGGAGACTAAAAATAAACAGAAAACAATGAGTCAGAACAGCACGTAGGTGAAGAACTCCTGCTTAAAATCTGCATTTTAATAATTAAATTTTACAAATGCAACTTTGCTTTCATTGTGTACAAGTTCAGTAAGTTGGCTCGTAAGAAGCACAAGCCTGCACCAGCACACTGAGGTTTGCAAAGAAGCCAAGCGTGACTTAGCCAGATCCTCCTGAACTCACACTCTGCCCAAACCCCTCCCCAAGGTTACCTGTTATAGTGGCTGCCACTGCTGAGCCTACTGAACTGCTCCTTCTCCTGCAGGCTGGCTCGGGAAGAACTGCTCAGGTGTTTGCACTGCTCTTTGGTCTTCTGCAGGACCCGTTTATAGGACAACGTGCACAACCAGCACAGCAGCTTTCCATCCACCTGGAAGGGGAGACAGAAAGAAGTTTTGGTCTTTCCTCCTGTCCACAAAGCAAATACAGAAAAGACGAGAAGCGCTTTCAAGCTTAGGGTCACATACGAACAAGCAGGGACTCAAAAAGAATCCGCTGAACGGAGAGGCAGTCACCGGAGACCAAAACAGCAAGGGTGTCTGTTCCAGGAGGCTCAGCAGGGCACTGATTATCCCATCCAACCTGGCCTTGGACACTTCCAGGGATCCAGGGGCACCCTGTGCCAGGGCATCACCACCCTCACAGAGAAGATTTCCCTCCCAATTTCCCACCTAACCCTGCCCTCTGGCAGTGGGAAGCCTTTCCCCTTTGTCCTGTCAGAAATGCTGCAGAAGATGTAAAGAAGATGGACAGAGGATTGCTGTGATCAGCCCTTTTATATTTTCAGCCTTCTTTTACACAAATACTGACCTTCTTCCTGTCATCCTTCCGGTCAAATGCACACTGCTGCTTGCACTGCTCACACGAGTGAGGAGGGCCATACTTCTTCTCTGAGTTGGTGCAACGCTGGCACTTGTTTCCAATAAATGCTGCTATGATGTTGCAGTACTGGCAGGGTTTTGGCTTTAAAAAATAAGAAAAACTGCTACAGCCTTCTAACCACAATAGTACACTGCTCCTTGCCATTCTCCCCAAAACATCAAACTTTTATTTCCTTATTCTAAGCAGAGTATAATGCTGATCCAGGAGACAAAACTCCATTTGGATCCCTGGTCTCCAGCTAAGTGTATTTAGCCATGGCACTCAGACCATTTATCAAGTGCTGTGAAACCTTTAGAAAAATGTCTAACACCAAAATAGAACCAATCAAAATCTCTATTTCAGATTTCGGACAAGCAGGAAATAAAGATTTATCACTGCTTCCTGCAGCAATCTCAGGCTGTGTAAGCACACTCTTGCTTCTACTGGGTATTGAGCAGATAATTTCCTGGCCTCAAACAATGCAAAGCTCTTTTTTGTGCTAAAAGAAGAGAAAAAGTCAACGCTTCACACTTCAGTGACCTGTATTATTGATCAGTCATGCTCTTACAGCCCATAAACCGCTCTGGGATTTCAGCAGGATAAAGACAAGAGAGATGAAAGGAAGAGAGGCTGAGCCCCGCCCACTTACTGTGCCATAGAGCTTCACGTTCTGAGCACACTTCTTGCATATTGTGTTGGTTTTGCTGTTAAGAAGGACAGATCATTCCATTAACACATTCCAACAGGAAATGAAACCTCTGTGTTTAGGATGCCTGGTTTGGATCCCAGGATCCCTGGTTAAGATCCCAGCCTCCCCTCGGCTCTGTCTGGTGATGAGGCTAGATTCAACCTCTGTAGGGACCCAGATATCAAAGTGCTTTTCCTATCCCCATCTGGCTGAAGATAAATGGCCAAAAAGTGGCATTACTACGAGGTATCTTTTAATTAGGCATCCCCAGATGACACCAGTTTTTGGTCCATACAAACACAGGATTTGATCACTGACTAATTGGCAGCACGAGTGATACAGCATCAGGGCAGGCTTCACTCTGGAGGTCAAGGCAGGAGAGGACAGAGGTATATTTGTCCAACAAACACAGGAAGGAACACCTCACACAACGGCCATGCACAGCTCTGGGTTTACCAATCCTCCCTCTTACAGCTACACAACTTGTCAAAATGCAAAAAGACAAGAGCCCAGCTAAAGGACACACACTAGGAAATAAATGTTGGATACCAGACACCAGATAAGAGGAAAACTCATGGGAAGATGCATCCAGATCCTTCCCTGGAAGATGCATCTGAGCTCTGACTGAAAAAAAAACCCAAGCAAAAGGTGTAATCTAAGTGCACTACAGACACTCCAACTCACCCAGCAGACCTTTGGAGGCGGCCAAAGGTCCCCCAAGTCTTCCACACCAACAATCTACAGGTTAAGGCTCAATCACTGAAGGTGTGGAAGCATTACTGTTCCCTAGGTGTGACTGTTCTACACAAAACTGGGATCTCCCCAGTTCAGCAAGCATTTACCTTTCCTGTTGGAATTCAGTCCTGCAGTAAGTGCATTTAACAATGGGATGAGCAATCCGGCACTCCTGCAACGGAAGAAATGTTCCATGAGGTGCAGTGCTGCTCCCCAAATCCCAGATGTCCTGCTGCCCTCCACTCCCACCACATCCACGCACACGCAAACAATTCCTCCCTGTACAGTCACGCTGAGAGAAGAGGGAGGGTGACAGGAATGGCATGTGTCACAGGTGAGCCAGGCATGAACTGAGATCCATCACCAGCACTCATCTGTGCCCCACACCCACAGAGCAGGGTCACGGGGTGGCCCTGGCTCCCAGGGCAGGAACACACAGCTCTGCCTCAGATATTCACCAGTTTCCTGTACATCTGGCCGCGCTCTCCTCTCATCCCAGCTTCCCTAGGTTCCCCTGCGTTCACCTGCTTTGTCCCGGCCTCAGTGATCCCAGGCTACTCCAGTTCCTGCTGCTCGTTCCCTATTTCATCCCTGATCTTGTTCTTCCCCACCCCCTCAGACTGTTTCCAAAACCCACCTTACTCCTTCAACATACCATCAGACTTCCCCTAAATGTCCCCAGATCCTCCCAGGCCTTTGCTCAGGAACAGCTCCCACCTCCCCTCTATTCCCCACAACAACGCCATGACTTCCACTCCAACACCCTCCAAACACCCCCAGCACCCAGCACCTCCAAACTGCCTTCAGGTCCCCTGACAAACAGCTCCCCAACACAGCCCTTCAACATACTCCCCTAAAAGCCCCCAGGCTTCACCCCCGTGCTCCAGCTCCTCAAAACCTCCCCTAAGCTCCCAGGCCCTCATCCACGCCCTCCCACTGCCCATCCACACACCCCAAACAGACGCCTAAAGGCCCTGGTCTTCATAAATACTCCCAAGATCTTCCCACAAACAGCCCCTTAATTATCCTCAATCCCTCTAACAGCCCCTAGGCCCCTTAAAAACACTCCTTTGCTTGCCCTTCCTCACAAACAATGGTCCAGGAGGCCCTTTACCTCTCAGACCCCCCACAGACCAGCCCCCTCAAACCTCCTCACATCACCCCCCATTTCCCTCACAGCCCCCCACAGACTCCTCTCCAATCAGTCTCCTCCCAAATTGGCCCCGACAGCTCCCTCACAGACCTTCCCCCACAGCCCCCTCACAGCCGGCCCCCAGACCCTCTC
>VZTG01009889.1:185243-213982 GCA_013397845.1 Melanocharis versteri
GGCTGTGGGAATATTGCGGCTGGAGGCTGGGGAGAAAGAGGAAGGGAGAATGAGGCAGGAGGTTGTGTCTGCAGGGAAAGGAAAACCTTCATGTAAACGTGCTTCCCCTTTGCTCTGACCCCAGCAGCTGCAGCTGCTCATCCACCAGTCCCAGGCACAGCCATGGCTGATTTCACGGGTGGATCGGCCTCTAATGGGAAGCAGGGTCAGAGCAAGCTGCAGCTCCCTGTGCTTACACCACAGCTTGGGAGCAGCTCCAGGTGGGAGCACAGAAAAGATTTGGCCCTGTTTCATTTTGGGAATGAGGTTGGACTCAAGCTGCTGCAGCAAGGACAGATCATACACTGCACACATGCAATAATTGTTCTTTTTTTTCATCAAGTAGTTGTCAGTTTGTACAATGTGACACAGAACAGGTGCTTTGAGAAATGGCGGAAATTAAGGCATTTTGGTGTTAAAAGTTCACTGTAAATCCAAGATGGAATGAGCAAAAGGCAGTAACTACTCACAGTTGTGTGATCTGCTCCATTTGCTCGACATTCCTGTGCTCCTACACCCTTCCCTCGTTCTCAGACCTTAAGGGATACCTTGAAATTATTGGGAAACTTCTATCCTTACCTTTTTTTCTACACCAGATGACAGAGTATTCCCAGTCCTGGCTGGTGCAAGTGGTGAAGCTGAAATCGGAGCTGCTCAGGCTTTCCCAAGAAGGACCGGGGGAGTGTCTTGGGTTTTTAGCTGCGTGGGTGTGCATAATGAACCGGAATTCTGCTGTGCTTGGCTACCTCGGGGACTCGTTCTAATCACCGGGCAAATGTGCTGTGTGTAGGAGAAGTACTTAATTTCATGACATTAGTTGCATTGTGCTGGATGCTGGGTTGTGATTGGGAAATGTCCGTCGGTGGGAAGCAGGAGGCAGAGCTTGGCAGAGGCAGTGGATGGCTGGGAACAAACCCCTCCTCGCTGTTCAGGGGCTGCCGTGCTCCAGGGGAGGGTTTTGCGGGATGAGGAGGTGGAGGACTGGGGATGCTCAGATTTCGGGGTTTGATAGCACACCTGGAGAAGGGAAACACCCCCTGAAATCTGTTACAGTAAATCAATGGAATCCTGAAATGGTTTGAGTTGGAAGGGACCTTAAAGACCACCCAGTTCCATCCCTTGCCATGGGCAGGGACACCTTCCACCGTCCCAGGCTGCTCCAAGCCCCATCCAGCCTGGCCTTGGGCACCTCCAGGGATCCAGGGGCAGCCACAGCTTCTCTGGGCAACCTGTGCCAGAGCCTCACCACTCTCACAGGGAAGAATTTTTTCCTAACATAAAATCTAACCCTGCCCTTTTTTAGTTTGAATCCGTTTCCCCTTATCCTATCAATTAAAATCTAAAAGTCAGGGCGTGGGCAGTATGGAGTGGCAAATACCTGGGGCTGAAGGAAAAGGAATGGTTTGGTTTGAGAACGTGAACAACAAACCTGCCAGAGCAGTCACGGGTGCCAAGGGAGAAACATTTGGCTGAGGAAGAGCATTTGTAAAGCTGCTACTGAAGGAAGTGTGAGAAGAAACGCTTGGAAAGCCGCTGCCTCGGTGATTTTCCAGCAGAGCCGCACTGGCAGCAAAGCAGTTTCAAGCCTTCAGAGTTTAGAAGGCTGTTCAGATCTATCAGATGCACCCTTTCACTATGGAGTAGTTTGGGTTGGGGTTGGAAAGAATTGTAAAGGTTATCTCGCTCTAATGCCCTGTCATGGGCAGGGACATCTTCTATTTGTGCCCCAAAACCCTCTGGTTACTGTGTAAGACAGCAAAAGCCTCCCCTGGATCATGGTCTTTGCCATCCTAAAATCTTATGGTTTTCTGTAAAGCACATCCTTCCCCTTCATGGCCCACCTGGCTCTGTCCTGGGGAGACCGAGACCCCCAGGAGCCCCTTCCCCCCAGCACAGGAGTACTATTGTGAGCTCTCCATCAGCCCCTCTGGCTCGCCTGGAGCATTTGGGAGCCATGAGGTTGCCAAAGCAAGTTTGATTCAGCTGCTGTTCCTTGACACCGTCTGTGGTTCTCTGTAAATCACTAACAGATAATAATTTCATATTCTGGCTCTGCGTGTCCTCTGCTCGCTGAATAATTACCTTGTTTTGTGCGAGCCGTGAGAGGTTTTCACAGATAATTCATCCAGCAGGGAAAGGCAGCCAGATTTTGGGCTGGAGCACATTTTCTGGCCACCTGGCATTGCTGCACAGAGGTCTGTGCCGGAGCGCAGCTGCCTCCGGAGGGAAATGCCGTATCCAGGACAGCCGAGGGCAGGGCAAAAAACCAAACCCAGATGAAATCCCAGCCGCCCTTCCTCAGAGAATAATTTAGCTTGGTAAACTCAGCCCACCCTGAGTTTCTGGATGTGTGGACAGATTGATCCCACAGATCTGGATGCTCTCACCCACAGAGGAGCTGTTTCACTGGAAACAGAGTTCCTCCCAGGAGCTGTTTGTGGTGGTGACTTCCGTCTCACCTCAGTCCCTGTGTCCTGCCCGGCCTTGGGTGGGTGGGTTGGAGCCCAGCGTGGAGCTAAGATCGCCCCAGGGTTGCCATCCCCATCCCAGGGTTGAGTTGATGCCGGGCAGGAGGAGAAAGGTTCATCCCTGTGCCAGCTTATCTCAGCGGCTCCCAAGCCCTGGGTAATTGCTGGCATCACTGTGCTGAGGGGCTCCAGTCACAGAATCTCAGAGTCACTGAGGCTGGAAAAAAACTCTGAGATCGAGTCCGCCCTTTGACTGATCCTCACCTTGTCACACAGACCAGTGCCCTGTCCACTTGTTCCTTGGACTCCTCCAGGGATGGGGACTCCACCACCTCCCTGGACAGCCCTTTCCAACGCCTGACCACCCTTCCAGTGAAGAATGAGATGTCACAGCCCTGTCCTACAGACTCCAGAACCCCGATGGAGAGCACAGTGTCCTCACCTTTAACATGGGTCTGAGGTTTGGGTGTCCAGGGAGGTCTGGAGGTCACAGCTCAGCTGGGCCGGGAGCCAGAACCTACATCTGGCTCTGCAAACCTCCCTTCAGGTATGCCCTTTCTTATTTTTTTCTTTTTCAAAAGTAATAAATAGATTTTTTTTTTTAAGTTCCCAGCCATCCGAACTACCCACGCTCAGGACTGTGATATCCCTAATGCCATGAGTGCAGAATTTCAGTAAATGCTTCCTGGTGATGCAGAATCTCC
This sequence comes from Melanocharis versteri, assembly GCA_013397845.1. Lineage (NCBI taxonomy): Eukaryota > Metazoa > Chordata > Aves > Passeriformes > Melanocharitidae > Melanocharis > Melanocharis versteri. The sequence continues at coordinate 188,455 of VZTG01009889.1, forward strand.
AGCTCTCAAAGCCACCTCTGTGTTCAGCTGCAAATTCAGGACATCACCTATCTAAAGGGAGCCTGAAAGTCACGGTTCCCTGAAAGTCAAAGCATGTTTTATTGACTGCAGTCAAGAGAATCAAAGACCTGGACTCCCACAGAATAAACCACATTATTCCTGTGCAGTGATCATTCCTCTCCCAGATGTGAATTCCAGCCAGCCTCCCTGCTGGGAATGATTAAAGACCCCTTCAGCAATCAGCAAATTGTCAAATAAGCAGGTGAACAAGTGAAAGAAAACAAGGGAATATGATGACCTGCTGCCACTGATGAGAGCAGTTGTGTCACCTGGAGGGAAGTGCAGCTCCCTAGGTGCTGCCAGTGGTTTGCTGTACAAAATTGGGGTGTAGCCGTGGGGGATGCCACTTCTCAACTATCAAAACCCCATTTGGGGGGAAGGTAGAGCCTGTGCAGATGCAGCTACGAGGCAGGGATGACTTTTCCCCTCTTCCAGGTTTCCCTTCCCAGCTGCCTGCTGCTAACTGGGCTCTTGAATTGGGAAGTAGAGCCTGGCAGTGCCAGCAGCTCTCACTGGGAGCTCTGGGCTGCCCGCTGTAGCTGCCAACCCCGCTCCATCCCCACAGCGGACATCACCAGGATGGCACCAGAACCCCCACAATGAACCTTCAGAACTGTGCTGACCTGTGGCCTGGACGCCCCAAGAACAGCACCACACCCTCGGCTCGTGGTGGGGCTTCTCCACGGCTGTGAGGTTTTGGGGCAAAGCTCTGGAGCAAGGAAGCATGGAAGGAGCACGACAGCTCGGGGGCACCCCAAGAACCCCTGTGGACCCCACACACCCCCATGCCATGCTCAGAGCATTGCCCACTGCCCCTCCACTGCCCCAGGCACGGGGACAGGGACAGAGCAATGCCTCCCAGGGCAAGGATCCCCAGCAGCTCAGGACCACTGCAGTACCCAGGCTAAGGGGCACGATGGCATCACCTCACAACAGGTGCACAGCATCCATCGGCCCCCGAGCTCGGGCAGGGCAGGGACTCCCCCAGCAGCACAGCAACCCTCCCAACCCACCAATCCTGCACCCACAGGTGCTTAAATACCGCCCACGGGTGGGCAGGGAGCTGTGGGCAGCCGACGGGCAGAGCCCTCCCTTCCCGGGGCTGGGATGAGACCGGGGTGAGGCGGGGTTTTGTGTACCCCCCTTGTTCCACCATAGGCACCCACCTGTACCCCTACACCAGGGTTTGGAGAGGGGCAATCAGGCTGGGATCCAGACACCTGTGGGGCAATCCCCTGGAGCACAGGTGGGTGCCCAATGGATTAGGGGCTTGGACATGGGTGCCAGGGGTGTCCCCGTGTCCCCCCCACCATGTGTGGCAGTTTGCAGCCAGGCTTTGCTGCGAGCAGAGGGAACATCTGCAGTAACCAGGGGTACTGGGATGCAGTGACCCTCCCACCCAGACCCCCCCAGAGCCCTTCTGGGTGCCCCCTGCCCTCCCGGGACAGGAGCCAAGGTGTCCCCACCAAAGAAGAGGTGGGATGATGGGGAGGTGGGGGCCGTTTGCATCCCTGCCTGCTTACAGATGCACCACCAGGGCAAGCCCAGGGCTGCAATTAGGGAATTTTAATTGGAAAAAGGGAAAGATGCAGATGAAATGTCAGGAGCAACAGGGAAAAACATGGGGAGGAGCACTGCTGAGTGGCCTTCACCCCTCCTGCTTGTCACGTGTCCAGCTGGCCCTCAGCCCAAGATGACAGCGAGCCCCAAACAAAGCCAACAAGGGCTCGCTGTTGGCTGGCTGCACGCGCTACCGGGCATGAGTTAGGCTGGATTCGGCTGCACCTTGGGGTGCAGGGCTGAGCTGGTGCCCCCCGTGCTGCAGCACCGCCCCAGGGACCACCACCACCACTGCCATGGCTGCCCACCCCTGCAGAGGTGCCTCCTGCCCCAAGGATGTGCCAGCAAAGATAGGAGACCACCAGGATCAGGGCAGGGAGAACTTCCCGCCCTGTTTTAGTATCCTCATGCACTGATCCTGCTCTCCAGGATGGCTTGAGCCCAAACTAAGAGCACCCAGCCGAGCCACGGCCACGGTGTAAAAGGCGAGCAGCCCCAGAGAATGGAGGTGCCTGGCTGGTGGCCTTGGCAAACACCCTGGTGACAGCATCCCCACCCGCAGCCACAACAGGCACTCAGGCAGTGGGGCAGAGGGTGGAGGCCTTCCCCCTCCCCAACGCCCCACGCCAGGAATTTCTCATCTCAGCAGAAATCTCTGGGGTTGTTTGTGCTCCACCTCAGAGCTGGAAAAGCCGCTCCCCTCGCCCCGGGTGTCTGGGACTGGCTGTGAGAAACAGCTGGCTCTGCCAGGCAGGATTGTCCCCTCCCCAGGAGGCCCCTAGGGTCCTGCAGGACCAAGAAAACCAGCCTGGGGACAGGGACTTGTACAGGATGTGTCCCTGGGGCACAGGAGGCACAGCTGTGTGGGCAGCAATTGAATCCCTCCTGTAGAAGCCATCCAGTATTTTTCCAGTGTCTTTATTGGCAAGCCCACTGCTGTGTCCCCATCCTGCCCCGTGTCCAGCGCTGAACGGGCTTGACCCATTGTGTCCCCGGCCTCCTGATGGTTCCACTGAAGGGGCTGATCCAGGGTTGAGTGCCAAGAATGTTGCCCAGAGCTCTCCCTGCAGAGCCAGGGTGGCTCAGGCCAGGATGGGGTAGGTGGCCTCAGTGGCCACGCCACAGTTGTTGTCCTTCATGGCCATGAGGATGTAGCCGTCATTGCCCCAGTATGTGGACCAGGAGTTCTTGATGAGCCAGTAGGTCTCTCCCTGCAGGACTCCGTAGCCCACAGCCAGCACCGCATGGTCCAGCGATCCCGGCGTGTTGTCTGCAGGGAATGACATGGGAGAGGGCTCACTTGAAGAGCATCCCTGTCTGGAGACTATCCCTGTCTGGTGAGCATCCTTGTCCAGAGAGTATCCCTGTCCAGAGACCATTCCTTTCTGGAGACCATCCCTGCCTGGAGAAGATCCCTGTCCAGTGAGCATCCCTGTCCAGAGGCCATCCCAGTCTGGACAGCATCCCTGCTCCCAGGGCTGCAGAGGACTTCAGGGTCCATCCCCTCCACCCCTCCCCTGACCACAAGGATGGGACCCAGGTGCTCTGATCTCCTTGGGCACCCAGGACCTCCCGTGCCCCGTGTGCTGCTTGTCTCACCGCACTTGGGCTCGTAGTAGATGCCGTTGGAGTAGAAGGAGAAGGTCTTGTGTGAGGCGTCGATGCTGACGGCCACGGGGCCATGCTTGTAGATGGCAGCTTTGACTGCTGTGATGTTGCCCGAGGTGACATTGACGTAGCCGGTGATCTTGGCCAGCATCTCAGACTGGTTGTAGTGGCACAAGCCATTCTACACACCCAGGGGACACACACTGTCATCAGGATCCCGGGATCCCTTGCTGGGACCCTGCCCACCCCACCTGACCCTGCGGATGCAGGGAGTGATCTGGAATTTAAGTTGTGAGAGCATCCTGGCTCTGACCCTGCTGTCCTCCCAAGCCCAGGGGTGTGGGGATGTTCTCCCAGTTGCTCAAGGACACAACGCAGGGAGCTGCCTCTGCACCCAAAGCCCTGGAGGGCTGTTGCCTGCATCTTGCTGCCACATCCCTGTCCCCTGGCAGCTTTGCTCCATCCCTAGGTACCCCGGAGTGTGCAGTGACTCATGGCACCATGCACAGGTGGAGGAGTCTTGTCCCTGTTTTGCAAGAAGAGAAACTGAGGGACACAGTGACAAAACCACCCGGACGAGCCTTGGGGCTTGGCTTTGACAGTACTTCGAACCACGGAAGCCTGGTGCCTTGGGGACGAGGTGACATCCTCGTCTCCAGAGCCTGTTAGTGCCTCTGACATATACAGATGGGTCCCACTATAGCTTTAAAGCCCCAAGATACTGGGAAGGCCATCAGGGACAAGGGACCACCCTCACCTGTCCCTTGTAGGTGCCGTAGGATTCAGTGCTGGCAATGCCCCCGTGCTTTTTGATCCACTCGTACGCTCGCCACTCCTCGCCCCCATCGCAGGCGTAGTTCCCAAAGCCCCAGGAGCAGTCAATGAGGACTTGTTGGGACAGGGGGGTCAGCACGCCAGTCTGTGGGAGAGACACGGTGCAGGGATGGGGACAGGCACCCTCCAGGCACCCCATCCACCCTGTGGGGCACAGCCCTGCTCCCACCTTGAGGAAGAGGGCACCTTCCATGGCTCCCGTTGTAGCGAAGCTCCAGCACGACCCACAGACAGCCTGATCCTTCACGGGGGTGACAGCACCTGGGAACAATGGGGCAGGGGATGAGAAACTGGGTTGACACCGAGTGATGGAGGCAGGTAGAAGGGAAACTGAGGCAGGAGTTGAGTTCCAGAGGCAGCGCAGCCAGGTCTTGGTGTTAACCGAGAAGCGGGGGAATGCACCAGCAAACCTGGGACCCCCACCCTTGGCTAGGGGCAAGCTCTGGGGGTGTCACTCCCAGCTGATGGGGACATGGGAGAAGCCAGATGTCGCTTCAGATGTCGCATCTGTCCCTGGGGCACCAGAGTGAGTTCAGGGCCAAGTGCCGACCCAGCCGCCTTTAATCATAGAAACACAGAATGGTTTGGGTTGGAAGGGACCTCAAATACCATCTCGTTCCACCCCCTGCCATGGGCAGGGACACCTTCCACTGGACCAAGTTGCTTCAAGCCCCGTCCATCCTGGCCTTGGACAGCCCCAGGTTCTCCGTACAGCCCGCTCCATGTCTCACCAACCTCACAGATGTGCACCCCAAGGAACAGCACAGCCCCACAGGCTCCTCAGTGTAGTGATGAAGAGCAGGGGAGCGCTGGGATTCAGTGCTGGCCCGGGTGAGGAGCGCTCACTCCCAAAGCACCCCTGTGTCCCCCTGACCCCACACGTACCGTACATGCGCCAGTCGAGGCTCTCGGGCAGGATGATGCCGGTGTAGAGCTCAGTGGGGAAGGGCAGCCCGTTGTTGGGGGTCCCGCTGCGACGGCGGCCCCGCAGGGCTGCCAGTTCCTGCAGCGTGCGGTCGGCCAGGTGGTTCAGGGACAGCGTGTAGGAGAGTGCGGCACGGTTCCGCGAGTGCACAAACCTGCCACCACGGTGGGGACAGCGCCAGCTGGCACTGCCACCACCGCGTCGGTGTGGGCAGCACCCCCAGAGGGTCGTCATCCCCCCAGCTGCCTGTACCTCATGTTGTGCACGAAGATGCTCTGCCTGTGCTCCAGCTCCCGCACGGAGCTGTAGCGCCGCCCCATCTGCCGGCGGTAGTCATGGAAAACCCGGTGAGCCCAGGGCTGGTGCTGTCCCACCAGGTCCTCCATGGGGTTTGCCAGCACACGGTGCTCCGCCACATTCCCCGGCAGCACCCCACACTTGGTCTCTGGGGACGAAAGAGAGGACGCTGTCGGCCCGAGCCCCGCAGGCAGGATAGGGGGGCCCTCCCCGGCTCACCATTGATGGGGAGGTCGAAGACGGAGGGGGGGTAGCTGTTGTCGAAGTCAGTGTAGGCGATTTCATACTTGTCGTAGTGGGACCCCAGCAGGCTGTTGTACCCGCGCATCTCATAGTGCACGGGGGCCACCCCGCAGCTGGAGTTGGTCACCCACAGGGTGTAGACATTCTTCTTCTGTGCCCAGCGGGTGACGTTCTGCCACACAGCGCAGTACCGGCCCTCGTAGTACTCCTCCCGCAGGAACTGGGGGGGACACGGTCTCAGGGAGTGGACCTCAACCTCCCCCAGGCACCCTGCTGCCCATCCAGCCCCTTTGCACAGCCCAGTGCACACACGAGGCTCTCCAGCTGGATCCAGCGGCTCCATGGCCATAAGCACACAGCCATGTGTGGGATGGAAACCGGGACAAGGATTTGGGGTGCAACACAGGGCAGACGCCCCTGTCTGGCTCAGTGGTGCCCTGGGGACACTCCACTGTGCACAGCACTCCGTGCACCCATAGCAGGGGTCTGGCTGCACCATTTCTCCGAAAGCCTCAAAAAGTTTCAGGTTTTTCCTGCGTTTTTCCAAGCTCTTACCGTGCAGGCATGTGTCCAGCTCAGTGACAACCTGCTGTCCCCACTGCTCACGTGCTGTGCCCAGCCCTGATGCAGGCTGGGGCCAGCAGGAGCTGAGCTGCCATGCAGAGACTTGCCCAAACCATGCCGAAACACCAGCGTTTGTGTGGGATGTGACACGTCCCAACACGGCTGCTGGAGTTGGGAAAGGAGCCAGCAGTCCGGCCCCAATCCGGGTAGGGAAGTGACCCTCCCTGCACCCTGGCGTGTGGGGACATGTCCTGGCCGGTCCCAGCACCCTGCAGCCCTCGGACAAAGAGGAGCATCTCCCGGCACCCCCTCCCACAGCCGGGAGATGCTTTGGGAGGCAGGTCAGATCTGTGCTCTGAGGTTTCCCACCTTAAAGCCCCTCATGCTGGGGAAGACGCTCTGAGCTGTGACCACGTCCTCCTTGGAGCCGGGCAGCTGGAAGCACTTCCTGGTGTTCACCTCCTTCTCGGTCGTCTCTGGTGTGATCTTGTACCTCATCCCGTAGGGCTTCACTCCTGCCAGCTGGTAGGTTATCACCTGCCCTGTGCCAAAGAAAGGGAAACTGAGGCACAGGAGTGCTGGTGCAGGGTGGGCGCAGCCGGAGCAGCTGGGTGCCCACCTCTTACCTCCGTAATACTGGATCCGGCTCTTGTTCCCTGTCAGGTTGTACCAGGCTTCAAAGGGCTCCTCGATCTCGGCGTAGGGCAGCTTAATGACCCCTGCGAGCCCCCGGCACAGGACACAGCTCAGCGCCAAAGCCTCAGCACCTCGACATCCCTCCCTGAGCCCCCCAGAGTCTGCAGACCCACAGCTGACCAAGCCACTGCCCCCAGGGGTGATGGGTCAGGAAGAGGCACTCGGCTGTGGGAGCCTGCCCCAGTTTGGCAGCCTGGAACAGCCTGGTCCTGCCCAGTGCTGAACATCCTCTGCTCCCCCCAGCACAGGGGGCTGCGGGGTCCCATTACCTCGGACGTGGTAGATGGAGCCAAACTGAGGGGGTGGGCGGGAGAGCCCATAGTTCTGTCCTGAAAGGCAGAGAGGGGCAGGGTGAGGGGGGCTGTGTGTGTCCCCCCCATCTGGGATGGGGACGGGAGGCTGCCAAGCCATGCAGCCTGAGGTGTCCCTGCTTGGCCCAAAGAGCTTCCTGAGCTCATCCAAAGGCACATCCAAGAGACACCAAGGCACTGACACCCTCCCAGGGTCAGCACCATGCCACAGCCTGCCGTGACACTGGAGCAAGCCCTGCACTGTTGCACGCCCAGGGAACCCCAGTTCCTGGGTCACTGTTGGGATGATGCCCCAGTGTCACCCCCAGCACCGGTGGCCCTGGCCTTGGATGATGTTTCCAAGGTGGGACACAGCCAAGCTGTCCCCAGCACACAGGGTACGGTTGAGGAGTGCCAGGGACCCTGACTGGTTCTGCCTGGCATCTTCAGTGACCTCCCCAGCCTCCCTCCGGGCTCCCAGCTTGTGCAATCCCACGCCAACACAACTGCTGAGAACGAGCCCTTCCCTCCCCCAGAATCTTCCTCCTCGCCGGGAGCAACCAGCAGCACCTGCCCAGCCCCAGACAGCACCTGCCCAGCCCGGGACAGCTGGGAGCAGACCTGTCCCCCAACCCTCGGGGAGGCGGGGACGAGCAGACCCCCACCTGCACACCAGGCTGTGCCATGGGTACCCATCACACGCCGTCTCTGGGCACCCACAGACAGTGTCAGGCTTGGGGGAGCCACCTCTCAACCCTGCTCGGCTTTATGAACGCCCAGAAAGGGGGTCCCACGGGGGCATGGTCGCCCCGCCACCCCTGTCCCCTCCCATTTGGCTGCCCTGCCCGGCTGGGTTAAACCCCTTGGGTTAAAGCCTCAATTTAGTCTTATTTTCACGCCCCCAGCACCACCAAGCCCTCAAGGCACGTCCCCCCCGCCCTCTTTGCCACCCACCCCAGCTGTGTCTTGGAGGAACTGCAAATTTTGAGACCCAACAAACAATAAAACCACTTCCCCAGCCTCCAACCTCCCCTGCAGTGCAGCGGGAGGAGATCTGGTGGGGTGCCCCGCATCTCCCTCCCATGCTCGGGGTGTCCTCAGCGGCGACAGTGCCAGGGTGGGAGTCAGACTCACCCCGGACGGCGATGCAGAGTGCGGAGGCCACGAGCCAGCGGAGAGCACCCATCCTGGCCGCCGCGGCTCGCCCGGCACCGGCTTCTCAACTTTAAGCCAGAGCCAGCGGCGGCGAAAGCCGGCGGAGCCAATGCAGAAGTCGGGGCCCTCCCTGGAGGAGGGAAGGAACCGGCATCATGTGGTGCCCGGCGGGGGGACGGGCACCCCGGGATGCTCGGCGGGGAGAGCATGTCTCGGCACGGTCCCCGTGGAGGGAGATGGAGCAACGCCGGGTGCTGCGGGGGATGGGAGGTGCGGGATGAGCCCCAAAATGCCTCAAGCAGCATCTGGGTGGGTGCACTGGATGGGTCTGTGGGGGACCCCCTAAGCTGGGATCAACCAGTCTTCCTTCCCCTTAAGGCTGGGTTGTCACACCTGGTCCCTTCTGCACCTGGAAGGGAGAAATGGGCAGTGGGCTGTTCGGGGCCGTCTCTCCTCCTGGGGTGGGAGGAGAGAGCTCCTTGGGGTCTTTTCAAGCAACCCCTATGCCAGGGTGATGGGCAGGAGGCAGCAGGGATCAGCCCTGGCCCCCCCGTGAGAACAGGAAACGTTGAAGCCGGACTCACTGTCACAGAGGAAAGAGGTCACCTCGTGAGGGTTAACTGCAGGGCGAGGAGGAGGAGGAGGAGGAGGAGGAGGAGGAAGGCTCTGGAGAGGTGGGGAAGGATCCCACTCGAGCCCAGCTGTGTGGAGGACAGGGTGGCAGAGCCGGGACAAAGCCAGCTCCAGGAGGGCTCAGGGGGGATGCAGGGGAGCTAAGACAGGGTGCAGGGGCGCTCACACAGGGTTCTGGGCGGTTAAACTCTCTCCCAGAGCTCACTGAAGCTTGTGGCTTGGTGTGACCGATGCCAAATCTTGGGGGTCATCCCATCAGCAATTTTATCTGGACAAGGGATAAATAAGGTGTCCAATGTCTAGTGGGCAATCCATGGACACAGGACTGACCTGAGCCACATGAGAGCTGTACCCCATCTTGGGGGGACATGTGGGACCCCCGTGGAACACAGCCCAGAGCTACCTGCCATCCCCCAGGCAGGGTGGGCTGTTCACTGCCCCTCCGCAGATCTGTCCTGGCTCTGAGAGCCCGTGCCAGCAGGACGGGTGGCTGCTGTGTGTGTCCTGCCACCAGACGGGCACCTTCTTCCTGCCCCTCGCAGAGCCACAGCGCTCTGTGCGCAGTTTGATGTCCCTTTGCTGGCCCCTGCCCGGGGACGCTCCCTCGGGGGGCTCGGGGAGGCACTGCCAGGTTTTGGGGACGGGTGCAGGCAGCCCCCACCGTGCCACAGGCTGCATCCGCGCACACTCCCGTAAATCCCAGCAGGCAGAGCCTGGGAATCCACGCCAGTGTCTCCTTGTGCTGCTGGGGACCAGAGACCCCCTGATCCCCGCTGTGCCACCTCCACGGGCAGGCTGTGGTCCCCAGCGAGCGTGCCGAGGTGATCCGGAGGGTGATCCAGCAACCACCCCGGCTGGGCTGGCTGGTACAATGAACCATTGCTGCGAGCGCGGGGAGGAAGGGGGGGCGAGGGGAGGGGAAGCTCTAGCTCGGCTGCCAGAGCCGCCGAAGAGGCAGGGGAAGCTCACGGCCGGGCGCTCCCGCTCTCCCACGGCTCCCGCCCCGACAGCCCAGCGCTGGGCGAAGGGGGGCTGCCGAGGCTGCCCAGCCGGTGGTCCCGTCGGGAGCCCCGTGGGAGCGGGGGGTCCATGCCAGCGGGAGCAGGAGGGCTGACGGTAGGCGGTATGTGTGCGGTGTGGGGTGCAGCATGGTGGGGGGCTCACCCCTGTAGTAGCCGGGGTCTCTTAATCCCCTTGCCGTGTTCTGCTGAGAGATGCCCCCTCCATGTGTGGGGTGGCTCTGGGTCCTGGGTGGGACGGGCACTGGGCTGTGGGGACAGAGGGTCCCGTGACACTGGTGGGGTCTGTTGGGGGGCCTGCCCTCACTGTGCCCTCACTGCTTCCCTGGGAGACGCCTGAGGGTGGGAGGAGACCCCCGTCCTCGCCATCCTGGGGGGCAGCAGGTCAACGGGGGGCTGCAGTGTGTGTGTGGACGTCTGGGGGCAGCTACAGCTCGCCATCCCGGCACTAATCGGTGGTGACACCACGTCGGGGAGCCTGCGGAGCACATGGTGCCCTCACCTGTGCCGGACCCTCACGCTGGGGAAGGGACAGGCCACGGCATCCTGGGGGGAGACACGCACCTGTGCCCTCCATCCCTGCAGGTGCCCATGGGGTGCCAGTCCAGCCAGCGCTCCGCGGGGATGTTGGAGGCTGAGCTCTCCGTGGCTGGGGCTGGGGGAGCCGTGGGGGGCTCAGGCCCTGGCCAGCGCGGATGCTCCCCCCGCTCCCTGCAGCTCTGCTTCGTCCCTGATCCTTGGTGTGTCCCAAGGAGGGACAGGAACTCGCTGCTTCCTGCCCTGCACAATTCCCTCCCCACCCCGCTCCTCCCGGGACATTGTATTTAGAGCCCTGGCTGGCTCCCTCCCTCCGCCCCTGCAGCCCCTTGGATCCGGGAATTGCTCTTCTTCCAGCGGAAATCCTGCTTTCCCAGCCAGCGATGGGGCTGGAAGGCTGGGGAAGGGGGGCTCCCTCTTTCCTGACCGTCTCCTGCCAGAGAGTGGGGCAAGGGAACCTCCCTCTCAAGGGTCTGGTGGCTGACAGGTGGGCTTGTGGAGAAGATCACTTCTGGGGGGCGGCGAGTCCCTCATTTTTCATCCCAGGGAATAGCCCTGCTTGTGGGCACGCAGGGGATGGGGTGTCATCCCTCCTCGCACCCCTTGTTCTCGAGGAACCTGCTCCCACTGAGAGCCGCTGGGGACTCACCAGGCACTGGGTGAACTGGGAGGACTGGAGCTGGAGCAAGGCTCCATCTCCAGGTATCATCTGGGTGGACTTGGGGCTAGGGATAGCAGGGGAGGGGCAGGGACACGCCACCATCTGACGCCGTGCTGGAACAAGGACCAGACGGGGAGGCAGATGTGGCCTCTTGTCCCCTCCCCAGGTCTGTGGGGTCCTGGACATGGAATGGGGACACAGCTCCAGGTCCCGTGTCCTAATGAACCACCTTCCCCTTCTGCGCTGCAGCTGCCTCATGCCTGTTTTCCTGCTGGCACCAGGGAGCTCCAGAGCCGCAGGGTAACAGAGGAACCTCGGCGGCACCAGGCTGGGCTCTGCAGCCCTCTCAGTTCCTCTTCCCAGGGAGCGGGAGCCGGGTCACCGCAGGGCAGTGCAGGGTGAGGGTGTGGGACAAGGCATGGGGGGATTCGGGATACCCAGGGGGCTGCAGCCCTGCTGTGGTCCCTGCCTGACCCTCCCAGCTGCCACCATCACCAGGGCTCGAGGTCCTGCCAGTCCTGTGGCCCCTTGATGGCCACAGCACCATCCTCTTCTTCCCTTCCCACCCCACACCGTGCTCCTGCTGCTTCCTCTTCCCACTGCGTAGGTGCCGTGTGAGTTCCTCTGGCAGCTGCCTCCTGCCCAGGCAGGTCGTGGCCCCCTCAGCTGGGCAAATGCCGCCGTGGCTCGTCCCCATGGCACAGGGTGTGACATTCCCAGCACCCCCATATTGCTCCGTGCGGCGGCATCCCCTCGGAGCCTGAGTTCTCCACTGCTATTATTCCCATGAGGGGAGTGGAGGCAGGGGATGGAGGTGACCCCAGGGATACCTCAGCACTGTAGGTGACATGTGGGGTGACAATGGTGTGTGCAAGGGACATTGTGCCCTGTCTAGGAGCTGGGGATGGGGCTGGGCTGCCCCGTGTCCCAGGGGCCTGGGGAGCAGATGGATGGGCAGTCAGGGATGTGGCTGCTCCGTGTCCAGCCATGCCCGGTGGGACAGGGGTGATGAATTGGCTGGGTCTCAGCGCGGGGCAGGTCCTGGCAGCTCAGCCAGGACTGGTGCCGGGGGAGCCAGGGCAGGAAGGGCTCAGTTGCCATCTGCTCCCCGGCTCCAAGCAGCTCCTTTTTGGGAAAGCTGGAGCCAGACAGCACCACGCAACCATTGGACACGGCACCAGCTGCATCTCCTCCCCACGGCCAGTGTGAGGGGATGGCTCTGGGCCACCCTGGGATGAGCTCAGGGCACTCTTGGGTGCGCAGGGAAGGGGAAGCCTGGGTGCAGTGCTGCTGCACAGCACTTAAACCCTTCATGCTGTGATACTGGGGGGTCGCAGTTGCCTGGAAGATGCTCCTTGCCATCCCCATCCCTGCTGGCAGCTGTGGCAGCTCCACTGCCTGGTCAGCACTGAAATTCAGCAAAATGAGAAGTTTCTGAATGTGGTGGGTGGGTGATTCCCACCCAGGGGGGCCAGGGTTTGTGAGAGCTAGGGTTGTTCAGCAGCTTAAATAGCCACTAATTATCATCAGGAATAAAATCCCCAACCAGCCACGTTTGCTTAGATTTGGCAATGCTGCCCTGTCGGCAATGGCTGTGGCCTTGCCACACCAGCAGTGTTGAAAGCAGAGATGGAAGGGGAGAGCTGGGCTCTTTCCACACTTACTGAGAGAGAGGAAAGGGAATCAGTGACCATGATGGGGAAAACCTGCCTGAAACATCTCATCCACCCCAAAACCTTTGTCTCCTCTTGCTCACTGGGGTGCAGAGGACAGGACACCTTCCTGCTCCTTCCCTCTGCTCTCAGGTGGAGACAGAGTGACCTCTGGCATATTGCAGACTGGGGTGCTCTGCCCGGTGCAAACTGGGCAGACTGGTGTGGGTGGGTGCCCAGCAGCCGGGGCAATGACAGGGCTGGGGATGGACATCTCCTTGCAGCCATGACAGGAGAGGTCTGATTTCCTCCTCCTCTGTGACACCTTCTTGTCGCAGGCGGCCGGAAGAGCCTGTCCTGACCACAGAAATGTGAGCAGGGACCTTCCTCCCCGAAACACCCACTCCCCGCCAGGCAGAGGGTGTGGGGACGGGAACGCTTCAGGGGCTCCTTCCCACCGGGTGTGGCTCCCCTTCAGCCTCGGGGACACAGGTGGCCTGGAGGGACGTGAGCAGTGTGGTTGAGGACACAGTGAGAGAAAAACCCACTTGAGGATGTGGTTTCAGCCTGCACCGGGGTGTTGCAGCCCTTGGAGGAGTGTTGCAGCTTTGTGGGGGTGTTGTAGATCATGCAGATCATTTTAGCTCATGCAGGGGGGTTGCAGCCTGTGAAGGGGTGTTGTAGCCCATGCAGGGCTGTGATGGCTCATGCAGGGGTATTACAGCCTGTGCATGGGTGCTTCAGCCTGTGCAGGGCTGTTGTAACTCATACAGGGGTGTTACAGCTGATGCAAGGGGTGTTGCGTTTCATGTCATTGGTGTTGCAGCCCATGCAGGGGTGTTGCATCCTGTTATGGGGTGTTTCAACCTATTCAGGGGTATTTTAGCCCTTGGCAGAAGTGTTTCAGCATGTGCAGGGGTGTTTCAGCCCTGGAAGGGGTATTTCAGTCCATGCAGGGGTGTTGCAGCCTGTCCAGGGGTATTTTAGCCCGTGGAGGGGTGTTACAGACCGTGGCAAGGGTGTTTCAACCCATGCAAGGCTGTTGCCCCTGGCCTGACGCCCTCCCTGGTGTCCACAGGAGCCTCTTCTCCTCCCCGAAGTGACATGGAGCAGCTGAAGTGACCTGAGGAGCCGTCGCAGTGAGTGGAGCCGCCATGGAGCGCCCACGGGTGCTGGGGGGACATGGGGTCCCCGGGCAGCACGGCCCTCCTCGCAGCGGTGCCACTGGCAGTGCCCATGGGGACCCCAGTGTCCCCCTGTCGCCCAGTGTGCTGAGCTGGGGGGGTGGCAGGACCTCCTGGGCCGGCGGGGTGCACGCCAGTGCCTCTCCTCATGTGTGCACACACGTGTGCCCTGCCAGGGGGGCGCGGGGCTCACGGACCCTCTGTCCCACAGGCGGTGCCCAGGATGGGCTGTGTGCCCTGCAAAGAGAAGGGGGCTGGCAAAGGGCAGGCAGGGGGTGAGGGGGGCTCCCTCCAGCCCCCTGCCTCCCAGTACGACCCGGACCCCACGCAGCCGGGGGCCATCTTCACCCGCATCCCCGACTTCAACAACTTCCAGGGGCCAGCGGTGCCCTTGGCCCCGTCCTTCACGGAGCCGGGGGGCTTCACGTCCAGCGTGCTGCCAACGTGGAGCGGTGGCATCACAGGTCAGCAGGGTGGCTGGATGATGGGAGGCATGTCCAGCTGCACCCCCGGGCTGTGCTCACCGTGGTCCCCTCCGTGTGCCACAGGCGGGGGGGTGACACTCTTCATCGCCCTGTACGACTACGAGGCCAGGACAGAGGATGACCTGACATTCCAGAAAGGGGAGAAATTCCACATCATCAACAACACGTGAGCCCCCTGGACCTCCTGCCACCCCCAGCACACACATACCACCCTGGGGAGCTGCCTTTGTGCCTTGGGTACCCCCCGCAGGACCCAGGCTGGGGACCCAAGCTCTGCCTGGGCTCTATTGCTCAGTACCAGGGCCTCGTGTCATGAGCTGTGTGGTCTCAGCAGAGATGGGTGGGGGAGAGCGGGGTCTGGCGGTGCTGTGTGCAGGGTGAGGAGGCACATGGTGGATGAGTCTGTCTATCTGTCCCTCCTCCATGTTCTCTGTTTCCCTGCCCAGGGAGGGGGACTGGTGGGAGGCCAGATCACTGAGCTCGGGTGCCACGGGCTACATCCCCAGCAACTACGTGGCCCCTGTGGACTCCATCCAGGCAGAAGAGTGAGTAGGGGGGGAAAAGGGATGGAGGCAAACCCCAGTCCAATCCACCTCAGGCCCAGGTGTCCTTGTGAGCCCCAGCAGTGCCACGGTGCTGGCATGGGGGTTCCGTGGTCCCCTCGGTGGTGCCTTCCTGGCGCTGAGCCCATCACCATGGCAGGTGGTACTTCGGGAAGATCGGGCGCAAAGATGCAGAGCGGCAGCTCCTGTGCCATGGCAACTCCAGAGGCACCTTCCTCATTCGGGAGAGTGAGACAACGAAAGGTACAGGAACAGGGATGGGGATGCCAGGGGTTGTGCCCCACATCCCTCCCTGACCAGTATCCCCACATAGGCGCCTACTCCCTCTCCATCCGGGACTGGGATGAGGCCAAGGGAGACCACGTGAAGCACTATAAGATTCGGAAACTGGATAGCGGGGGGTACTACATCACCACCCGTGCCCAGTTCAACACCATCCAGCAGCTGGTCCAGCACTATATAGGTAGGGTGGGGCAGGGGGCACAAGGGGGGCAATAGGAGGGGTAGGGAAAGCTCAGAAGACCCTTTGGCAAGAGACTGGGCTGACGGGGTTGAACTGGGGAAGGAGGGGACTGTTCTGGTGCTGGCATTAGGGGACTCCCTGAGGGTGTCCCCTTTTCCATGTCCAGGGTGCAGGGAGTTCCCGTTGTCTCTGGAGGGTGGGCATCACCCATGCCCTGGGTGCAGCTGGGGGGAGTGAGCGTCCAGCCCAGCCAAGGGGGTGCGGGGCTGTCCCTGGGGCAGGTGGAGGGGGGTGCATTTGTATGTTGGGGGTGACTGGGCGATACAGGAGCCTTGATGGTGCCCGGGGTGGTGGGAGAGGGGCAAAGGCCTGGTGGAGGTCCATGCCCACACTGACTGCTGTCCCCCTGCCCCGGTGCTGCAGAGCGGGCAGCTGGGCTGTGCTGCCGCCTGGCCATGCCGTGCCACAAGGGAACCCCCAAACTGGCCGACCTCTCAGTCAAAACCAAAGACGTGTGGGAGATCCCCCGCGAGTCCCTCCAGCTGCTCAAGAAGCTGGGAAATGGGCAGTTTGGGGAAGTCTGGATGGGTAGGGCCTGGTGGGCAAGCCAGGGCGAGAGGCAGGGGGGACATGGGGGTACCCCCAGGCCTGGCACCCCAGTGGGAAAAGCTCATGCCTGCCAGGACAGGCTGAGCGACACCGATTTGCTGGCATGAGGAATTATCCCATGTCCTGCTCTGGGTTCACAACGGGTACCCCAAGATGCCCCACGCCACCTCTGCATGGGCAAGCAGACCCCCACTGCAGATGGGACCACAAGACCAGGCCAGGGGGTCCCACCTTCGTCATCCTCTTCCTCCGGCGTCCCCTGCTTCCTCCACTCATGCATGCTGCCTTCATCCCATCACATCCCCTCCCTCCTCCTCCCTGCCTGCCCCCCATCCCCCACAGAGTACAATGACGGGTTGTGCCATCTGCTCACTCACCCGTGCCCTGCTGTGAAGCCCCAGACCCTGGGATTAGCTAAGGACGCCTGGGAGATAGCACGGGAATCCATCACCCTCGACAAGAAACTTGGCATGGGATGTTTCGGAGACGTGTGGATGGGTAAGGCTGGCCCAGTTGGCCAGGGGTGGGAGAGCACAGTGGGCAGGAGAAGCCGTGTTCTGTCCTGGCAAGGAGCATCACAGGGTGCCAGGTGGTACCCACTTGTGTAGGGGAGACGGAAACTTGACACAGAATCCATTGAGGGTTTGGGAATGGGGTGAGGTTGGTGTTAAGAGAGGAGCTCACGGGTGCCTTGGGATGAGGGGAACTCCTTGTCCTGGGTGGGATGCAGTAGGATCACAACCCCTGCCATGGTATCCCTTCCTTGCCCTGCCCTGATTCCTTGCTCATCCATCCATCCATCCATCCACGCACACAAGCATGCAAGCATGCACCCATGCACCCCTCCATCCACACACCCCTCCATCCCGGCCCCACCAGGGCTGGCTGTCCCCCGGGCTCGTGATGACTCTGTGTCCCTAACCCAGGCACATGGAATGGCACCACAAAGGTGGCAGTGAAGACGCTGAAGCCAGGGACCATGTCCCCTGAGGCCTTCCTGGAGGAGGCTCAGATCATGAAGCGGCTGCGGCATGACAAGCTGGTGCAGCTCTACGCCGTGGTGTCAGAGGAGCCCATCTACATCGTCACCGAGTTCATGAGCCAGGGTGAGCAGGGGACACCTCCTTGGGCGTGGTGCCTGGGTGGGGGGGGCTCGCAGGGGATGGCACCCTTGGGTTTTGGGCATCTTTGATAGGAACTTCTGCCTGCAGGCAGCTTGTTGGATTTCCTGAAGGATGGGGACGGTCGCTACCTGAAGCTGCCCCAGCTGGTGGACATGGCTGCCCAGGTACCGAGAGTATGGGGTGGGGGTGCCCCCCCAGGGGTGTTCTGGGGGGTCTTCACTGCTTCGTCCCCCTCAGATTGCGGCGGGCATGGCGTACATCGAGCGGATGAACTACATCCACCGGGATCTCCGTGCTGCCAACATCCTGGTGGGAGACAACCTCGTGTGCAAGATCGCTGACTTCGGCCTTGCTCGTCTCATCGAGGATGATGAGTACACGGCACGGCAGGGTGGGAACCCCTGCTCTGTGTCCTCCCTGTTGTGTCCCACCCTTAGCCTGGAGATGGTCACCCCTGGGGCTGGGTGACCTGGGCGGTGGACGCCCCAAATTATGGGTATTTTGGGTGATGGATACCTTGGATCACCCCAGGGTATGGGTGTCCCAGAGGATGGGTACCCCAGGGAATGGGTACCCCCAGGAGACAGGTGCCCCACGGCGTGGGTATTTTGAGCGATGGATGCCTCAAGTGATGGGTACCCCAGGTGCAGCATATCCCCAGTGCAGGGTGCCTTGGGTGCTGGGTGTCCCATGTGTGAGCTGCCCCAGGCAGAGGGTTTCATGGGTGCTGGGTCCCCCTAGTGCAGGGTCCCCCCCGTTCAGGGTACCCCGGGTACCCTCAGTACAGGGTGCTTCAGGTGACGGTGCCTCTGGTGTGGGATGTTCCAGGTGTGGGGTGTCCCCAGATGTGGGTGCTCCACATGCGGGGTACCCTGGGAGTAGGTGCAGCACCAGCCATGGCTCACCTGTCTCCCCTTGCAGGTGCCAAGTTCCCCATCAAGTGGACGGCTCCGGAGGCTGCACTTTTTGGGAGGTTCACCATCAAGTCAGATGTCTGGTCCTTTGGCATCCTCCTGACTGAGCTGGTGACCAAAGGCCGGGTGCCCTACCCAGGTATGGCCCACTGGGGCAGGGGCACCCCTGGGGCAGTCTGGGCAGGGCACAGACAGGGGCTGACCCTCCTCGGCAAGGCCTGTCCCATGCCTCAGTTTCCCCATCAGGGAGACCAATGCTAAACTGGGCTCCTACCCAAACCACAGGGCAATGCCACTGTGTGCCTCAGTTTCCCCAGTGGCTCGTCCAGTGGCGGTGCTGTCACTGAGCGGGGGGTCCTTGTCACGCAGGGATGAACAATCGAGAGGTGCTGGAGCAGGTGGAGCGGGGGTACCGCATGCAGTGCCCGGGGAACTGCCCCCCATCCCTGCATGAGGTGATGGTGCAGTGCTGGAAGAGGGAACCCGAGGAACGTCCCACCTTCGAGTACCTCCAGTCCTTCCTCGAGGACTATTTCACTGCCACCGAGCCCCAGTACCAGCCCGGGGACAACCAGTGACCCGGTGCTGGCACCCCCAGGGAGCTCTGGGGTGGCTTCGGGGTGAATCTCCTCTTTTCTTTAGGAGGTTGTTTCTTCCTTTGGCTGTGTCCCCCAAAACGCCTCTTGGGGGGTGCTCAGGGTGCCCAGGGAGGACTTGGGGCTTTGCACAAGGACGTTGGACTCAGGAGACAAAACTGTGCCCCCAACCCCGCCCACTCCCTTTATTGCTTTCACAGCCAGCTTTGAACCTGAGAAGGGCTTTGGCTGCAGGGAGGAGTGTGGGGAACCCCCGTGACCCCCTAGACACCCCCAGACCCACAGTAGCAGAAGGCTTGGGGGGAGCTCCCCATGCCAACCCCAATGTCTTCTGGGAGCACAGCTGGGTTGGGTTCAGTCCCCCAAAATCCTGGCACTGATCTGTGGGAGGTTATCTCAACCCTCCCTCCCTCCCTTTATATCTACTTTAATTTAAAAGATTTTCTATGCCTCCCCCAAGCAGCCATCACCTCCACCAAGGGATCCCAGTATTTGGGGGACCCCCTTGTCCACCGCCTTATCTCTTCTGCTTTACAGTAGAGCCAAGTCCTGAAAGCCATACACCCACCTCTGCTTGCACCGGGGGACAGGGGGTCCTGAGGGGGTACACGAGGAGGATGGCCCAGGCGGGGGGGGGGCAGCTCTGCCCCAGGGGCCGTTCCCTCCTGCCCCGCGGGGGCAGGAGGAGGGTACGGGATGGGGTCAGCCCCACAGCACTTGGGGAGGTCGTGGCTGCAGCTTGGCTCGACCCCCTGCAGCCGGAATTAAGCAGAGACTGCGGGGAGCGCGTGTCAATGTGAATGCCGTGGCTCTGGGCAGGAAGGTGCCAGCCTGCCTGCTGCCCCTCCAGGCGCTCCTGTTCTCGGGTGGAGTCCCAGTCCCGTGCCCCATGGCCAGTAACCCCCCCGCACCCCCAGGGCAGGGCTGTGGGTGGACAGCACCATGGCGGGAGAGGGAAGGACAGGGGAGGGATTTGTTGTTTTGTTGTTTTGTTTTTTTTTTTTAATGAAGTCTGTAAATACAGAGAAATAAAACCTTTCTAACAAACTGGAGGCAGCCCGGGTCCTTCTGCCTCTGCCCCGCCCCAAGAGAGAGAGGCTGTCCCAGATGGGCGTAAGCACTGGGGGGTGGTTAGAGCTGGGGGGCAACACCGAGTTACAAGATTTGGGGCGGGAACACCCAGCCCCATGGCGGGGGCGCTCCCCGGGTCAGCGAAGCCAGGACTGAGTGATGCCCCCTCACCCCCTCCAGCCCCACGGCACAGGTTTGGGGGGCCTCCTCCAAGGGGATGGGCAGAGAAAGTCCCCCCTGCCCCCAAGGCCATGTGGGGAGGGGACACACCAACTTCCTTTGTGAATAAAAGCCAGGAAACGCTGGGTTGGGAAGCATTTGGGTTTGCAAAGCCGGCCCCATGCAGAGCACCCCACAGCCCCCCAGCACTCCCCAAGAGGGGACTGTCCCTTCCTGCCAGCTGTGACAGGGAGGGGTCTTGTGCTTGCAGGCTGGGGAGGAAGAGGTTAATTTTCCTTGCAGCTTGGCCTCCCCACCAGGGCCCAGCTGTGCCGGTAATGAATTCCTCAGCACCGATGGGAAGGAGGGACTGGCCCCCACTCCAGCCAGGGGGGGCTCCGGCTATGGGGAAGACGCTGGGCATGTGGGGAGGAGGGCAGGGGGCCAATGCCCGTAGGTTTGGGGACATACCAGGAGGCTTGGGAACATGCCAGGCATCGTCACAGCTCCTGCTTCACCCCAGCTCCTACAACGGGTTTGGATCCCCGGGCACACGGTGGGGGAGTGGAGCAGGGCTGGATGTGCCCCTGCTTCCCCATCCCAGGGAAAAATCCCTGGGGAAGGGCCAGGCCTCCGACCAGGCAGGGTGGCAGGCTGCCCGGGGCTGGGGGGCAGAGCAGATTGTGTGGCAGGGACAGCCGAGGAGATGAGGTGGTTGGCACCGGGCAGCCCTGAGCACAGCCCCGGTGCCAGATTGTGGCCATCGGCTCTGGCCACACCATGCCTGGAGCTGGACTCTGAGGACACAGCCAGGGGCACCCCATGGCCATGGCACTGTCACTGTCACCCCCTGGTATTTGGCACATGCAGGCTTTGGCACCCACCCAGCAGTCCAAACCCACTCTCCCTCTGGGTGGGGCACACACATCTCACCCACGCAATGTGTCCCTTGTCCCCACGACCACAGGAACATGTGCTGTCCCTCTCCAGCCCTGCGGGGAACAAAAAGCCCTTCAGGCAAGAGGAGCACCCCAGCACAAACCCAGGCACAACACTGAGACAAAGCAGGATTGGGGTCCCCACTCTGTACCCCCTGGCACTGGCGCTGGGCAGGGTCCATTTGTGATTCATCCCCAGTAATTAAAGTCTCCATTTAATCGCAGCTGGAGGTTTCATAGACCAGGGCTGGCCTGGGGGGCCATGGGGACCCCAACCCCATCCAGGGAGCAATAGACTGGGAGGTGCTTCTGGATGGGCCTTGGTGTGCTGAGCTCCAGCTATGCCAGCCCCAACCCCATCCCTGTTCCTGCCCATTCCTGCCCATTCCTGTCCTGTTCTTGCCCATTCTTACACACTCCTGCCCTGTTCCTTCCCTTTCCTGCCCATTCCCTCCTGGTTCCTGCCCATTCCTGCCCTGTTCCTGCCTGCTCATGTGTTCAGAGGGGCTGATCCCACCATTTTCTGTCCAGCTCTCAACTTGAAATGATGCCACCCTGCCATGTCCCCAGCCAAGGCCCCTTGTCCCCAGCACCGCCAGTGGCAAGACTGGGTCAGGACCCCTGTGGATTTGCCACGTGCTTTTCCACGTGGCTGTGCCACCGTAATCCCTGTGCAGCCATGGTCATGTCACCAGAGTGCGTCCCCCATTTTGCTGTCATGACTGTGAAAGCTCTGTGGGACAGAGAACGGGGCCCGAGGTTACGGGTACCTGTGTGAAGGGGCTGAAGGGGGGGACCCCCATCCTGGTCCCCATCCTTCTGTCCTCCCCCTCTCCCAGCATTGGTGCCCGCAGGAGGGGCGAGGGGCTTAAAGGATTCTGCTGCGGGGTGACCACAGGCTGAGCAGGGGAGGGGGCATCGATTTTATGTTAATGCTGGGCGGTATTGATCAGGGGTGGAGGGACGACTGCGGGTGGGCACAGCCACCCCCCGCGCCCGGGGTCACCCCTCGCAAGGCTCCTGCTGCTCCCAGCAGGGCCCACTCTGGGGCCAGAAGCGATGGGGCGGTGGGGAAAGAGGTTGGGACCCACCCCTCCGAAGGTGCTGCAGGCTTGTTTTTGCTTCAGAGCTCGGGTTGGGGGCTTGAAGGGAAGAGCGAAGGGAAGAGCAAAGCTCAGAGCTGGAGGCTCTGCTCTGGCCCCTTCCCCTCCCTGCAGCACCTCCAGAGGAGAGAGAGAGCAGCTCCGCACCCGTTCCCCTGCCCTGCCCTGCACCCGAGGGTTAATCCAGCGTCATCAGGCCTCCCCAACGCTCCGCTCCTGCCCGCACACCCTGCCCAGCCCATGCGGCCCCGCTCCGGCTAGCTGCTCTGCCCGGGCACAGGTGTGCGGGCGCTGCAGATGGCCGGCGCTGCGGAGCCTGGCACGGGGCACCCGCGGCACCGCCGCGCTCCCGGGAGGCCCCCTCGCCCCCAGATGCTGCTGGGGACCCTCGTGACCGGGAAGGAGCCGTCCTCACCCACAGCAGGGCGGGGGTTTGTCCCTGTGCCCCCTGGCCCCAGCTCCCCAGGGACTGGCAGAACCCGCAGAGCTCCTGGGTCGTGGATCGGAGCCACGTCTCCGTGGCAGCAATGGCCAGACAACAGTGGAAAATGGCCAAAAATGTGGGTTTAGACTTGACCAGGCTTGAGCCTGCTGGTCCAGGGCTGCAAGCACTGTGGCCCCAGAGGGAAAACTGAGGCGCAGATGGATTTATCTGCAATCACCCAGCAGCTCAGCACCAGTCACTGTGAGGGGACACCCTTTTCCATGGAAAAACAACAGATAATTGAGAAGAGCTGTGCACTGACAACAGCAGCATCTGTGACAGCAATGGGGGAGCAGCAGGATTTGGGGACGGAGGTTTTCTGGGCGTGGGAATGGTCAGGTGACAGCGCAAACCTAAGCGACGGGGAGGGGGCACAGCGGGAGCCTTGCTCTGCTGGCCACGGGGCTGCTCGGAAATGGTTTTGTTGGAAGAAATCGGGAATGGTTTTGCTGCTGCTCCGGGGCAGCCCGGTGCTGGAATTCGGGGATGAATTGGGCTCTTCTGCCGCAGTTACATTTATGGAGGCAAAATCTGACTGGCCCCAACTCTCCACAGACGTTGGAGGGGCCGGACCCCCCCAAACCCCATCAGAGCCGCTGGACTGCGCTCCCCACAACGGCGACTCCTGTATCCCAGCAAAGCATCAAACACCTTTCTCTGTCTCCTCGCCCCTCTATCCCCGTGCCCCTAGATCTCCCCACAGCACCCCACTGCCTCCTAACCCCCTGCTCCCACCCCGGGGAGCTGGTGGCTTTCGGGGTGGCAACGGCCACCACCCCCCCAGCCCAGCCAGCCACAGCTTTCCGGGGACAAACCCAGGCAGGTCACCCTGGTCCCGGTCACGGGGGTGGCTTCACGGGGTGGGGAGAGGGTGGGTTACGGGGACACGGACTGAGCCGGGGACAGCGGTGGCAAAGCAGCCACTAGATGGTAGCGTAAGTCCACGCCAACGCTGCTGACACAGCACTTGGCTGGGAGACGGACAGGGTGCCCGGGTGACCCGGGTGGCCCTGGGGACCCGCCTCTGCCACCCACCTCCCCAGCTAAAAAGAAATCCTGGCAGAGCTGAGCACTCGCGGAGCTGTGACACGAGTGGCACGGGCACAGCTCACCCGCCCCAATGTCCGCTGCCATGTCTGGGAGCCACCTGTGACCGTGGGGACAAGCTGGGGACCCCACTCCCAAAGCCACCACGTCCATCTCTACCCCGAACCCAGACTCCAAACACAACCCCCAAAGCACCACAGGGCGTGAGCCTGACTTGAGAGGGAACAAACCCAGGCCTGGGGACAAGCAGGATGACCCGCAAGGCACCCAGTTCAGCGTGGGGGTGCTGGGCACCCACGGGAGTCTGGCAGGGCTGGATGGGGGTGTTCATCCCACTGCGAAGCGCCTCATTTAACTCCTCATCCTCCTCCAGCCCTGCCTGTGGCTCCATGCCAGACTGATATATATATTTTATGATAACTATAGAGATGCACTTCAAACCTGACAAAGGACTTTGACAGTTTTAAGCATCTCTTTGATTAATAGATGACCTTTTAATGCTTTGGATTAAATTAATAAATCTTTTACATTCTAACCCATTCTGCTTGCAACGTCATGTTTTTTGCACGACCTCTGTCTCTTCCCTGCCCTGTCCCTCTGTCGCTCTCCCCCCGTCCCTGCACAGGTACAGTGATCCACAGCCTTGCAATATTCATGGGGCACAGAGCCCTGCAAAGCAAGAAGGGAGGGATACTCCTCAGTGGTTTGGTTTTTTTTTTTTAACCATCCCTAAAAATAGCAAGAAAATTCAAAGCTGACATTCAGGGCGAGGGGACGAGGAAGCCTGCAAAGTTGCTCACTCAGCCACCAGCAATTGCAGCGATCCTGTCTGCGTGTGCAGATTCCTCTGCTGACCGGGCTGGAGCCCAGGCCTCCACTCTGCTCCGCTTCCAGGAGCAATGCAGCCTGCTCCCCATCCTTATCCGGGGTGTGCAGAGTCCAGCCAGTCCCAAATCCAGCCCCGCTGATCCCAATGGGGTGCATGGAGGGGGCAGATCTGACACCTTTCCAGTTGCAATAGGTCCCAGCTGGAAGACAACTCTCAGCATGACACCAGCTCACCAGTTCATCCCAGTTTAGCAGTGAAGCTGGGGTGACCAGTGTGTATCTGGAGTTCAGATTCCTTCCCTGCTGCCTGTTGATTCAAAAACACACATGAAACCCCAACCTGGCCCACACAGGCGAGGCAAAGGGCTGCTGTAAAGCCAGGTGCTGTGTCTCTCCCTGCACCCATGTGTTATTCCATCGATGACTCACGTGTTATTAGCAGCCAAGCAATATTCCCAATTCCCTGGAGTTAACCCTTCACTCATCACTCACAAAAACACGATGTCATAACAAACATCACTGATATTATCTACTTTAATTATATTGTATCTACCCAGCCCCAGGAACATTAACAGCGACGGCGACTTGGTGCTGGGGAGATGCTCCATGGAGCTGTGGGGAGGGAGGTTATGAGGTGCTCAGGAAGTTGGGGGGCAGCTCCCTGCTCTGTCACCCCTGTCCCGAGGGGCCTTGTTCACCCCCTTTGCTCCTGGCATTCCCTTTGGGACATGGCCAAGACGAGATGCAAAAAATTGGAGGAGCAGGGTGTTAGCAAACAGCAGGGATATTTCCAGGCCTCAGACAGAGCTTTTGATTAAAAAAAAATAGTAATTAAATGTGAGGGGGAAAGGAAAAAAGGATGTGCTTGGCTCCATGGGCACACTTGGCTCCGTGGAGGTGCGCGAGGGCGCAGGGGTGCTGAGTTGGAGAGAGTGATGAAGTGCGCCCCAAATTGGGGGTCGGGGGGGGCGCTGCAGAGGGGGGTGCGTGTCCCCAAATCCTGCATCCCTAAGGAGGGGGTGCGCAGTGCGGGTGCCACCCGGGAGAGGGCAGCAATGTCCCGCGCATCCCACTGGGACCTCGGGGAGGGGGGGCGGCCGGGGGGGGTTACCCTCCCCGCTGGGTGTCCCCCCCCAAAGTATCCCCTCTCTGTAAGTATCCCCCCCTCCCAAAGAGGCGCTCAACGGCCGCGCGCCCATCTGCACCACTCCCTGCGCGCTTCGCAG
>VZTG01009889.1:230131-244582 GCA_013397845.1 Melanocharis versteri
TCCCCCCCGCCCCCCCCGCCAGTCCGCAGCTGGCCGCGGTCCCCCCCTTCATCCTCCTCCTCCTCCTCCTCCTCCTCCTTGCCTTGAGCTGTGCTGCTGAGGGACTGCAGCTCCCGTGGATCAGGAGGAGATTTAGGTCAAGCGCTCGACTGAGTCGAAACAGCCATCTGTGTGCGGAGGAAACCGGCCACCCAGAGCCCCCGGCGTGGCTGGCCCGGCATCGCCACAGGGTCCCGGCACCGCCGGCACCCCCCGGACCCTGCGCCTGGGCACACAGCCTGCCTTTGTCTCCAGCAAGGGAGAAAAACCACCCAACGAATAAATAAATGGGGGAAAAAAATCCCCTTTCCTGCCGATCCGTCACCCCCGGCTGTGCCGTGGGCATCGCCGGGAAGTTTGGCACGGAGCGGCCGCGGCAGCGCTCCAAGGTCGCCCTGACACGCGGTGGGAAGGTGTGTGCCGGCGTGAACCGGGCATGGATGCGGGAGCGAGGGCCGGAGCCGGCCGCGGGCGCCGGAGCAGGCAGGGCGGGAGGTGCCGGCAGGAGGGAGGCCCTGGCTGCCTGCCCGGAGCCCGGACTCCTGGGTTCCTGCAGGAACAGGGTGGAGCGGGAGGAGGATGGGGAGCTGGTGTCATCCCGGCCGCGGCGGGGGGGAGCGTTTCCCTTCCCGGGACAGCGAGGGGCTCCGCGTGAAGCTGCGGCCTCAGTTTCCCCGGATTAGGAAGCGGAGCAGCCCCGTGCTGGCAGCGCGGCCGGGCACCCCGGCGACGCGAGGATCCCCGGACGCCCCTTGCCAACCCGCACCGGGGCGGAGGTGACCGCGGCCCCTCCTGCTTTCCACCTGCCGGCTTCGTCTTGCTTTCTCCATTTCCTTCCGGAGCTTTTTCTCGCCCGCCGGTGTCTGTGCCGCTGCGCCTGTGCACACGCTGGGCGCAGGGAGAGGAAACGCCGCCGGTGCCGTGGGAGGGCTGGCGCCGGATGGGCCTCCCAGCCCTGGGCGGTGTGGCACACCCCAAGCGTGTGACGAGTTGTGCCTGGTCTCAGGCCGGAGCCCGGCCGGGCGGGGGGATGCTCCCCGGCCCCGCGCCCCGTGCGCTGCCCGCCCGGAGCCGGGCCCGCGCCCCGCCGGGCCCCTCGGGAGTCCAGCGATCCGCCCGCCGTGCCTGGTAAGGAGCTTTGTCCGGCTGCGCGGCCAGTTCGCACGGTAATCCCGCCTTGGCCGGGGGGATTATGCGTGGGGAGAGCTGTGGGGGGCCCGGAGCACCCAGGCACACGGGGTTTGGAGGTCAAGGTTTTCCTCAGTGCAGTGTGTTCTGACCAGGAGGGTGACGGGGACATCCTTGTGCTCGAGTGGGTCACACAGGGACCACACACAACGTTTGCCCCCAGCCACGGGGCAAAGCAGGCAGGAGCTCAGTGTCCCTGCAGAGCCCTGTGCCAAGCCAAGCCAGAGCTGGGGCTGGTGCTTCCCACTGGGATGGTGTGGAGCATCCCTGCATCCTTCTCCAGCATCCTTCCCTCCCAGTGTGGCAGCAGCAAGCATGTGCAGGCAGCGGCAAGGCAAGAGCTGCCAGGAGGTGCGGGTCCCATCCTGGGTCCCTTCCCAAGGTCCCATTCCAGGGTCCCGTCCCAGCTTCTCCACAGCACTGGGTCCCTGGGCAGGCTTGGAGGGGGCTGGTGGATGCCGGGAGCTCAGCGGTTCTTTATGGTCTCAGAGGGCTCCATTAATTCTTTAAATATCCAGCCTTTCCAGGTGGGTTTTGTTGAAAATTAATTTCCGGAGCTATTTTAATTTTGCTGTATTTAATTTGCTGTTTATTTTAATTAATTAACGACGGGAAAATCTCTTCTCCCCAGCATCCTGCAGCCGTCTAGGGTGGCTGCACCCGGGAGGTGAGAGCAAGGGGGTGTCATGGGTGTGAGGGGCACTGACAGTGAGGGTGCCCAGCCCCGACGGTGCCCACCTGGCTCCATCCCACCTGCCCCAGGTGACAGGATTGGCGTGGGGAGGCAGCGAGCTGAGCCTCTTCCCGGCTCCATCCCTACTTCAGGGCTCATCACAAGGTTTGCTGCTGGCTCCATGGGATGTTTGCCACATCTTCTGGTGGGAGATGGCTCAGGTAGTGCTTGCAACCACCTTTTTCCTCCTCCCACCGATGGCTGGGGACCTGAGGGTGTGCATCCATGAGGATACCGTGCCATGCTGTGCCATGCCATGTGCCAAGCAGGAGAGTCCTGGTTTGATAGCCCAGCATGGAGCTCTCTGGAGCCACACCCACACAGAGGGATGCGGGGCTGAGCCCAACCTCCAGCTCCCGTCCCCGTCCCCGCATCCCTCCTGGTGCTCCACCCTCGATGCTGGCCAGACCCCAGCGAGGGGGTCCCTGTGGGGCAGGCGGGCAAGGAGAGGGGGAAGGGATGGAGCCGCCTTCCTCCAGATCAAGGCCTCTGGTCTCTCGCATGTCTAGACGCTGCCACACACACCTAATGTGGTTCTTGGCAGGAGCCGCGGCTGCTCTCTCGAGGTTAATTGCTGCGCATGGAGCTCTGCAGACAGATAACCCGGCTCCACGCTGCCCCCGGACCCCTGCGTCACCCAGCCCTGCTTGGCTGCAGTCCCCAAGGCGTGCTGGCACCCCACCAGGGAGGGGCAGACAGGGGTGCAGGGGGCTTGGTGCTGCGGTGCCGTGCCCAGTGGGTGGTTTGGGGTGCAGCACTGAGCNTTCCTCCGGGACCTTTTTCCCGCCCGCCGGTGTCTGTGCCGCTGCGCCTGTGCACACGCTGGGCGCAGGGAGAGGAAACGCCGCCGGTGCCGTGGGAGGGCTGGCGCCGGATGGGCCTCCCAGCCCTGGGCGGTGTGGCACACCCCAAGCGTGTGACGAGTTGTGCCTGGTCTCAGGCCGGAGCCCGGCCGGGCGGGGGGATGCTCCCCGGCCCCGCGCCCCGTGCGCTGCCCGCCCGGAGCCGGGCCCGCGCCCCGCCGGGCCCCTCGGGAGTCCAGCGATCCGCCCGCCGTGCCTGGTAAGGAGCTTTGTCCGGCTGCGCGGCCCGGTCGCACGGTAATCCCGCCTTGGCCGGGGGGATTATGCGTGGGGAGAGCTGTGGGGGGCCCGGAGCACCCAGGCACACGGGGTTTGGAGGTCAAGGTTTTCCTCAGTGCAGTGTGTTCTGACCAGGAGGGTGACGGGGACATCCTTGTGCTCGAGTGGGTCACACAGGGACCACACACAACGTTTGCCCCCAGCCACGGGGCAAAGCAGGCAGGAGCTCAGTGTCCCTGCAGAGCCCTGTGCCAAGCCAAGCCAGAGCTGGGGCTGGTGCTTCCCACTGGGATGGTGTGGAGCATCCCTGCATCCTTCTCCAGCATCCTTCCCTCCCAGTGTGGCAGCAGCAAGCATGTGCAGGCAGCGGCAAGGCAAGAGCTGCCAGGAGGTGCGGGTCCCATCCTGGGTCCCTTCCCAAGGTCCCATTCCAGGGTCCCGTCCCAGCTTCTCCACAGCACTGGGTCCCTGGGCAGGCTTGGAGGGGGCTGGTGGATGCCGGGAGCTCAGCGGTTCTTTATGGTCTCAGAGGGCTCCATTAATTCTTTAAATATCCAGCCTTTCCAGGTGGGTTTTGTTGAAAATTAATTTCCGGAGCTATTTTAATTTTGCTGTATTTAATTTGCTGTTTATTTTAATTAATTAACGACGGGAAAATCTCTTCTCCCCAGCATCCTGCAGCCGTCTAGGGTGGCTGCACCCGGGAGGTGAGAGCAAGGGGGTGTCATGGGTGTGAGGGGCACTGACAGTGAGGGTGCCCAGCCCCGACGGTGCCCACCTGGCTCCATCCCACCTGCCCCAGGTGACAGGATTGGCGTGGGGAGGCAGCGAGCTGAGCCTCTTCCCGGCTCCATCCCTACTTCAGGGCTCATCACAGGGTTTGCTGCTGGCTCCATGGGATGTTTGCCACATCTTCTGGTGGGAGATGGCTCAGGTAGTGCTTGCAACCACCTTTTTCCTCCTCCCACCGATGGCTGGGGACCTGAGGGTGTGCATCCATGAGGATACCGTGCCATGCTGTGCCATGCCATGTGCCAAGCAGGAGAGTCCTGGTTTGATAGCCCAGCATGGAGCTCTCTGGAGCCACACCCACACAGAGGGATGCGGGGCTGAGCCCAACCTCCAGCTCCCGTCCCCGTCCCCGCATCCCTCCTGGTGCTCCACCCTCGATGCTGGCCAGACCCCAGCGAGGGGGTCCCTGTGGGGCAGGCGGGCAAGGAGAGGGGGAAGGGATGGAGCCGCCTTCCTCCAGATCAAGGCCTCTGGTCTCTCGCATGTCTAGACGCTGCCACACACACCTAATGTGGTTCTTGGCAGGAGCCGCGGCTGCTCTCTCGAGGTTAATTGCTGCGCATGGAGCTCTGCAGACAGATAACCCGGCTCCACGCTGCCCCCGGACCCCTGCGTCACCCAGCCCTGCTTGGCTGCAGTCCCCAAGGCGTGCTGGCACCCCACCAGGGAGGGGCAGACAGGGGTGCAGGGGGCTTGGTGCTGCGGTGCCGTGCCCAGTGGGTGGTTTGGGGTGCAGCACTGAGCCATGAGAGGGGGGCTCCCGGTTTTGGGGAGCAGGCAGAGATGGAGGAGAGGTGCTGGCAGCACTTGGCAGGTGGTGGCAGTGGCTGCGGGGGCTTTGGGGCAGGAGGAGGAGAAGAGAAGGGCCCCACGAGCCCGGGGCTGCCGCCATCATCTGCCTGCTCTTGGCAAGGCGGCTGGGCCAGATAAGGGAAGCGCGGCGGGGGGAGCCGGACAAAGGCTCGGCCTTATTCAGCCTGCGTGGCTGGATCCAGGCTCCGGAACGGGAGCTGGAGAGAGATGCGGTGGGGACTGGGGTGGGAAGAGCCGTTTCATCCTCCAGCCCCAACATCTGGTGAAAAGAGGGGATGGGAGGAGAGAATGCTGGGCAGACTGCAGGGGTGAGCCCCAGGGCTTGGCCACATCCGGACTCCCTGGGATGGGCTGGATGAGGCCATTCCCAGAAACTGCTCTTGCAAAGCACCTTCGTGGGAGCAAACACTGCTCTAAGGACATGCTTGGAGCCACTGGCACCCGAATCCTGGTCCCTGCTTGGCCCCATCCATAGGGACCAGCTTCCCTCTGGACAAATTTGTGCTTTGCCAGGCCTGGTGCCGGCTCCCAGGTGCCATCACCAAGGCAGGGTGGTGTATAGCAGGGCTGGGAAGTGGTGGTACATTCCAAGGCTGGAATCACATCGGGTTCCTGGAGGGATCCCCAAAGCACAACATCCCGTCACGTCACACAGGGCTGGGGCTGGCAATGGGGTCTGGGCTCAGTCTCGTGTCCCAGGGCTGTGTGGGGGTGATCCCCCCCCCCGGGACCAGCCCCACATGGGATCCACAGGGAATTGGGTGAAGGTTTCAGCCCAGGCTGTGTTTTGGTTTGGGGTTTCGTCATGATTTCATGGTGGGGAATTTCCGTTCGTAACCAAAGACAAGAACAAAATAAAGGAAAAAGCCGAAACCAAAGAAAAAAACCCCAACCCTGCCTTGAATTTTTGCCAACAAAATGGGATGTTTCCATTCTTGTTTTGGCTTTTGGCAGCCCCAAACTGCAGCCAGTGGAAGAAAATATCCATGTGGAAATGCTGCCGGCCTCCTCCAGCGGTGCAATGGCTGGGCTGGAGCTCCTGCCCCGTGGCTGTGCCATGCTGGGGGGAGAAGGAGCATGGCCCCTCCAGAGCATGTCACCATGCTCCCTTCCCTGTGCACTTTGGAGAGGACATTGCCATGAGAACGGGCTTGTTGTTTTGTGGGGAGCATCGAGACAGAGCAGGCGAGCATTTGCAAGGACACCAGTGGCACGCCGAGCTCGCGCTTCCCACTTGTCCTTGCAGCGGGTCGCTCTCTCCTCCCCAGCTGGCAGCAGAGCCATGTTCAGCTCCAGCATGTGCTGTGCCACACCATCCTCCCTCTGGGCATTGCCCTCCCTCCTGGCATCACCCAGCCTCCCCCTGCTTCACCCCTCAGATTTTGGGGGACCCTCTGTGGGGCTATGACACTGTGGATGCTGGGGAAGGGAGGAGCGGCCACTGCAATGCTTAAATGAGGCTGGGTTTTTTTCCACACATCCCCCCCTCCATCCATGCTAGGAAGAATTACAGTCGCCCAGGCATCTGTTCTGGCAGAGTCGAGCTAAAGAGCTTGTCCTGGGCTTGGCAAACCAGCCGGCGCAGCCGACAGCTTTTCCAAGGGCAGCCTTGGATGTGTAGCAGCAGGTTGACATTGCAGGGAGAGGAGCCTTGTGCTGCAGGCACCGGTGCTGTGCCCCTCCGCTCCTGCCTGGGTGGGATTTGGCAGGGAGTTCTGCAGGCAGGATGCTGCAAACCCCCTTCCCAAAAAGCACCATCTCCAGCAGGCCTTTGTTTGGAGCCAGGAAGGGGGTGGATGGTGCCAGCACATCCCAGGGTCCTCGTCCCTGCACAGGGAGGACAGCAAGTGTCACCCTGCCAGGGACCACCGCCAAAAAAACCCCTGCTAAATTCTCCTTGAAGCTGGAGAGGCTCCTGTGTGCCCCCGGGCTGTGCAGCATTCCCATCACTGCCACCCCTCCTCACTGGCCACCCCATGGTTGTCACCCACAGTCCTCCAGAACACCGTGGATGGGTACAGTGGTGGCACCAGGAGACGCCAGGAGCATGGCTGTCTCCTGTGCCAGCAGCACCATGCATGGGCCGTATCTGTGCCCTGAGCTGTCAGCAGTCGAGGCAGGGGGAGGCGAGTTGGAGCGGCTTGGCAGGGAGGTGTGGGAGCCCTGCCGGAACACTGGGCTCGGAGCTGGAGCGTGTCCGGCACAGATGGGATCGTTAGTGGTGGTAAAAATTATCCAGCCCCTCTTAAAAACCCAGGCACAGCAACCTGACCCCACAGCTCCAGTGGTGGCAGTTCCCGCCGGAGCGGTGTCGGTATTTGTTTCCCCTGCCATTACCATCCATCCCTGGGGTCTGGGGCCACAGCTGCCCATCACATGCCACATGTTCCCAACGCCCAGTCCCCTCTGCAGTGCCAGGATGAGGGGTCTCTCCTTCCCCCTGCCCCAGGGACAAGCACCCCGACCCCACCCCCACCCCAGTGCCACCGCCGCTGGGCAAACCCCATCCTTGTGGGTGCTCCCACCCTTTGTGCCATTTCCTATTTCTTTTTTAATGCACCCAAGTCTCCTGTTTGCTTTTTTAACTGCAGTAACCACAAGAGGGAAGTTTCAGAGCGGTACAAGCCCATCTCCACCAGGAAGGGAGAGCCACCACCACTCTGTGCCCATCACCGCAGCACCATGCCTGGGGGCTTCGCCGCCATGGTCCAGCAGCTGGTGGCTGTTGTGCTTTCCATCCCCCTCTTCCTGCCGCTCATCCCCAGCTCCTTTTCTCTTGGAAGTGAGGAATTTGAGGCTGGTCTGGTGTTGCCAAAGGGCCTCAGGCCCCCCCAGCACCGATCGATCGCTCCGCGCGCTCCTGCTCCCTGTTTTTTCTGTTTGTTTGCAGCCGCTTGAGGGCTCTTGTGATGAATCCAGCCTGGACAGAATTCAACAACAGCTGAAACACAGCCCGGGGTGGGGGTGGGAGTGGGAGGGCAGCGGGGCCGGCCCACACTGGAATGCAAAATGGGGCAGCAAGCAGTGCTGGGACGGCAGGATGGGATTGCACCAGATCCCACTCCAGGGGTGCGGAGGGACAGGGAGCACCACTGGCACCGCCCCAAAACTGCGCGTGCTGTAGGATGGCAGCGTGGGGACCTGCTCGGTTGAGCGGGGTGAGCATTTGGGGCGTCTCCCTGTGTCTCCCTGCTGCCCAGGGCTGCTGCTGGGAGCTCGGCAGCAGAGAGAAGGGCTGGTCCCACTGGTTGGGCTGTGGGGTCACACCTGCAAGGGGACGGGGGTCTGTGCTGGCTCCGCCACCCACCCTGCTGTGCCAGGTGCTGTCCATCCCTGAGCATCCACAGGGACTGGCCGCCCGGCCTACCTGCCATCACTGTGAAATGGCAGATTTTAATAAAAAAGGAAACGTTCCCCAAAACCCCAGTGCAACTAGAGGGGTGAGCACCACCCTGTGCCCCCAGCCCGCTGCTGCCAGCTTTGCCAGGGGGGCCATGGCAGCAAAGTGGGGCGCACAGGCACGTGGGGGGCACAGGAGGGGAAGCGGAGTCTCGGAGGGAGTCTTCCCTCGCCAGGGCGATGCCGGTTGGCGTGGCTGCCGTGGTGCTCGGTGCCGGGGTTGGCTGCGATTTTGCAGCTGTGGCTCCGGGAGGGAGCAGGATGCGGCTGCGCCGGCGTGCGAGGGTGCGCGCAGGCGGGAGGGATAATTAGTTCCTACTATAGCACTTCTCAGTCAAAGTGCTTTTTAAAAGCCTCCATTCATTAGTCTTCACGGCTCCCCCGAGGTGTCGTGTCCTGGTTCTCTTCCCCCCTCCAACTCCCCACCTTCCCTGGAGCAACTGGGGATCCTGAGCTGGGGAAGGGGAGGGCGATGTTGCTGTCGAGTCTGGGTCCTTGTAAAACCCGCAAATGGGGCATCAGTAGTGGGGACAGTCTCAGTGTCCCTTGTCCCAGTGGGGCTGGGGGGTGTCATGGCCACATGAGCGTTGTTGGGAAGTTTCCATGGAGGCTGAGCTGTGCCAGGTTTGGAGCACCAGGGAAGAGAGTGGGGTGGCAGGGAAGAGCTGTGGGTCCAGTGGGTGCCACCACCAACTTGCCACCCTCACCAGCATGCCAGGGAGCAGCATGGTGGTCCCAGTTACCAAATTACCCAGTGTGTGCCAGGCTCCCAGGGGTCACCAGGTGGAAGGATGGAGGGTGCTGGAAGATGCCAGGGGGTGCCAGTGCTGCTGAGCCCCCAAACCTGAGCGTCACATCGGTGCAGGCATGGGGGTACCCAGGCGTGTGCCCCCGGTGAGGCGGCAGGGCCGGAGGGGCGCAGTGGCAGGCAGGCTGGCAGTGGGCCTCTGCTGCAAACCCTAACCTTATTTTCCCGGGTCCGACGCCAGTTTCCATGGAAACAGCCGAGAGCAGAAACGGGAACCAGAATCCAGAAATGCGAAGCCTTGAGCTCCAGTTCGCCTTCCTGGATTCCTGCTCCCCATGACCCCAGCTGGGTGCTGGCACTCACGCTGCTCCCACTGTGTGTCGGGGTGCGGGGCTGCCCCGTCTGGGCACTCCCTGGGGTTGGGGTGCTCCTCTGTCCTTGCACGCTGCAGCATCCGTGGGCATGGTGTGTGGGGATGGGCACGGTGTTCCAGCAGGGATGTGCAGGGGCACTGTGGGAAGGGGACACTGCAGGCAGGGACATTGCAGGCAGCAGACATTGCAGGCAGGGGACATTGCTGGCAGCCCCATGCACAGACAAGTTCACACAACACCTGCGCACATCTGTGTGTCAAGGTGGTGCACAGGGGTGGGTGTGATGTACGTGCCCATGTGCTCTTGCACGCACATGTGCTTTTTAGGTGTAATGGTGGTGTGGGCACAGTATGGATCAATACGTCGTCTCTGGTTGGCACTGGGAAGACCCCAGTCCCAGGGTGTTTACCTGCCCTGGTGTCTCCATCCCCAGGATGCAGAGGGGACAGAGGACCCCACAGCCTGGAAGGGGGCAGCACCAGCTGTCATTGCATGCAGGGCCCTGGGTGCTGCCCCAATTCTGGGTGTATGTGTATGGCTGGGGGGGAGCCCTGCTCAGCCTCCTGGGGCTGGGAGCTCCCCCCGACTCTCCCGGGCAGCTCCTGCCGAAGTGGAGCCTCATGGGACACATCTGTGTCCTGCAAAGTTGAGCTCTGAGCCCTGTGCTGGGCTGTGTCCATTTATCCTATGCCACGCCATGTCCATCCAACCTGTGCCACGTCCATCCAACCTGTGCCACGTCCACCCAACCCGTGCCATGCGGTGCCAATCTATCCCGCACCTTCCCTGCTACCCACTGGCCTCCTGCAGTCCCTCAGGTGTGCAGTGACATGTCCCATTCCTTTGTGAGCTTGTTGCAGCCAGCGTCAGTGTCCACAGCGTGGGACATCGGTGTCCCCCGGCACCTCCTGGCCGGTGACAGGGATCGCTCAGTGCCATCCCAGTGCCAGCTGGCCTCATCCTCCCCGCAGCACCCCGCTGCTCCCCACATGCCCATTTCACCAGGTGCCAGCAGGCTGGGACACACCGGAGCAGTTCGTGGCTACCAGATCCCATCCCCACCCCTCTGTCCTGTCGCCCATCCCCATGCCACACCTCGGGGGTGATGGTGGCACCGCCACAACGCCTGTCCCCCCTTGGCGGCGCGCGGAGCCGTGGGCGCGAACACGCCATAATACATCATTTACCGACGGACAGGTATTAAGATACATTATGGATAACTCACGGAGAGAGACGCTATTAATAATACAGACACATACAGAGGGAAGAAAGTGCACACTTGATTTCCATGTTGCTACCAGGAGTTGTGAGGCTGGCTCTGGCTGCCTCTTCCCACACGTGACTGCAACACAGTGGGTAGCTGACAGCCCAGAGAGCCTGGCTTGGGGCCAGGAAAAAGCAGAAAACACAATGTCTGTGCATATCCTCTCTCTTAAAATAACACTCCAACACCGTCTGAGACGAATTAAAATAAGATCAGGAGCGGTCTCGCGAAGAGAGGAAGACGAAGAGGGAGAAGCCAGGCAGGGGAATGGCCGGAGCTGGGCGGCTTCGGCCCTTGGTGCAGATGGAGAGGGGGTGTTTTGCAGGGTTAGAGTTGAAAATAATTGAAGGGGAAAAAAAAACGAGAAGGAGAAGGCGAAGAGGGAGAAGTAAATCCTGTTTTTGGGAGGGGAGTGATGGCGGCGGCGCTGGCTGTCCGGCACATGGCTGTCCTTTGGAGGGGAGCCGGGCAGGGCGGGGGATGCAAGCGCAGGCTGCATGATGGAGAGCATCAGGAATTTCCTGCAGCTGAGGAACACACCAAATACCAGAATGCAAGAGCGAGCGGAGGAGAGCAGGGTGCCGGGAGGGAATGGGGAGGAGGAGGAGGAGGGGGGATGCAGAGGGCTGGAAATAACCGGCGGGGAGAGCAGTGAGGGCAGGGGGCAGCATGTGGGGGTGACCTGGGGCTTTGGGGCTTTTTCCAGCTCTTTCCCTGGATTTCTTTTTGCTGCTTTTCTGCACCCCATGGTGCCTCATGTGCCTGAACGGGGGTTTGTGGTATTTGGGGAGTTTTATGTCTTTCCTCCCTTCTTTCTCCCCTTCTTCCCCCTGGTTATATGTGATCGGTGATAGCCAGACACAGGGGTCCCACAGACCCCTGCCTGCCCCCTGGGGCAGGATCCGGGCTCGGGGAGCCGAGAGCAGCCTGGAGAACGGGCATATCCCTGCAGAACGGTGTCCCAGGAGAGCGGGGGCCCTTTCGGGGGACCCTCTGTGTAGGCAGCAAGGCTGAAGGCTGCCTCAGGAACCACGGCAGCACTTCCCACACGTGCAGCGAGTTTGCCAGGCTCTCTCTGACCATGCTCACACTTTTCCCTGGGCCAGGCTGGGTTAAATACAACAACCCAAGCCTCCTGGGGCTGGTCTTGCATCCAGGTGCAGCCCGACCTCTCCCTCCTCCTCCTCCTCCTCCTCCTCCTCGGCCACCCCCAGCTTTCCCCTGCATCCCGCTCCTGGCTGCATCCAGCCCCGGCTCCCCCGGGGATGCTGGGGGGCCGGAGGGGAGGGGGGATCAGAGGGGGCATCTTGCAGTGCCGGATCCAGGTAGCCAGAAGGTCGCACTGAAAATCTGGAAGTGGAGTTTGGAGCTCAGCAGAGCGGTGAAATCCGTCTGGCTTTAGGGCAGAGAGGAAGAGGAGGAGGAGGAGGGTGGAAGATGCGGCGAAGGGAGCAGGAGAGAGAGGGGCTGCGTTCCACCATCTTGGGGTGCGGGGTGTCCCCAGGTTAGTGCCGTGTCCCAGCTGGGGCTGTGCCAAGCATCACTGCGGAGCAGGTTGGTGGTATTTGGGAGACAGAGGGTGATGAAGAGGAGGCAGAAGAGCCTGAGCGAGTGCTCGAGCCCATCCAGCCAATGCCGAAGGCTTTGCAGCCCCTCACCGGGCGCCTCCCGTTTCCACTGATCCAGACCACGGAGTCCCTGCCAGCCCGGGGTGAGCGGTGACCCACACCTGCCAGGGCCACCCGGGACCGGGATGCTGGGAAAGGGCCGAGCTCATTAGCAGTTTCCAACCTCCCAGCACAGGGGGTCAGGGAGCAGCAGCTGGGGGCACGGGGAGAGGCTGGAGGGGCCATGTGTGGGCTGGCGGCCCCCACCATCCTGCTCAATGGACCCCGAGAGCCATTCCAGTTCCTGGGGGTCTGAGGGTGCAGTGTTGCCGGAAGGGATCTGACAGGAGAGTGCTGGGGGGCTCCCCCCACCCGGTGCTGCACCCACTGTGTTTGTTCCTTCCCCTCCCCGCCGAATCACCAGTTGCCTTCACTGCAGGCCATGAGCCTTGTTCTGGGTGTAGGGGGTGCCCGCCCCGTGCCGCTGCCCTGTCCCTCCCTGCCCGCAGGGAGCAGGGTCTCTCGGCCGGTCGCTGTGTGCCAGGAATCCCTCCAGCATCCCTTTGATCCCCAGCCTGGAGGGGTGAGACGGCACGGGGGGCCCTGCCGAGGTGCAGAGAGACGGGACTGCAGCCCAGGGGGGTCTGGCACGCTGGGACCCCTCCCCAGGCAATGAACCTGGGGACAAGGGGCTGTCATGCCCAGTGCCGACCTGCCTGGGTGGGGGAGGTGAAGCCTGTGTTTTCCCCCAAAGTTGGGCCGTTTCTTCTTAGGCATCAGCTAATTGCCCCTTCTGCAATCGGAAAGAGGAGGGGGGGTCCTTTCCCCAGATGTGTACCCCAAATCTTCCAGTTGTGCCTGCCTGGCACGGGGCAGGGTCCCCCCTCATTTTGGGTGGGTGCTCACAGGGGTCATGGCACCTTCGCTTGCACCGTGGGGTCCAGGGTTGGGGGTCCAGGGGCTCCAAGTCTGCCCTGGCAGGGGACACTGAGGGTGCTGGTACCTCAGGATGGGGACAAGGTGGCATTTCACCCCCCAGCAGATCGCAGGGTGCCCCGCTCCCCCCGTCTCCCCCTGCCCAGCTTGCCCGCCCCTCCCTGCACATGCCTTCGCGCGGGGGCTGGAGGCAGGCAGTGGGGGGGGGGTGGGAATACTGGCTGGAGCGAGTCTGAACCTGGCATCTGTCGAATGTCACCTTACCCAGACAGTCTGTGCTTCCCTGTCTCCATATCAACCGTTCTGCTCCAGCCACCTGCGGGGGGGTGGCAGGGAGCGTCTTTGGGAGGAGGAGATCTCGCTGCTCCCCTCAGTCCCTGCAGCCTCCCTTTCCTTCCCTGCTGCCCCCGGATGCCAGACCCTGGGCTATAAATCGCGGGCGATGCTCCTCCAGCCTGGGAGCTGGGGGTGACCCCGGCACTCGCGGCTTTGTGACCCCACATCGCACTGTCTGGCTCCACCGTGCCTCAGTTTCCCCTCCCCGGTGCAGCTGTGGCGCAGGAGGGGTGCTGGGGCTTGTTCCACCCCAGCCGCGGCGGTGAGGGCCTCTTCCA
Organism: Melanocharis versteri; assembly: GCA_013397845.1. Classification (NCBI taxonomy): domain Eukaryota; kingdom Metazoa; phylum Chordata; class Aves; order Passeriformes; family Melanocharitidae; genus Melanocharis; species Melanocharis versteri. The sequence goes on from VZTG01009889.1 coordinate 243,721, forward strand.
AGAGCTCGGCATTTTTCCCTGGACTTGTCCCTCTTCCCTGCGACCAGATGTTCTCACCCTCCTCCCTGCAGCGGGGTCCGGGCCAGAGCCGGGACAGCAAGCGCCTGCCGGCACCGCCCCTCCTGCCCCGCACCTGGACAGCGGCTGGGGACAGGGGACAAGGGACACTTCCTAGCGTCCTCCCGTGGCTGTGTCCCGGCTCCCAGGGGTCCTTACTATCAATCCTTCCCGCCCCAGCTGAGCTGCGGCAGCGCCAAAGGCAGCGGGGAGCTGAGCCCGGTGTGGGGCAGGGAGTGGCGGCACCAGGGCTCGGTGTTGTGGCCATGCTGGAGCTTTGGGGGGTGCTGGGATGTTTGGGGAGATGCTGGAGTATTTGTAGAGATTTTGGGGTATTTGGGGGGATGCTGGAGCTTTTGGGGTGAGGATGCTGGAGTATTTGGGCAGATGCTAGAGCATTTAGAGAGACACTGGAGCATTTGTTGTGGGGGTGCTGGAATGTTCGGGGGGATGCTGGAACATTGGAGGGATGTTGGAGTACTTGGGGTGGGGATACTGAAGTATTGGATGGATGCTGGAGGACTTGGAGAAGTGCTGGAGCATTAAGGGGGCTGCTGGAACATTTGGAGCATGGGGGCGGTGCTGGAGCATTTTAGGGGGTGCTGGAGCATTTGGGGAGGTGTTGGAGGACGTGGGGAGATGCTGGAGCTTTGAGGTCAGGACTGGGCATCCATGTGCACGCAGGGCCCTCGCGGGTGCGCGGCGTGTGCCGAGACACGGGGCGGGATGCCGGGATGTACGCGTGTCACTTGTGGGGCCGCATGGGGCTCATGGATGCTGCTCCTGGGGCTCGTGGATGCTGCTC
>VZTG01009889.1:278038-305540 GCA_013397845.1 Melanocharis versteri
ATGTGTCCTGTGCACCCCAGGTACCCCGTGTGCCCTTTGCACCCCAGATACCCCATGTGTCCGTGCACCCCAGGTACCCCGTGTGTCCGTGCACCCCAGGTACCACATGTGTCCGTGTATCCCAGGCCCTGCGCACCCCATCCATCCCATGTGTCCCATTTCATCCTGCCAGGACGCAGCACAGGGCAGCAGGGAGCACCAGGAAGTGCTGACCATCCCACAGAGGTGGGACTCATGTAGGAAAGCGATACAAAAAACAAGCAAGAAATGGCTGTTTTAACATGTGTGCGTGTCTGTCTCTCCCAGCAGGATCCGGAGGGATGGCAGCGGTGCCGGAGAGACCCCGGGGCAGGCACAGGCTGTGTCACAGGGCAGAGGAGGCATGGACATGAGGGACAGGCACGGCTCACACCGGAGTGACCCTGGATGCTGGCTCTGCCATCACGGCTCCGACATGGATCCGTTCGCTTTCCGGCGGGAGCGCCGGTGATTTACTCCCTGTAGTTTGGTTTAAAGCAGGAGCACAGAGCAGGGAAGAGATGGATGCCTGTGCCAGTGCCCTTCATCCCGCTCCCTCTTCCCCCTCAAGCCCGCACGTCTGGTTTGATCATCAGGAAGGGAGGGAGGATTTAATATCCAGGTGCATCAGCAGAAACATGGAATGCCATGTGGTGGAATTTCTCATCAGGTCTCTGCTCCTGCAGTCTCTGGAGGGCATTAGCATCACCCCAGCTCTGCCGAGGACCAGGATGAGTTACAGGATGCTGGCCCCATCCCTGGAAGTGTTCAATGCCACACTGGACAGGGCTTGCAGCAACCCGGTCTAGTCAAAGGTGTCCCTGCCCATGGGTTTTAAGATGAATTTTAAGATCCCTTCCAACCCAAGCCATTCCAGGACTCCGCTTCTATGCTGTGCTGGAGGCTGGGCAGGAAACAGGGCTTTTCTGAGCCCTGGTGTGACCCGCACCTGCTGCGATGTCCCTGTGGGATTGGGATGCAGGACAGTGCCCACCCAGCAGGGCCTGTCCCCGTGTCCCCAACAGCTACTCCACGCTCCTTTAATGCCTGACTTCGTTCCCAGCCTCATCAAGCCATGGAGATAAATCCAGGCGGGAGCCAAAGTCGGCATCACCCCGATGATTCCAGCGGCCATCGCCCCTGCGTGCCCAGCCAGGAGGGGGGGGGCTGTCCCCAAGGCCCAGCCGTGGGGACTCCCGCGATGGGAACCTGGTTTGGGGGCTGGGGACACCCCCCTCAGCTGGGGCTGGAGGTGGACGGGGGGCTGGGAGCCCTGGGGGTTGCGGCAGGACTGGCAGCTGCCAGGCTCCGTCCCGCTGGCCACCCCAACGCTGTCCCTGTCANGTTTGACACCCCCGCTCCCCCAGGTGGAACTTTCCTCGCAGGGCGGGAGACCATAGAGGCGAAAGGCACCACCAAAGCGGAGCTCTCCGGGGGAGGTGCGGAAGTGACAAACACCCCTTTCCTCCAATGCCACTTGGAAGAATATCAAGCTCTGACTTTCATACACAAAAAAAAAATATTTTTAACATGTCTTAATTGTGATTGGTGACCCGGTTCTCCCCTCTGTTCCTGCAGTCTGTTCCCAGACCGCCCAGGGTTCCTCCCGTCTATCTGTCCTCATGGTAAACTCCTCCTTATTTACTCTCTTTGCGCGCCCGCCTTGGGTGCGGCTCTTCCGCTGCGCCAGGTTCGTACGCAAGTGGCGTAGGACGGCTTTGATGGACAGGGAGCCGCAGCCAATGGCGCGGTAGCATCTGCGGGCGGGCAGCCAATGGCGCGGCGGCCCCGCGGCCGGGGGGAGGCGGGGCGAGGGCCCGGCAGGGCAGGGCAGGGAAGGGGAGCCGTGGAATGGCGGACGGGCGGGCCGGCCCGCCCTGGTGGTAGTGAGCCCAGGGGCCGGAGGGGACAGCCGCGGACAGGGTGAGTGTGAGAGGGGCGAACGGGCCTCCCCAGCCCCCCCGGGCCGTCTCTTCCCGGGGGAAAGAGGCGGAGGCGCTGGAGTGGGCCGCAAGGCCCTTGCCAAATAGTGAGTTATTAGGTTGAGCTGGGCGGTGTTTCCTGCCACATAGTGAGCCTCAGGTGCTGTGGTTCTGGGCGGGGGTTTTGGGGGGTCTGTCCCGGTCTGGGGCTCCATCTCCGGCCTGACACTTCCACAGCCCCTCCCGGGGGCCGCGGTTTGCTGCGGGGCGTGTACCCGGGCCGGGCTGGCCTGGGGGGAGTTGGGGTTTAGGGGCGGGCTGCCCGGGGGTGCTCAGAGCCCCGTGCTGGGTGAAGCAGATGTCGCTTGCAGGGCTCTCCCGAGGCCTGGCCGGTGTCTGCTGTCCTGGGGCTGTCACAGAGTTCTGGCATAGCGGGGAACGCTGGGGGACTCAAGAAACTAGGGGCTGCTGCAGGGTCCCTTCTGGTAGGGAGCAGTGGGGCTCTGCTGGGGGAGCAGAGGGGGTTCCTCCCTTTCCAGGCGTTTGCGGCCCGAGTTTGACATTGGGACTTGTGAAAAAGTGTCTGTGTCCGTGTCCAAAGTGTTTCTGGGTGGGAGCTGGGGGCCGTCATTGAAGGAAGCTTCTCCCTCCTGCCTGTCTTCAAGCCCCACTCCTGGGTGCACCCCTCGATCTGTCCGGGAACACTTTAAGTATGTGTGTCACCGCCTTGGCTATGAACCATCCACAGCGCATAAAATCTAGAACTACTTGGTGTGACCCCCTGTGGGTGCTGTAGGTGCTTTGGGAAATGTTTTTTTCCCTGAAAAAAGGCTTGGGGTGTGGTTGGATAGTTTGGTTTAGTGCACTGACCTCCTGGTGGCCTCAGACCATATTTCTTCTAGAGAAGAAATAAGTTATTAGGGAATGTCCTTGTGGTTGTACCTCACCAACGTTTAGGTTAGTGTTGGGGTTACTTTGGGATACACATAGTCTGGAGAAAGGTAAGGATTGCAGCTTCTCCCTGTTGGTTGTCACTTGACTTCAAGGACTTTCCTGTGGTAGGATTTTTTATTTCCCTGTCAGAGTTTCACATTTGGCCTTGCTGTTTTGCCTTCTTTAGTAGCAACAACAGAATTGGGCACCTCTCCATAGGTCAGAGCACTGGTGGGGCTGAGGGATGTGCTAATGCTGGGAGTTCAGCACTAGGAAGCAGTGAATGTCTTAAATCTTTCCGTACTGCAAGGTGTTGGTGGACATGACATTCTATTAATAATGATTTAAAAAACTTCTGTTAAATATATCAGCTGCAGGCAGGATCATAATTGATGGAGCGTTCTGTAACCCTCACACTTGTGTGTCCTTCCTGAAGACTCGTGAGAGGGAGAAATTGAAATTAAAAGATGTTGGAAGCCAATTGAGGGGTACGGATGTGCTTCCCTGAGACAAAACTGATGCAAAAACGTTCCTTTTCTAGAATCATAGAATGGTTTGGCTTGGAAGGGACGTTAAAGACCATCTCATTCCACCCCTGCCCTGGGCAGGGACCCCTTCCACAGACCTGGGAAGTCCCACTTTATGGGAAGTACCAAGTCTTGCACAGTTGGTCACATGAGAAAGGGCAGTAGTTATGTTTTCCACCCATTTTCAACATCTGCAGAATCAGTTGCTGCTAAACACTGCAGGAATTCAAAACGCTGCGTTGCGACACTTTTCGTTCTGATTTGTCCCTTCCTGACCTTGAGTGGGTTTTGCCGTAGAAACCGACTCGTAGTTTAATCCCAAACTGAGTTAAAAACAAACCAGAGCCAGGATCTCCCCACGAGAGCACAGCTAGCACATCCAGAGAGTGACTTTGAATCCCCCTGGCATCCAGAGCCAAGCAGGAGTGTTATCCCAGCAGTGGGGTAGAGCACACCAGGCACAAAGGTCTGTGCACTTTGGGGGTTTTATTTCTTTTCAAGGAATGTGCTTCAAAACATGAAGTTTGAGTGACAGAGCGTGACCTGAGCTTGCAAGAGCCGTCTGACACTGATCTTGGCTCAAGCTGTGGTTGTCACTGTTATTCCTGGGTGTGTTGGTGATGGTGGGATCAGACTTTCTGGGATTTACTTTCCAAAGCTTTGATTTCTTCACGGTTTAAAGCCTGGAGGGGTAGCAGCTGCCTTGTAGCCCACCTGAGATGAGGTGAAGCTTTCTGAGTGTGGATTGTAAGAGGATAAACTTCCAGGGGTGAACTCAATGTAAACTTTTGTGTAAACAATATATTTTCCACTGGTTTTAGAAAGAACTGTGATATTTTTTTGTCTTGTCTGGTAATGAGATCAAAAAGTAAATGTTGCATATTCCAATATTTGATTTAAAGAAATAAAACCTTTCTGATGGCTCATGCCGGTATAAAGCTGATTTCCCTATGACTAATGTGGCACAGCACACAGAAATGGTGTATTTTTGTGAGTTACAACTCAGAAGGTATTTGCAGACAGTGATTCATGACAAGGAATACAACCCTTCTGATCAGTCCCAACCCAGTTTCTCAGCGTGCTTTGAATATATCTCATTCTTCAGGGCTGGTCTAGGAAAAGTTGATTTCATTCACCAAGGTTAGATAATTGTGGCGTGTGGGTGGAGGGGTTAAAACTTCAGTGATTGCCTCATGTGTATAAAGTTACAGCAAAAAATCCCTCTCCTGGGTTTATTTTTTTATATTTTTGTGGTGATAGAAGAACAAAGGTTGGTAGGATTAATGTTTTTTTAAAAGTCCGGTTTTCTCTGACCGATTGTAATAAAGAAGATTTCAGCAAGTGTTAAGACTTGGCTTTAATCCTTCTAGATAGTTTCTCTCTGTGGGTTTTCTGCACTCAAAATGTTTAATAACTTTAAATGCAAGGTTTTGGGTTTGCCTCTGCTTGGTTTGATGATAATACTGAGCCCTTGGTCATTCAGCTGAGCAAAATACATTGCTCATGAGTCAGTCACAAACCAGGAAAGGGATTGAATAGCGATTGTGTTTGCATGTGCTGTGGATAAAGTTCCTGCTGTCCTCATAGAGAATGGGACACCAGGAAAAAACACTGCCAAAAGCTCATTCTGAGGGTTCCAACAGCCACAACGGGCTCTGTCCGGTGGCTCAGCTCTGCCCTTGCTCCTTTGTACAGTTTCTGCAGCAAATGCACAGGAAACAACCCAAAAGTGACACACTGTGAAAACCCAGGAAGGCAAAATGCAGCTATTTTCCCAGCCTGTCTTCTGGTGTGTTACTGTTTTCAACAACACTCTGGCTGAAATGGGATCTGTAGTAAGAAATTTGTGTATTTGAGTGTTTATTCTCACTGTGCAAGGATAAATATTTGTGAGATCAGGGCCTTAGTTACCGCAGATTAACATTTATTTAAATACTTTAGGTATTTATAAACACAGGATTAAAAAAGGCGTGTGGCAATGGCTTCTGGGTAATAAGCAAATGACTGCTCAGAACAGAACCACCCTGGTGACATTTACTTCCTTTTGTATTTTTGCAACTCTGTAATAAAAAGACGTGTTGGTTCTTTTTTGAGGAGGGGAGGCAGATCAGGCTTCACTGTGAAGGGAGTGTTTGGTAGAAGGTGATCAGATTCAGCCCTAATTCTCATTTATATGACATATCTTTTCCCATATGAAGGCTTGCAGGATATTTTTTTCCCTGCCTGGGAGGCAGTAGGAGGGGAGGTCCCTTCCCAGGAGAACTTAAATGTGAACTTCCACGTTATTTTCTCGAGCAAGCAGCGTGAGCTGTTAATCACATTCTCCATCCCAGCTCCTTCCCCACAGTAATGGGCCTGGGAAATAGTTCGTCTAGATCCTACCCTAATTCCTGAAATTGCAGGAAAGCTCTCTGGTGTTAGGTTGCTACTGGAGAAGTGGTGGAGCTCAGATATCTCAAGTATGCATCTGCCAGGGGCTTTGATGAAGGAATTTAAAGCACCAGGAAGCTCAGTGGGTCTCTCACAAATGGGTCAGTGGTGACCTGCTCTGTTCCTTCAGTGCCTTCTGTGTCATCTTCTCTTGCACTGCAGTATCCCAGACTCTTTTTGGGGAGAAGTGGTACTTTGAGGGATGCTGTGATGCTGAGAGAGGAAGGCAGGAGATGCCTGTGAGGCAGCAGCAGTTGGCATTGGCTCTTGAGGGCTGGAAGTTCTGCCCGGGAGGCTGTTGCTGTGTCACTGCTTCAGGTGAGCTGTTCCCAGGTCACTGGTGATTTGTTTGTGAGGTTTGAGTTCTCCTACATTACTGTTGGAAGCTGGGCACAGTCCAGAATGGGTCAGACACACTGGGTTTGTTCTCACTGCTGCTGTAAATCAAACCTAAACCATGAGTTATTAGTTTGATTTATACCAAAAGTGCTCTGTAAGAACTGAGCGCTACTCTTGAGTTTGATCATAGAACTCAGAACAGTTTGGGTTGGAAGGGACTTTAGAGCTCATCTCGTTCCACCCCTGTGCCGTGGGCCGGGACAGATTCCACAGACCAGGTTGCTCCGTGTCCTGTCCAGCCTGGCCTTGAAGATGCAGCCTGCGAACCCTCTACTCGGAAGGGGCTTGTTTTGTGTGAATGGTGATGAATTTATTTGAACAACTCCTTTGTGAAGCAAAGCCACACATAAATTTGAGATTAAAATTCCCTAATTGTGAACTGAAGGGCATAAAAGGAAGTGTTTTTCACCTAACATGATAAATATGGGATTTGCTGACCCAGTTTCTCGTGGATACGCTGCTCAGATGAGTTATGGGACTTATCAGACCAGTTTATGGAAGTGAAATCCATGAAGGACAGTTAAATAGTAGTGTTTGTTTCATGGTCTTAAGGTGCAATTGGGTGCTGCAGCATGGAAGAGCAGGGAGAATTCTTGCTCTGGGCTTGCCTTGTTCCCATGCTCTTCTCTTGCTGCATCTGATATCTGGCCGTGATGGAGAGAGTACAAGGGGTATCTGGAGGCTGGGTGATCCAGCCTGGCTGTTCCAAAGTCCTGTGACTTGTCTTCTTCATTCACTGATGTTCCCAGTGATGTTCCAGAGTGACCTGCCTCTTCCAAGCCTCCATTTCTCCCTGCTCATCAAACTGGGCTAATGACTCTGACCTTTTGTTTGTAAAGCAAAAGGAAAAGGATCAACAAAATACTGGAGCTTATTTACTATCATTACTGAAATGATGAGCAATGCCACTTTGCAGCACTTCAAAGAGGCTGTGCTCATAAGATGCTGGAAATCCCTTGAGAGAGAAAATGTTTCGGATGGAAAGAGAGAAGGGGGAGTATTCCTCACATTCTCCTCTCCTAAGCGTACTCTCCTGCAAGGCGCGGAGACACTATCCCCCTCCAGCCCTCTCCCCTCCCAGCTGAGCACTTTAAAATAGTGCTGACAAAATTTGCTGGTTTCGGTAAACGCCAAACTCGGTGTCAAACTGCTCCGAGTTCTGCATAAATTGTTCCCATGCTGTGGAGTTGTGCAAAGTACTCTTGTTGACCTATTGTATTACCACTAATAAGATTGAATGTGGTTTTAATTTCTCATTTCCTCTTTCTCTGGATGCCCTTTTCCTACTACTTAGAGTCTTACTTCAGGTCTCTCTATAGCAAAAGTCTCTTTCTGTCGCTCAAAGAATGAACGATGCTTTGCTTTCAGAGCGCTCCGCACTGGAGGGCTTTAAGTGGCATTCAGAGGAGGCTATCAGCCACAATATCTGATGTATTGGTGTGGCTGCAGTTCATGCATGGAGTGCAAAAAATGGGATTTAATTGGGAGGGAGGGGGAATAGCGGCCTTGGCTGAATGGATGGGTGAAAGTTCCCCGACCACCCCTTAGCCCAGCAAATAGTTGGTTGAGTGCTTGCCAGAGCGGAAGCGAGTTCCCTTTCAGGCACCCTGCCTTTGTCACCGTAAGAAAAAGCACACACGCACTCCTATGGGTTTGGCCTTGCAGCTGCAAAAAAAACCCAACCAGGCGAGAGAGAACCATGCACACACCCAGATCCTGTTCTTTCAATACCAGCAGCTGCGGAGCCGGTGCTTTGCTGGAGGAAAGCATAGAGCTATAAACACAGCTTGTGGAAAACCTTTAACTTCTGTCTAGGGCAGCATGAAATCACTGTCCGCTTCCCTTCTGCAGGCTAAATTAAAAACGGCTGTAATTAACTTATACAAAATAGCCTTTTGGTTGCTATTGAGAGTTCAATATTGTATCAAGGAGGTTACATCTAGGGGCTGGCTTCACATGAGAGGTTTCCATAAAGCAGCTTATTATAGACCTTGTGGTAAGCTTGGCTAGAAAGGCCTGCATCCTTAGCATCCCTAATACGGTCTAATCTCTCTTTTCCCAGAAAGATCAGTTCAATAAAGTGATGATTCCCCCTCTACTCCAGTACCTGGTCTACTGTATCCAGCCTTCCAGTGCCTAAAGCGGCTCCAAGAGAGCTGGAGAGGGACTTGGAGCAAGAGCCTGGAGGGACAGGGCAAGGTGGAATGGCTTCAAACTGAAAGAGCAGGTCTAGGTTAGATTTTGGGAAGAAATCCTTCCCTGCAAGGGTGGGGAGGCCCTGGCACAGGGTGCCCAGAGAAGCTGTGGCTGCCCCATCCCTGGCAGTGTCCATGGCCAGGTTGTATGGAGCTTGGAGCAACCTGGGATAGTGGAAGGTGTCCCTGCCCATGGCGGGGGGTGGAATGAGATGGTCTTTAAGACACTTTCCAAGCCAAACCATTCTGGGGTTTTATGGTTTCAAACACCCTGAAATAGTTTTGGATGGTCCAGAGCCTGGAGTTTGCACTGGAGATTACATAAGGTGAGATCACTGCTGGGCTCAGAACATGCAAAATGGAAACAACTACAGTTTAAACCGAATATTTTTCTGCCTGTCCCAAGGAGATTTCACAGGCATGTGTCACCACAGCCAAGCTGAAACCTGACCCCTCTCTGTCAGACCGGGTGGGGGGGGCTGATCGAAACAGTGAGGCCTTGCTGGAGTCTGCTGGAAGGTTGTTCAGTCCCGCTGGCTGCAGTGATGGAGAAAGTGAGTCCAGGGATTGTCATGCTGTTGAGCAAAACCAGAGAACTGCTGCTTGCAGCTTCCTGCAGCTCTGCCTGCAAATCCCAAATGGCAGCCAGGGATCCTGTGCCTTGCACAGATGGCTCGTGCACACACAAACCCTGTGTTCAGCATTTCTGTGGGATTGCCTCACTGGACACTGCCATGGAAGAGCTGGGTAATCCCAGATGTGGAGCAGGCCCCTTCTTCCCCAGCTCTGGTTCTTCTTCCCGCCCTTGAACAGGACAAACCATAGGTGTGGGGAAGAAGAACTGCCTGGAAAATCCCAGATACGTGGTGATTTTTGGTACTGGTGTGGTGGGATCCTGCCTGTTCTCCCGAGTTCACAGTAGTGCCCATCTTGCAGGGCTCCTGAGATCCCAAAAGAATATTCAGGCTCTTCATGTGGCATCGTGTTTATATATTTATTTTTTCCCTCTGCAATAGAAAGCCTGTGTATTATTTTGACTTTATTAAGATGCTGTTTATAAACCATTTTGATTTAGATACTCAAGGCTGTTCTCTTGGTTTTTTGTGACCAAAATCCCAGCAGATACAACACTTCTGGAAAATATCTGGGAGTCAGTGTCTTTTTTTTTACTCTCCCCTCATGTCAAAGGTTGACTTAAAATATTAATGCTGCAAAGATTCGTTTAAGATATTAAAACTGTTCAGGCAAGAATACATGTACATATTGTAATTACTTCCTTTTTCTTACAATTAAAGTAATTGGATTATATTTAATGAGCTATTTACATTTAATAATTAAGAAAAGACTTATCTTTCCAGTATTCCCGAAGTGCAGCAGAAGGGTGGGGGCACTCAGAGCTGTGATATAATTATCTAGGCGTGAGTTGAAACTGAAAGAGCAGTTGAGCTCTATAGAAAACACTTGGAACTGGTTTGTTCCTACTCTTTCATTAGTCAAAATAGTTTGGTGTGTGGCAAAGAAGGGAAGGCTGAGCTTAGCTGCAAATGAGACAGAGTTTATCTGCTGAAAAGGAAGGTTAAAATATGCTCGAACTTAACGAGTAAGTCGTTTAGGGGGAAAAAAGCACACCCTCTCTTTCCATATTAATTACTGAGCACTGCCCAGGAATGAGAATGTGCTGCTGCATTGTGAGTTGGGCTTTGTTAGTGCGGCAGGCACAAGCCTTTCCTCTGGCTGGGGAGGCCGGTGGGAAGCAGAGGAAGCAGAGCCGCTGTGCTCATTAGCGGGAATTCAGGCCGGGATGGAGGGAGGCAGCGCCGCTGGGTTCGGCAGACGCCGTTCCGGCAGCGGGGCTGGGCTGCTGCGCAGGCATTCCCGCAGCCAGAGGCTCCTGCAGGACCTCCGCGGGGAGCTGTGGGCAAGGGCACTGCTTGCCTTCCCACCTGCGTTGTGTCTCTTCTAGCCAAGACCCTTTGAAGTGAATTCAGCACTGGTACAGACTTTGAGGCTTGGAAAATTGTGCCCCTCTGATGCGCCCTGGTGACCTGCAGTGCTGCCTCCAGCTCTGGGGTGCTCAGCACAGGAAGGACATGGACCTGTTGGAGCGAGTCCAGAGATGCTCCGAGGGCTGCAGCCCCTCTGCTCTGGGGACAGGCTGGGAGAGCTGGGAGTGTCCAGCCTGGAGAAGGCCCCAGGGAGACCTTAAAGCCCATTCCAGTGCCTAAAGGGGCTCCAAGAGAGCTGAAGAGGGACTTCAGGCAAGGGGGAATGGCTTCTCTCTGTCACAGGGCAGGGTTAGGTGGGAAATTGGGAAGGAATTCTTCCCTGTGGGGGTGGTGGTGCCCTGGCACAGGGTGCCCAGAGCGGCTGTGGCTGCCCCATCCCTGGAAGTGCCCAAGGCCAGGTTGGGTGGGGCTTGGAGCAACCTTGTCTAGTGGAAGGTGTCCCTGCCCATGGCAGAGGGTGGAATGAGGTGGTTTTTAAGGCCCTTTCCAACCCAAACCATTCTAGGATTGTGGGATTCTAGGACTGAAACCTGCCCAGGCCTCTCCTCCCATACTCCTGAGACGTTTTAGAACCTATTGTGCGTTTTCAATACCCGAGTACACCAAAGGTACCTGTTGATTGACGCTCGTGATGCCACTCTGTGTTGTTGCTGACCTTGTATCCTTGCCCAAATTATTCACAGGTTTAGTAAAGAGCATTCTGCTCCCTTTGCTGCTCCTGTTTCCTAGGAAGCAACAAAGCCAGAGCTCTTGTGGCGCTGAAGGAGCCCTGCCTCTCTCTCGTGATGTATACCCTCCCAGCAAAGACCTTGAAACCTTTCTGTTCTGGAGCTTTAATTCCTGTTTAATCAATAGTTCTGTATTCTGAGAATCAAATCCCTGTGACAGCTCTCTTTAATTGAGCTAAACTGCCTTTCTCTTGTCACATCTCTTCTAGAGTTTTATTTAAATGCATTTGTTCTGCCTGTATCCTAGTCAGGTATTGATAGGAACACCAGGTGACCCTCTTTGTTTAACATGTTTTTCAGCTAAATGAATGGAAACATTAATTAGTGCAATGGTTTGTTTTTTAGGAATTAGAAAAATAAAAGTCTAGGTCAAACTGCTGGCTCTATTAGCACTCCAGCAGAAGCCAGGAGGATCTGTATGTTCCCCATTAGTGACACCCCCATCCTTCCACCCCCAGCCTGATTTCTGACAACAGCTCTCAGCGAGTCCCTCTTCAGGAGAGCAGCCTGGTATTTATTCCAGCAAGATCATCTTCAGCAAAGCTGATAACAAAAAGTTTAAAAGGAAGAGCCAAATTTTCAGTCACACCTGTGCAATCCCCTTGAGGGCAGTAAATGATGATGATAATGCATGAGCCAGACAAAAAAAAAGCACAGAAAATGGCTTTCTGAGCCTCTTTTGCATTTTTCAGAGCCAGCAGACTGGAGGGGGGGGGGGGAAGNTTTTTCAGAGCCAGGAGGCGGGGGGGGGGGGGGGGAAAGGCAGGAGAGAAAAAAAAAAGGAGTATTTTTACTCTGGGATTGGAGCGGGCTGGATGTTTGTTGTCTCAAGGACTCCACGCTGTACAATCCTCCTTATGCTGCGGGATCAGGGCTGACGTTCCCAGTGTCGGAACGTCGCTGTGGAAAAGGGCAGTGCTGCTCTTGCCCCACATTATTGCCCAAACATCCTCTTTCATAACGCCGGCAGATTGGGCCTGCAAAGTTCTCCACTTGGTGATTGAAGTGCGTTATTAATACGCAGAGGGGTTGTGGATGTGGGTTTTTGTGATCAGCTAAGTGTGTTCTCGCAAAGGTCCTGGATTTTCAGTAGATCCTTCTTCAGGAGAGCTTTTGTGTGATGGTGGGTGAAAACACAGCATGTGCTTCCCATCCCACCGGCTGCTAAGAGATGGTGGGCAGTGTTTTCCCCTGCGCCTGGGGGGGTTTTACCCATCCGTCTCCCCCGTGGTTTTTTGGGAGAATAGACCACTGTGAAAGGAAGCAGCCCTGCAGCTGCCCTTCACTGCTGACTCCTGCTCAGCTGCTGGCAGGCTGGGCTGGTAATGACAGATGAGCCTGTGACGCGTTTTTGGGAATGAATACTTGTTACAGCTGGCGGGATGGAGTAGTTTGTGGCATCACATGGCAGTTTGCTCTATAATTTCGCTCCCTATTGCTCGGATGCAGCACTGATTGCTGGGTCTCTCTCCCGAGCGTGGAACTGGAGCATTTCTGATTGCCGCATCCCACTTCTCTGTGGCTGCATTGTGAGCTTGGATATAGCCCTGAGCACTCAGCAGAGCCTTCTGCTGATTTTTTTTTTCCCCTCAGTTCTCCCTCTGTGTGTGTGTGTGGCTGCTGCTTCCCTTTCTGCAAGTCTTTTGGGGTTACATAAAAGCCAGTCTCTTTCTGGCCATTACAGCTACATGGGGGAGTAGTTACTGCTGAGAGAAGCTTGAAATTTGAAGCAGAGTTGTCACAGACATTAGAAAGAACAGTCGGTCTGCGTTGGCAAGCTACTGAGTTAAGTCTTATTTCATACTGATGGGAATTTCAGATCTGATTATCTCCTTTCCCCCTCATTCCCAAACCTGCTGGTGTGTCTAATCCCCCGATGGGCACTCCTAGAGGCAGCTCTCCAGAGCGCTTAGCTGAAGGCTTGGTCTCCTTGGCTGTGCTGCCTGTTTGTGTCCAGGCAGAGGATTTTGTAAGCCCTGCCGAGGGCAGGGTGGTTGTTCACCCTGACGTACTTGGAAATCGAGCCTAAATTCCCTTCCCCAAAAAAGCGCTCTGCCCTCCTTAGGTGCTTTGTGCTACACCAGACACTATGACAGATGATCTCACTGCTGGGGTCCAGATTCATTTGCAGATGGTCCCTGATCTAAGAGGTTGTGTGTCACATTGAGCAGGGAATTACCCGGGTGACTCCCAGTAACGCTATGCTAACTGGTCAAATACCAGTGAGGAGAACCTTGCCAGATTTCTCCCTCCAACTCACCTGTTATTTACAGCTCTTTGTGTGCGTTGCATCCGCAGGGCTCGCCTTGGAGTCCTGCCTGCCTTCTCCTCTGCACCACCACGGTGACTGTGCTATCTGCCTGCTCCACAAAAAAAACCCCAAAAAACAGGTCTGGTTCCTCTCTTGCTGTGCAGTGCTGTTTTCTGCTCTGCACCAAACTGCTTGTTAAGGAGTATTTGCTCCGAGTTGCTGTTTTCAGTTGACAGAACTCGCCTTGGAAAGCAAATACTCAATCCTAAAACATCCCTGTATTGCTTCTCAATAGTTGTAATCAAAGTCTGTCTCCTTTATTGTTCCTAACAATTGTTCAATTTTACTGTGCCAGCCCTATTTATTAAAAATAGTCAATAAGACACAGCTTTGTACGAGGGGTTTATGGACTGGCAGTTCTTGTTTGAAACAAACCAATTGTACTTGATTTTAATCCAGAACTGGGATTCCTGAGTGATCTGCTGCAGCAGAGCTCATGGGGAGAGCAGTCGATGGCTTGCTGATAAGAAATCTTGGAGCAGCACACTTATCTTGGATTTACCTCAGCTTTGCTTAAAGTGCTGGATTCGGAGAGGCAAGAATTGCAAGTCACACATTTTTCCCCCTTTTCGAGCCTGTGTTGGGCCGCGCTTGTTCCCCAGTGCGCAAGAGTATTTACAGAAGTAATTGCCAAAGTCAGAATCCTCTTAAAAACTGGTGAGCAGGACATTCAAGGTGAGAGCTTATTGTGGTGGGAGCAGGGTCTCAGATCAGCAGCCACGGGAAGAAGCTCTAAGCATGGATCCTGCTTTCTTGGAAAAACATGGGGCATCCAAGACCACGATGTGTAGAGTGAGAAAGGATGGGAGTTGTTGGGAAGTATGATGGGGAGCAAAAGCCAGGTGAATCCTGGAAGCAAGGTGCCAGTTGTGGCTGGAAGATCAGTAGAAATGTAGGAGCAGTGAGTTCAGCTTCCAGGGCTTTTTTGTGCTCAGCAAACTTTTTTCTGGCCTGGAGCAGGCCAGGGCTCGGCAGTGCCTGCGTAAGCATTTTGGGACAGGGGAAATTCTGAGGAATCCTGGCAATGCCCAGCTGGAGGTGGGGCAGCAAGGAGAAAGGAGCTGCGGGGCGAAGCTGGGCTTTTCAGATGGTTTGGCTTTTAGTCACTGCCATCACAAGAAGGCTTGGAGCCTTCTGTGATTCAAGTCATGACTTGGAGGCTTCAGAGGAAGTACTTGGGAGCAGGTAGGAAGGGACTGGTTCAAGTGGGAGAGGAAAATAATTTGTTTCCTTGTTTTTAAGAAGGTGTGAAGCACAGTGGTTGGGAGGATGAGTCTTTTGAACGTGGATTGATGCAGCAGGGTTTGTGGATTTTCCTTACGGCTCTCCCAGCCAGCAGAGATCACTGAACTTCTTTCCTCGCGCTGTGTTTCAATTTGATGCCTTTCTTTGTTTTCCATATTCATTAGAAATCTGTTGCAGAGTTTTCTGTTTCTAGAGGCAGTTTCCTTTTACTTCTAACATACTTGAACTCCTCTCCTGTTACACTGGGATCAGGGCAGGTCCTCTGTGCCCATGTCATTCTTGCAGCTTCTTTAAAAACAGTGTTTGCACCCCAAAACTCTACTCCTGGAACAAATCTAATCTCCAGCATTCATAAGCAAATGGAAACGCTTATCTTTGCCCCGAAGATAAGGATTTTCAGCCTTGCAATTCATTTAAGTTGCATCTGAATGGTAGGATTTAGTTATAATATATGGTCTGCGGTCATTGTGTGACAGTGACTAATGCCTGATGACCAGGCTGGCCGGCCGGGGTGGAATTCTGCTGTGCTGTCATGCCCTGAGCATGGAAAGTGAAGCGGTTCTGGATGGCCCGTGCTTGGCACTGTGCTGTCATTCGCCTCCTTAATGACTCTCTTAAAGAATAACAGCACGAGCCTCCCAGAAAGCTTTTTTAGCTCTGTCCCTTCTTTCATTTACTGTCTCCTCCCTGCCCCCAGCTCATGCCTCCAGTGTTTTTCTTCCTCTTCCCTCTTTGCTCTCATACCTTGTCCCTTCTCCACACCTGGTTTTCTGCGCTACCTGACTCCTGCTTTTGAAATACACCACTTATTTTCCAATCCACACTATTAATCTTTGTCCCACCTACTCACAAGGCATGAAGGTTTTACAGGAGCCCATTAGCTGTTATCTCTATCCCTACCCTCCACACACTCCAGGAAAAAGCAAGGTCTAACAATGTTCTTGTGGGGGCATCACCTGCTCTTTTCGCAGGTCCCAGATTTCCTTCGTAAAATCTTGAAGCTCCTCATCCTTCTGCTCAGAAGAGGGGAATTTTTGCTTTAAAATGCCTCTTACCCAAAAGCTGCTGGGAGAGTAGGGTGGTTGTCCGCAGCCCATCCTGCCCTTCCTGCCTTGATCATCTCCGATGCTCCACAGGGTTAATTTAATCCCTTGGATTTCTTCACCCTGGGTTTAGGGGCAGCAGAGCTGTCCCTGTGGCCTTGAGAAGTGCTGCTGTGATCATGAGGGCAAAACTCTGCTTCTGCAGTGGAGTGTGGCTGGGAGGGTGGGGTTGGCTGGCAGGATGAGCTGGGCTGTAAAGGGAGTCTTTTTCTTAGCCTTTATCTCTTGTGTTGCACCAGTGCAAATTTGTGCTGTACATGTGCTCTATCTTAGTTTTTCTTTTAAAAAAAGCAGTTCTCACCACTGCTCCTTGCTTTTACTTTCAAAACATGCTTTGAAGGCAAACACTTTTGGGGTGACTGTATACAGGCAATGTATTCAGAGCCTTTTTTTGTTGGTATTTGAGGCACTACTCCCATTTTCTGCCCTGTTTTCCCTGTCCTTGCAGAGATCAGTGCTACCTGCATTTATCCAACCACACTACCCATCATCTTGGGGGTTTTTTTGTCTCCTTTTATGCAGTACACTCACATCTCATCCCCCACTTCCACGCTTATTTTTCCTCTTGCTGTTTTCCTTCTGTCTGTCCTCCACCTTGGAAGGTTTCCAGCCAGGCTGTCCACTCCAGCTCTGCAGATCCCACTGCGTGTGCTCCCTGGCCGAGCCCTGGGGAAGCATGGGGGAGAAGCTGGATGCAGGCAGCCTGCAAATGCTGCCTTGTTTATGAGAGCTGCTTGTTGGTGCAGACTGCAGTCTGGGGGGAGCTGGGAAAGTTTGTCTGGCATGAAGCACTAAAGCTGACAAAAGATTGTAGGGCTTGGGCTGGAATCGATAAAACACGGGGTGTTGGGAAGGGAAGGTCAGAGCCCTTCCTTAGTTCTCCCTGTTCTTTAAATATCCCGGCAATTACTGATGGCTGCAGTGGACACGGGGAAAAACAACATGGACTCGATCCTCGGAGGGTCTTGCTTTTATTTATTTGGATGCAGATCTGGCTCCCCTGTTCCATAAGGCGTTCAGTTTTGGGGACCCTTTCCATGCAGCCTGGTCTCATGGCAGGAGGTTGGAACAGGATGAGCTTTAAGGTCCCTTCCAACCCAAACCATCCTGGCATTCTGAGATGCTGTGAAATCCCTTGTGTAGAAGTGTTGCAAAATGGTAGCAACCTACATCTGCTTGTCTGGGAGATATCCCAGCGCCCGGTGCTGCAGCTCTTGAACTCCTCTGCCTTAATGGGTCAAATTTAGCAATTCAAAATCTGGCTTGTGAGGTAATTAGGAGGGATAATGCCCACTTCTTCCTCTTAACACCCTGATAGAAAAGCATCCAGGAAGGACTCCTGGACCTCAAAGATAAGCTGCCAGCTGCCACAGAGACTATCAAAGGGTGGCTCAAAGTCAAGAGCAAACAGCTGATTTTTTATGGTTCTTGGGTTTTTGCTGGTGGTGACAGGAAGCCATGTTCCCCAAGCTGTTCGCTTCCTGTTTTATTTTTACACCCAGCCCGAGCAGATCCGCATGCCTATCACATGGGAGCTGCCTGCTTCTCTTGGGTTGTTCCTCAGCTGACCTAGAAAAGTGATTCTTTCCCCTTCTAAATTAATCAAGAACTTGGGATGTATTTGCTTTCACTTAGTCCTAAAGATTTCAGGCATGTATGATGCTCCTTGTAGTGAGCTGGTCACCCAGGTTTCCTTCTCCCTCTTGGAGCTGGACGATCTGGGAGGGAGCTGTTTGGTGCTTCAATGTTTGGGCCTGTTAGCAAAGGAGATTTTTGTTAGTTCCAGGCACTGACCTGCACATAAAAGCGTTTTCTGTCCAAAGCATAACTTCCGGACACTTAGCTTTTCTTCAGGTTTTTTATTTTATTAGTTTTTTAAAGTACTGGAAGTTTGTTCTGCCTGTTGTACAATCAATCCTGACTTGTTTCTGAGCACACTCCAGTCCTGCATCCTGATTAGAGCTCTCTCAACCTTAAACTGCTCTAGCACAAAAACAATGGTCCAGTGTAAACCTCATCCCCGGGGGATTTCCCAAGGGAAGAGGGGTGCAGCCGGCAGGATAAGGAACAGTCACCAGAAAGTTTCCTGGTCAGCTGCAAGCGCTTCCTGTTGTTCCAGGAGAGTCCTGTGTGCTGCTCCAGGAGGGAGGCACCACGTGTGCTTTGGTGTGCTGGAAGAAGCTGTTTTGTTCTTCCTTTTTTTGTGTAGTAACGTCTCCTGTCTTCATCTCCTCAGTTTAAGCAGCTATTGATTGCAAGTTTGAAATGTTTCTGAGGAGGAGCTCGTGAGAGTCATGCCAGGCGCAGTGTGAGCGCGGGAGGCAGGAGCCCTGTCCGGGCAGCGGGTGGGCAGGAAGGGAACAACGGCTGCGGCGCTGCCAGCAGCACGGGGAATGTGGGCGAGGATGTGGAGCTCTCCATCTCTGCCTCTGTACCTGGGCTGGTGGGGCTCTGCTGTCACTGCAAGTCAGAGAACAGGAGGATCTTTATTTCTGATGAACCAGTTTTCTCAGGGTGGGGAGGGGGGAAAGAAGGCTTATAAATAAAGCTATTTGAGAGCAGGAAAAACGAACACCATGGCTCTGGTGTGCCTGGAATTTGCGGTTGAGTAATCCTTTCCTGTTTCTTTTTTGGGTTGTTTTTCATCTTTCAGAACAGTGCCTGAAGCAGGTCCACCATGCCGTTAGTAACGAGGAACATTGAGCCAAGGCACCTGTGCCGTCAGACGTTGCCTAGCGTTCCGAGCGAGCTGGAATGCGTGACCAACATCACCCTGGCAAATGTCATTCGACAGCTGGGCAGCCTGAGTGAGTACCATGGCGAGCCTGCGCGTTGCCCTCAGGAGTCGCTACTGCTCTTTATTTAGCTCCCTTTCTACTCTCGTGTTCCTATTTCTCCCCCATCTGCCTTCCCTGGGTAATGCTAAAATGTTTTCCTAAAGAAATCTGATGCTAATTTCATATCCCCGGTCCCACTGCCTTCCTATCTAAGAGAAAATGGGGAGGGGGGGTGTGTATGTGTGTGTGTATGTGAGAGGCTGCAGTGAAACTGCAGATGGAAGGATGGAGCACAACTCAGGCTTGTAAAATGGGAGGCTCTCGGAGCAGGCAGGATCTTGTGTCAGAGAACGTGCCTGTAATTCCATGCGCTACTAAATGGAGCTTGACTCTGTTGAATCTACACCATGTCAGTAGTCTTATTTTTAATGAAAGATAATTAAAGCCCCCACGCAGAAGCTCCTGTTTGCCCCTGCTGCCGTTTGTTGCATTGTGAGACCCCAAGACCCATCTGAGCCAATGGTGCCTCCAGAGTGTCGGTGGTTTGGGGCTGCTCACTCAAATGGCAGCATGAGCTGGAGCAACGCCTGGCTCAGCTCTCCAGTGGGCTGACCCGTAGCCTTGGAAAAGCTGGAGGGAAAACACAGGCCTACATGCCATAGGAGAAATGAAGAGTTAATTGTGGTCTCTCTGGGATGACTCCATACTCTGTTGAAATGCTCTGGGTTCTGATTAACCACCTTTGTCCTTGAAGCGAGACTTTGATAATCAAATTAATCTATTGTTTAGCTTCTCTGGGGTGTTTGCAAGCCCTTCTGCTTGCTCTGCAAAGCAAGCCCTTGTCTTCCGCCATGTGGCAGGCAAAGTTTGGGTGCAGCCTCTTTCCAGCAGTGCAAACCATGGCTGTCACTGAAATCTGGGCCCGTGTTTGCTGCCAGTCGGTGTCACATTCTGTTGGGTTGGAGAAATGTCACTGCACAGGCGAGACCAGGCTCTCTGCTCGCGTTCAACTGGCCCTTGTTGTTCATTTGTTAGGTCTGGTAGCCAAGATGGTTGTGGAGTGTGAGTGAAATCCATCTCGTGCATGTGAAATGGTGAGGGAGGAGGCAGTAAAGCTGTGCAAAGCCCAGCTGCAGGGAAAGCTCATCCCCGTTCAGAGACATGCTGTGGGTTAGTGTGACAACCCTGGCCAGATCCCACAGGTTTAGACCTTCTTTGCACAGAGATTCAAAGCTTCTCCGCTTCTGAAGCGCTGGGAGCCAAATTGCAGCCTGGTTTCTTCCTTGAGAAGGTACCCTGGGAGCTGGATGTGGGGATGCAGGGAGAAGGTGTGAGCTGCTGGGCCAGTCATAGGTACCTGGGCGGGAGACTGAGGAGAGGTGCCTGCTGCTGGCACTTGGTGTGAGAGGAGCAGGAGGCAGGCAGGCAGGAAGTGCTGAGCACCAGCCACTTCCCCAGGGTCAGCAGTATTTTAAATAAAGCAATGTTTAGACTATGCTTGCACCCAAGTGACCAAACTCCTGCCCCCCGCCCTTTCCTCTCTCCTCTGAAAAACAAATTCTCTCTCTCCTTGTACCTTGACTATTACAGGAACGTAGAGCAGGTTCAGTAGGCTGTGACTGCCCTGTCAAGTGAATAATCAGCCGTGCCTGGTGCACCACAGTCTCTTTACAAAGATGCAAACATAAATCTTGTCAAACTTTCATATTTCAGTGAGTTTACCCTTCGTTACTATCGCAGCTGGGAGCACTTTGTATAAGTCGACTGCATGGTTTTGTGTGATTTTATAGAATCCACAAGCTAAAGATGGAAGGACCTATTAAATCATGCCGTCTGTCTTCCTGCCAGTGCATGACAAAGATAATTCTGATTGTAAGCTGCACTTCTGCAGTCAAAGTAACTAAACTAAAAAATTAATCTCTGTCTTACCCCATCTAAAAGTGTTCATGAAGCACAGGAGACGCGTGAGATGCTGGGTGATAACTCCAGGTGCACTTACACAGGCAAGGGAACACAGACCATCCCTTCTTCTTCTTCCAGGGCCGAAACCAGTTTAGAAAATGCAGCTATATATTATTTTGTACTTGAAATATACTTTGCAAACCAAAGACTTAGTTTTTCCCCTAGTGCTTGTTGCAGTTCCTTGTGAAATTCAGAAATGTTTTTCACTTCTTGTGAAAGTAGAAACGAAATTACAACTCTTCTGTTTTTGAGCTGTTGCTGGAAGGTTTTGCATTTTCCGACAGATAAATTTTTGGTCAAGTAGGAGAGCTGGTCTGTGCTGGTATTAAGTGTGGAGAGTGCTTCATGAAACATGGCTACTGCAAAGGCTGCCTGGCCCTTAGGTCTCCAAACATAAAATCCTTCTCATGAGTTTGGGTTTGTTAATTGAGCATATGTGGAGTCTGCATTGTCTGGGAGGGTGGAAGGAAGAGGTCAGTTGAAGTTAACCTTCAGCATTTGCTTTCTACAAACACTTGGACCTGGCATTGCCACCAAAAGGGGTGGAGAAGGTTGAATTTTAACCTGGCTCGTTCCCCGTGCTTGGCAGTGTAAGGAGATCTCCTGGGAGCAGGAACAAGGAGTTGATATGTCAGGTTAGATAGCTGGGAGTGTTTGTGCAGCTGGGCTTTGGGGGATGCCCTCGCCTAGCCTTGTGCAAGGGGCACTGTGTCTCTGATGGGACTCTGCAGACAACCACGTTTTCCAAAATTGCTGTTGAAATTAGACTTCCTACTGGTTTTTCTTTCCTGAGTGTTGCAGAGGATCTTTAGGAGTAACAGATTCCAGAACAAACTGTTGACCATATGATGATGCACTTCAAAACCAGACTGCTTATTGGGAGCAGCCTTGTACTCAGCAGCCGTGGCTGGAAATGTTTCCCATCAGTGGGAACACCACGGGCCCATGTCTGCGGTCGGTGCCAAGTCTGCTCTGCTCCGCGCTGTCCTCAGCATGGCTGGGGCTCCCTGTCTTGGGTTGTGCCCGGGAGCAGAACAAAAGGACAGGACTCATCGGAAGTTCTTGGGTTTCTCCCAGGTCTCCCACCTCTGTCTCCCTGTGGCCATCTCTTGTTGCACTGTGGGTTTTAAACTCCTAAGGACGGGGCCATGTTTCTGTTACTCCTGTAAGTGGTGCAGCTCCTGATCCGAGCCCTGGGCACTGTCATGGCCCAAACCATGGATGGTGCTTGTCATAGCAGCCCACTGGGTAGTCCAAGCTGTTCCAGAGAGAATGTCCCTGATTGAGAAGTTCTCCTTTGGTTTTGATTTAGAATCAATGTGAATACATCAATTTTTCAGACACTGCCACCTGAAGGAACAGCAGGGTCAGTGCTGTCAGCTGCGGTTACAGCTCCAGCTTTGGGATCCGGGACTGGGTCTGCTCTCTACTTCCAGAGTGCTTTGAGCTTGTAAATATGTGCCAGCTCCCCTGGAGGCAGGCCTGCTGGAGACTGGGAGCCTTTGAGATTCTCCAGAGCAATAAAAATCTTAACTGTATTTCCTTGTCTAATAAACAGAACAGCGGAGAATCTTAAAGGACCTTCAGATCCGTCCACATTCAGACCAGTGTAGTGTTGTCAGCCCTCTTTAGTTTGTTACTTTAATAGACTTCAAAGTATGTCTCAATTGTTTCCTTATTGCTTGGAGATCCCTTGGAAATGTCAGGTTTTGGTGGAACAAAGCACTTTCTTCCTGGATGTTAAACTCAACCCTGACAAACTTGAAAAGAAGAGTGGTTGGTTCTTTCTTTCTTTCTTTCTTTCTTTCTTTCTTTCTTTCTTTCTTTCTTCAAGAAAACAGGCAGGGAGACTGAGTGTGGTCTGATGTGGTTCATAAGGGTAATGTGGACACTTTAATATTGCAGGTAAATCTGCAGAAGATATATTTGGAGCGTTGTTTACTCAAGCCAACACCTTTGCCTCTCGGGTGAGCATTCTCGTCGAGAGAGTTGACCGCTTGCAAGTCAAAGTCACTCAGCTGGATCCCAAAGAGGAGGAAGGTAATGGAGTGGAGCACAGGCCGAGCATGGTGAAGGTTCTCGTTGAGTCAGCATGGTTGGTTCAGCACTGTAAATCCAGTGTGACACTGCCATGGCTGTTGGAATGTGGTCTCTGGAGCTAAGAGGCACTGTTTCCCTGCCTTCCAGTAGAGCACTTGTGGACAGCCGTTTTGGCCAGGTCCAGCTTTGTTCTTCAGTGGCTCTCCATGTGGGAACTCGCTCTCCAGCAGCTGGGTGTCAGTGGATGAGCTGCTTTAGCTTGGTCACAGGGGTTCCAAACCCTATGGGCCACTCGAGGGAGAGCCGTGTTGAGGGAGCGGCGGATCTTGGCACAGCATGCTGGAGATTTGATGGGTTTCCCAAGGGATCTGTGGGAAAAGGAACCTGACCTTAAGAAGTGCAAAGCATGCCAAGAACTCCAACTGAAATCAGATGTTCACTGCTTGGGTTTCAGTGTTGTTGGCCTGGGTCAAGCTGTTCTTCACTTGTTCTCTCCTTTTCCTTACAGTCTCTTTGCAAGGCATTAACACCAGGAAGGCCTTCAAAAGCTCCACCACTCAGGACCAGAAGCTCTTTGACAGAGATTCTCTCCCTGTGCCTGTCCTTGAAACCTACAGGACCTGCAATACCCCTCCACCGCTCAACATCCTCTCACCTTACAGGTAGGGCTGCAATACCTTCTTGTTCCCTTGTAGAGAAGAACCTCTTCCTCCCAGCCTGCCAGGGAGGTTCTTTCCCATCCTGTGCTGGACTGAAGTAGCTGTTTCCACTGGGAAATTGAGTTGCTAAACAAATCCACCAGGAAATCTCCATCCTTTGGATTATGTGAAACTTTGCTTCTGAGGTCATACAGATGAACGTAGCTAGACAATGATCTCTGGTTTTCTGCTGTCCCTTTTGTGACTGCCTTGGGGCCAGGTGTGGCTGGCACTGCAGAACCATGCTGGGTGTGCTGCAGACGAGGCATTTTTCTTGTGCTCCTCCATAGCCCCATGGCTTCTTTCCAAAGAGCCGCAGTGCGAGATGCAGAGCATTCACCTGGAGGTGGCTCTTGCCCAGGTGGGTGCAGCAGGCTCCTGCTGATGCTTCCTGTGGCCTCCAGTGCCTGGTCTGAGACATCTGGTGGGACCTACACTGGCTGTGTAACCAGTTCTGAGCAGTCCCTCTCTGATTCCATATTGTAGAAGTAGAGGGGGTCAGAATCCAGAGACTTATCCCACATCCATAAATATCTTCTGAGCAGGTAAAAAGTAATTACAGATAGCTGGAGGCAGCTGTCTCCTGCCAGACGCGGCTGCACTGCAAAGTGGGAGGAGAGGGAGTGTGTGTGCGCTCACTCAGGAGCTTCAAGGACGCTGCTGGTCTGATTTAGGGTTCCTGAGCTGGAGGAGGAGGTTTTTTCACGCCAAAATACAGCACAAACAAAAGGGAGTTCAAGTGAGAGACCTGCTGCTCTCCTGGTGATTGTACAGAGCAGTTGAGCTCTTCAGGTGCTGAGTAATGGAGGGTTTGTGTGAGGGCAAAAGGGATGGGAGGTAGGAGAGCTGGGATGACTGAGATGGGGGTCTCTTCCTGTTCTGAAATGGGGGGGGCAGAGGCAAGAACAGCGCTTCTGACCATTTCACTGCACTTTTAAACTATTGTCTGAGATTGTGCCTTGTGTTTCCTTCAAAGAAATGTGTGATTTGATCCTTGTCTGAGTGTTTTTTCCCCTCCCTGTTCCAGGGATGATGGCAAAGAGGCGCTTAAATTCTACACAGATCCTTCGTATTTCTTTGACCTTTGGAAGGAGAAAATGCTTCAGGACACCAAGGATATCATGAAGGAAAAGCGGAAACATAGGGTGAGGAAGGGAAGAATAGGAAATGGGAAGTGTTAATAAATTTTGGACTCCAAATTTGCTATCCAAAATTCAGGTTTGCACTTTTGGACTCCTGAGGGATCAATTCAGTGAAGTTTTTATCTGGTTTACCCTCATCCTTGTTAATTAAAAAAAGAGAACAAAGATACCTCTAATTGGTTTTTCCAAATGCCACTGTCTTTGGGCCTTAATGTAAATTATATCATAGCATAAGAGTTGTAGTCTTAACATACTTTATTTAGCTTTTGAGAACTGGAGCATTAAGCATGAAAACAGATTGTGATTCTTCAATGAAAAATAACAAAGGAGAGATTTAGGGTGTGTTAGAATTCTGAGTGAGGCCATCTAAAGCCGAGTTCTCTTTGGGCAAGTGTCCATCTTGCACCCCAGGACACTGAACACCATCAGGGTGAAGGTGAGATTTGAGTGTCTTGA
Source organism: Melanocharis versteri (assembly GCA_013397845.1). Lineage (NCBI taxonomy): Eukaryota > Metazoa > Chordata > Aves > Passeriformes > Melanocharitidae > Melanocharis > Melanocharis versteri. Next base: position 302,931 of record VZTG01009889.1, read on the forward strand.
CACAGAGGCCAAAACCTGAATTGGTGTGGGAAACCGAGCTTTTACTCTGCCCTCAAGCTGCTCATGCCAGGGTGTGAAGATGGCATCGTGTCTGGGCTGCACTGGGGAACCTGAGGTTGTCTGGCATTTTTTATGTTGTCTGTACTCCAGCTTTTTTATATGGAAGATCTTTGGAGGGTGCAGCAATCAGGAAAGTAAACTAAAAATCCCCTTTGAGAATGTGTCTTCTTGTAACTGCTCCGGGTCTGTCCTGTCCCTCTCTATTCCCAGTGAATTTAAAGCAAAATAAAGCTTGTGTTTGACTCCTCCTCTCTTAGAAAGAGAAAAAGGAGAATCCAAACCGAGGAAACGTGAATCCGCGGAAGATCAAAACCCGGAAAGAGGAGTGGGAGAAGCTGAAAATGGGACAAGAATTTGTGGAGTCAAAGGACAAGCATGGTCCTGCTGGGTAAGCAGGTCTGGGCTGGGTGATTGGGATGCAGTTCACCCTGCGCTGCAGCTCCTCTGAATCCACGGATCGATACTGCCACTAATCAGATTCTCCAAAGTAAATCCGTCTGCTGATTCAAAATTTGCCAAGTAAATCAGGGAGCTGCACGGTTGGAACAAGGTGGCAGGAACGGCTCTGGCTGCTCTCGCTGCCTGTGGGCACAGAGGTGTTGGGAGCTTTGGCTCTGCCCCACAGCGATGCCCTTCCCTCACACCCAGCCGAGGGTGGCATCTCGGTGCCATTGTGTGATGGCTTTGTTACATTTCACAAATGGCTCTTCACACCCTAAAGTTGAAGCGGGGGCTGTCCCCATCCAAGTATTTCAAGCTACAGATCTCTCTTTAGCACTTCTGGCTTGGGAATTCATTTAACTTTTGACACCAGCAAGGCTGGAAGCAGACCGAATTCCCCACAATGCTCTTCTTCCTTGCAGCTTCCTTTCATATAAGAAAAAAATCTCTCTTTAAATCACACTCTCCAGCTAAAAATAAAACTTGCTTTTAGTTTAATAGGAGAACAGGTTTGGTTTCTAGCAGGGGAATCGAGCAGCACAACAGCACCATTTTCTTGCTTCTCTCTTTTCTCATGTGAGTGTGTTCTTGCATTTGGATTCACTTGGGGTCCAGAGCCCCCAAAAATGGGGTGGTTCCCCCACCCTACAGTGAAATGAGTCCACTGAAAGTGTGAGAGTCTCTTTTCAGTACTATTCCAGCTTTGAAAACTTGTTTTAATGGCATTGTGGTTTCCATTTTGATATTCTGTTCTCAAGCTTATTTTTTGGCGTCTTTGAGCATCTCCTGTTTTTGCCACTGATGATACTCAGTGTAACTGCAAATTCTTTAAGTCCAAGTTGGTCAAAACACTCTTAAGTGTCTTTACAAAATCAAGTGTTAAGAAAAATGCATTTATTCAAGTGTTTGCTTGTTTATTAAAATATATACTCCTGCTGTCCTGGTGTGCAGCAGCAATAAACAGGGTAGCACCTTGCAGAGCAAATTTTAGCCAAAGAATTATGTAGAGCAAACACATACAGGTGTATGTGGTTCTCCATATAGCAGTCTTTGAGAAATAAAGGGGTTTTTTTAATGATATAAAATCATGGACTGGTTTGGGTTGGAAAGGACATTAAAGTCCTTCCAGTTCCACCCCCTGCCATGGGCAGGGACACCTCCCACTGCCCCAGGTTGCTCCAAGCCCTGTCCAGCCTGGCCTTGGACACTGCCAGGGTTGGGGCAGCCAGCACCTCTGGACAACCCTCTGGGGGAAAAATGAGCTTTAGACATTGCCTTGAGCTCTTTAACAAACTGCTCATCTTGCTTTTCCCAGGTACCCCTCCAACATGGTGTATCAGAACGGCAGCATCGGCTCCAACGAAAGCATGGATGGGAACTGCTACCCGCCACCGCCACAGACTGACTCTATTGTGCCACCACCTCCCTCATTCCCAGATGACAGCCTGCCTCCACCCCCGGTGGAATTTAGGTAAGCCTACGGGATCCCTTCTGTCACCAAGGAGTAGTAGGTGGTGTAAAAGGATGACATGAGACAGGCTGAGATAGTTCAGCAGAACTTCCTAACGGGTGTTGCATGGGAACCAGAATGCTCCTGTCTGGAAGGGAGGTGCAACTGCAGGCAGGGACAGAGGCACAGGCAGCACAGCTCTCCATGAGTCCCAGCCACCGTCACCGTTCCCAGGCAGAAGGGGAGAACTAGAGCAGATTTATTCCACAGCAGTGTCCCAGTGAATCGTTTGGCTCCGCTGCCGGTGTTTTCCAATGCAGTTGTTCCATAGCATGGACTTCTGTTCCTTGTGTTCCATTTGGACAACGCTCTCAGGCACATCGTGGAATTCTTGGGGGTGTCCTGTGCAGGGCCAGGGGTTGAACGCAATGATCCTTGTGAGTCCCTTCCAACTCAGGATATTCCATGACAGAGCTTTGCAAAGAACAGCTTCTTTAACCTCTTTTGCTCTGATCTGTGAGAAACGCACAACGTGGGCACTGGTGATGGAGATGTATTTAAATTTCAAGGACTTGAGCACAGCAGCTGCCTCCTTCCTAGAGACTTGGGTGCAAGTTCAGGTCATTTACTTCGGATTGAATGAAATGGTGACCCCCGGC